>VZSV01000032.1:3604483-3631770 GCA_013398735.1 Nothocercus julius
GATTGTTGAAACAAAAGTTAAGGACAAAAAAGAGGCATATGTGAGCTTTAGGGCTGAGGGTAGGGCTCTCTTTGATCTCATCACCAAATGGTTAGAGGACTTGTCCATGACATGCTGCAATTTTTCCTCTGTTTAAAGGGAACTTGATCAGTTCCATATAAGAGGTTGTCCTGTTAGTGACTGCTCTTAAATTTTTTGCTTATGAGTCCCTCCTAGACATCTTGTTCCTCTGTGTAATTGAGCATTTAGTGGAGCATGGCGTGGACTCTGTATGTCTCAGCTGTGTTCCCTAGCTGAGCACGTCTGAAAATCAGTTTTGCCCCCCTGGCCCAGTACTTGTACAGAGCAATTCTAGCAGGGGAGACCAAGATATTTCCTATACTCTGGAAATACTCTGTGGCTTTGTTAGGCCTCCCGGGTTCCTGGGTCTAAGTTCAAATTCTCCTTGATTCAAGGCAGGTATTTGGTTCAGAGTTAGAGACCTGATTACAAAAGTTTGGGAAGTTCTGGGATAAATATGATTTATGGTAGGATTCTTAAATATTCCTTGAATAATAGAGAATGATGCCTCCGCATCGCTAAGGTGGTGTGTGCCTTTGAGGTACTTATGTATAGCTAAAATTATTTGTTATGTTCATGAATAGCTTTGAGATGATGAAAATATTTCCTGCAAACTTAGTGTTCATGAGAAATAATTATGTATTCGTATAACAGGGGATATCTACAGACAGGAAGCAGTCTATATAAGTAGAGGGAGTGGACGTAGCTGAAGTTTGTGTTGGTGCCCATGGGCTGTGTATGTCTAGTCCATGTGTAGAGTAGAAAGGTTATATATGACAAAATGTCTGTGTGCATAGGAGAAGGTTGGATCTGTGTGTATGAATGATTTTCTATAGCATAAGTACAGGACTTGTGTTGGGATCCAGAGTGGGATACCTGGACAGTGTCTGCCACCGTTTTTTTTAAAGCTGCTTAGTAACCTGCATAGAAACGTTTGCTCCATGTTTTGTGTCCTGTTCTGTACATCCATTCTGTGTCACATCAGGTAAAGTAACTGATGTGACAAGTAAGAAAGCTTAGAAGTTGGAAGATCATTAAGTCTAAAGTGTTTTTTTAACTCATTTGTGTTGTATGTGGTCGCTGCATTTGACAGACAGCTTGTCTTTCAACATATTCTACAAAGTGTTTTTCCAGTGTAAGGGAAGGCTCTGTGCTATACTTACAATGTTGCTTTTTTTTTTTTTTTTTTTTTTTTTTTTTTTTTTTTTTTTTAAATCTTCTGTTACTTAAAAGAGGGTGGGCTGTCCCTGTTGTGTTTCACATCATGCCCTAGCCGGGCAACAGGCTGACTGTTTAAGGTATTTGAGTAACTTACTGACTTGTTAACAGACTATTGGAGAACGTCCTTGCAGTACATGCCAGCCTTGATGGGGATGGGTATTTACAGACTGCTGGGTCCATCATTAGATTTCTAAACTCTTGATGAGTTGTCTTTTTTTTTTTCTTTGGTTTTCTAAGATATTACTCACATCTTCAGCAAATTCAAGCTTTTTATACATTCCCGTTCCACCCAATGATGACTGCAGTGCCCAACATGGAAGTGCTGACTGAACAGCCAACTCTAGAGGGCGTTCCAGAACCAAACGTGGCTCAGGAACCTACTAAAGGTAGTTTCATCACACTACATTAAGTGAACTAAAAAAACATATTTCTTGTTCGGTTGGTTTTGTTTGTTTTATATATACTTGTTTTAATATACTGCCTCTTCAGATCTGTTGGATTTCCTTTCCCTCATGTTCTTTGAGGAAGTATTCAGTATGTATTCTGTACATATATAGAGAGTATGTATTGCAGTATGAGAATTATGTTCTTTTAAGTTTCAGTATGAGAATGTATTCTTTTTAGTAACATTTGTTACCAATCAGCAAGGTTAAACGTGTCTATAATATTCACATAGTTCAGTTTCAGAAAGTTATCTTGTCCCAAGAACAGCAGATTTTTAGTTTAATAGATAAGAGTAATATCTTTAGCTGGTTTCATGGTATTTAGTAATTTAAGCTAGAGAGGGAAGATTGTCTCCTTTTTTTCCTCCAGTCTGAGCTGAGAAGTGGCAGGACCTTCAAAGATAGGGCTTGTAAACTTGCTTGTGAAATCTGCAGGAGTAAATGTGAAGGATAAAGATTGGAAGATTTCAGGATTGCCCTCCCACAGGCTGACCTGGTGTTGTGGTCAGGCAGTTCATCTTTACTGACAGTGCCTGGTTGTAATATCTGATCAGCTTGAGAGTTAGGAGGATGTTCTTCATTTGGAAATCATCTGGCAGCTTTGAGTTAGATGCATGTCATGTGTTTTGCCATCATATAAAATCTGCTAGTTCTCCCAAGAGATGGGAAAGTTGTATCTCAACGAGTTTGCAGCTTTCTAACTTCTCCTTCATTGTGAGTAGACTAGAGCTCAAATACCATTACAGCCTTTTTTTTTTTTTTTTTTTTTTTTAAAGAGTTGCTCCAGGAATGTGATGAAAGTTTGATGTGGCTTTCATCCAGCTCCTTATAAGAAAGCTGAGTACAAATAAGAACAGTCCAGGAAGGTCTACAGGTTAAGGAGGGCAAAGCCCTCTATATTGGTTGGTCTGAAGAACAACATCACTGAGAAACACTAAAATTGAGATATCACCTTAATTTTAAAAGTAATAACTGCTTGCTGGTTGTTGCCAAATAGTTTTCAGTTATCTTCTGCTATGTGGCATTAAGGAACGGGGTTGAGAGCAGCCTGTAGGTGCTCGTCTCATGAGCAGTATCTGCGCTGATTAATTTGTAAGTGTTTGGTGCCAGTGGATAAGCTTCAGCTGAATGAAAAGCGATTTTTTTTTTTTTTATTTTTTTTTTTATGCTTGCATTTTGTAAACTAAAAATTTGCATTTGGTCTCAATGGTTCAAACTGAGACTCTAGAGCTCTCAAATGTTGCCTAGTTGTATGACCCACTGAAGCATCTGTTCTGTAAACAGAAATTGTGAATAGTTTGTGCAGTGCTTAATGCATGGGATTGCATTTGTGACATATTTATACCTTACACTATGTAGAATCTTTGAGACCTGTTGGTTTTTGGTGTCCTATTTAGTTTCTTCATTATGTCACAGTCTGCAACAATAAACTTTTCTATTTGGAAACTGTAGCATGGATAGCAAACTAGAACTTACACTTTTAAGTTCCAAGGAACATTATAGTAATATTCTGGCATGTTCTCAAAAAAAAAAACCACAACCTTTTCCAAAGAATTGTTGTATATAGCATGTAAACTACCCTCAGAAGTTGGTTTGCATCTTAGTTGTCTGTGACCAGGGTGTGCCTGCAGTGCAGAGATACTCAAGATGGCTCTATGCTGACCCTGGAAAACTGAGATTTGTCTGATAATTATTTCCGTTCATGCATATTTAGGAGGTATTCATACATCCAATTCAGTCTTTGTGAATGTCCATACGGACAGCATGTAGCATTAGAAATGTTAAAAAGGGACATTTGTTGTGTGTTTCAGCAGTTGCAAAAGGAGGAAGGAAAAGGAAAACCAAAGCAGCTGAGCCAAAGCAACCCAAAAAAACTGCTGCTAAAAAAGAAAAAGCAACCAAATCAAAAGGCAAACAAGAAAAGATCACAGATACCTTTAAAGTCAAAAGAAAAGTGGACCGTTTTAATGGTGTATCTGAAGCGGAGCTTCTTACCAAGACTTTACCTGATATTTTGACCTTTGATCTGGACATTGTAATAGTAAGTAACTCACAGATCCAGGATTAGGTAGAAATGTGAGTAGTCTCTGTTCACTGGTTGTGAATATCTCTACCACTTTATTCTGCAAATTCTTGGCAGACAAGTATTTAAACTCTTTCCTGTATACAGCAGCTTTGCATTTTCTGTTAAAAATCGTAGTAAAATCATAGTAAGTCATGAAAGACTTGCTTTTTACTTTATTTACTATAGGCCTTCATCAGTGACTGTAAAACGTGAGCTGCTTCTCTGACATTACACATTTAAATTGAGACTCTATTCTTTAAATGACAATGAGAGTATCATTTCCATAGTTTTGTTTGCTGGCATTATCTAAAAGAATTGAGGACATTTCCTTAGAGTAACTTGATCAAATTTCTGATCACTTTGCCATCTTCCCATCATTAAAATGGACTGATATCTTGCTTTGTAGATTGGCATAAACCCTGGCTTGATGGCAGCTTACAAAGGACATCATTATCCTGGACCTGGAAACCATTTTTGTAGGTTTTTGTTTTCCTTTCTTTTTATGGGATTTGCAGAACTCTTTTAGAACTTGTCATATTTTGATTATGCTGTTTTTCAAGAAGGGAATTTTGCTTTTAACCATCTGAGAGTGACTTAAATTTCATAGCCTTTTCTGTCATATAGCATACATTAAAGTAATAAAATAGCAATGATTAGTGACTTTCAGTGTAGGTTTAGAGTTGTCAGGTAAACACAGTATACCAGAATCTGTTAACAGGTAGTTTCCTAGCATGTTAGTGTACAATTTGAGGACTAAAAGTTAAACAAAAATCTACTCTTTGTATTTATTGCATTCCTTGCCTTTTTACGTGACTTGTGAAATGCAAAGCTCCATACTGAACGTTTTTTGCCTTACACAGGATCATGGTGATTGATTCTTGCTCTTCAGTGGTGATTTGCTGTTCCCATAAACTAAGTGTGGCTGTTTTAAATTTGTCTAGATAGGGGCAAAAATCTTTCCACAGGAACTAATGCTCTCTTAAAATAGACTCTTCCTTTAGCATTCCAGTAGGCTGGCAGCATTTAAAAAAAAAAAAAAAAAAAAAAAGCATCTGTTGCCACTTCACAGGGAAGTGTCTCTTCATGTCCGGTCTAAGTAATGAACAGCTGAACCATATGGATGACCATACTTTACCACATAAATATGGGATTGGATTTACAAATATGGTGGAAAGGACAACACCTGGAAGCAAAGACCTCTCCAGGTAGGATAACAGAGGAGAATATCACACTTGTTAATCAAGTAATAATTGTGATTGTAATTTTGAGTACTATTTTTTTTATTTTCTCTTTTAGCAAAGAGTTTCGGGAAGGAGGGCGAATTCTGGTGCAGAAATTGCAAAAGTATAAACCTCGTATAGCAGCTTTTAATGGAAAATGTGAGAACCTTAAATTTGAATGAATTTGGTCTGTCAGTTGTCTTTTTCTGTCCATTTACTTTATGTTCATTTCATTTTAGGTATTTATGAAATTTTCAGTAAAGAAGTTTTTGGAATAAAAATTAAAAAATTGGAGTTTGGATTGCAGCCACACAAGGTGCCAGATACAGAAACTGTAAGTATTGATGCGGGGGAACAAAACAGCACTCTTATTTTGGTCATTTCAAAACTAATTAAATCTCAGGACTTGCACCCATTTACAGCAAAGGCAGAGTTTGCCCAAAGTATAAAGTGGGACTGGACAATTTTCAGGCACATCTTTAAGACAACGGCTTGCATTCAGGAGTCTGTGCATTTAGCACAGACATCTAGTGCTAGAAGGTATCTGAAGAGCTGTATCTAAATCGTCCCAAACAGGTTTGTTTAATCAGTTTTATAAATCTCCAAAAAGTGATGAAAATTGTCATAGCTTCAGCAGTTGGTATCAGCCTCTCTCTTTAGGGCACGATGCTGTAAAACTTCCTGTAGTCCCTCCTACAATCACTATGAGCATTAATTGGTGTTAGTAGAAGATAACATGAGCTTAATTGTGAAGTTATTCTCAGTGCATTAAATATTTGTTGGTAGTTCAGGGGCTTATAGTGCTGCTTTTCTTGCTCTTTGCCTCCAGCTCTGCTATGTTATGCCGTCATCCAGTGCAAGATGTGCTCAGTTTCCTCGCGCACAAGATAAAGTTCATTATTACATAAAGCTGAAAGACTTAAGGGATCAACTGAAAGGCATTGCACCCAACACAGAGGTGCAGGAGGTGCAGTATACATTTGACTTGCAGCTTGCACAAGGTATAGTGATTGTTTTATTAATCCTTTCTTAAAATGTAGTATATTGTACAACACACGTAGCGTTGCTCTAGCACTTGCTTGAGCAAAAGAAAATCAAGAATTTTAAGAACTAAACAAAGTATGTCCCACCTACCCTAAATCATGTGGGGTGTATATAACTATATTCTATGCTCTGCTTAATACAGTCTTGATTCTCTAAAGGGAACCAGAATTATCTTTTGAATATAATTAAAATATTTGGGATTTTGTTGTTGTTTTTTGTTTTGTTTTTTATCAAGGATTCTCTGATAAAAATGTTCTTGAGTATTTTTATTCAAAATATTAATACTTGAGGTCTCTTCTTTGTGCAGAGGATGCTAAAAAGATGGCTGTCAAGGAAGAAAAATATGATCCAGGCTATGAAGCAGCATATGGAGGAGCTTACTGCGATCGTGCAATATATGAAAATGAACAGTGCAATTTTTCTTCAAATGGAACTGGTAAAAGGCATTCAGTTTGTAAACCTGTATTACATATGAACGTCCACTTAGTTTTCTGCCCTCTTGGCAACTTCCATAATTTGAACAAAATATTTAATGTATAGCAGTATTTAAACTGTTATCTAATTGAGGGAATTCATAGCCTTTTGGGAGAGGAAAATATGAAGAAGCCACTTGCTCTTATTTAAATACAAATATAAATTGTTTGCACCTTCAGACTTTGATTTCCAAATTTGGACTTTCAGGTGGCTTCCTGAAATCTGACAGATAGAATTAGTGACTTAAAGAGAAAATGTTTTTGATTACAGTGAGTTTTGCATAAACGTGTGGTGCTGTTCAGAACAAAACTGATAGTTGCTACTTCAGTGTTTTCTTTTCTAATGAAAGCAAAACCAGAGAATAATGGAACAGGAAAATCACAGTAGATTTGAGGTTGTTGCATCACTAGCAGGGCAGGTAAAGGAGGAGTGTATCGGAATGCTGTAACCCAAATAGTGTCTGCTAGCTGTTTTATGCTGTGAATAATCTGAGGACAAATTCAACAATTTTATGGCGTAAGTGTGAAAGTTTAAAACAGCAGCAACAGCAACACAAACCCAGAACATGCAACACAGTTTGGTGTCCTCCAGCTTTTAGTGAAGTAGCAGTGTAATGGTAAGAGAGGAATTAGCTTTGGCTCTTCATCGTTTTATCAATCTGTACTTGATAAAAGTCTTTGCAAATGCTTGAAGGAAGCATGCTGGTGGGGGTGGTTGTTTTTTAATCCTGACAAGTTTGGAGAGAAAAAAAAAAAAAAGTAAAAAAATAGCAAAGGGACAGAATGAAGAATTAGTCTAGAAGTCTAGCTGTAATTAAGAACTTAATTGAATTTTGGAAGTAAAATTCCCAACTACAATTAAAAACAAAGATAACTAATACTGGAGGAAAGTGCAACTGCCATGTTCCTCTGATGTCTTGAATCTTAAGTCCTATTCTCACTGTGTAAATTGAAATTTGCATTCTGTCTACTCTTCATCAAAAAGTGTTGCTTTCAGAAGGAAGAAACATTCATAGGGAGCACTGCAGAGTAAGGTATTAAAAATTGGGCTTATTTACCTGGTTATGTTCAAATATATGCAGTCACCCTTCACTGAGGACTTTCAGAATTTATAATTAATGAAATTATCTGGCTCTACAAAAGTAGATAACAAAGAAGTAAGTTTGCACTCAGCCTAAGTAGGTGGTCAAAAATAGGGAAGGATGGAAACTGCAAACTCTTTTTTTCTATTTTAGTAAAAGATCATCACCTGCATTTTAACCTTTTACGTTTGTCTTTCGGCAGCAAGCAATCCACAGTACTGTGAGGGGTCATCCTTTGGTGAAGTTCCCAATGGACAGTGGATGACACAGTCGTTTGCAGACCAGATTCCAGAATTCAGTGCTGGAATGACACAGGAACAAGAAGGAAGCAGTGCATAATTGCTGTTTCTTCTTGGCTATGCAAATACATGCTGCAGTTTTAATGCAGTGATCAAGACTGGTACCTTGGTTCTCCCAACTGAGGCATTTTAATAGCATTTTATCTCCCCTAGTTATTTTATTATAGTCAAAACTAAATGTGTGTGGTAGGCTTAAATCAATGAATTAGATAATTTTAAGAAACTGTCCAGCCTTTTTAAAACAACAAGAATTAGCCTTTTTTTGTATATGAGTTTTATATTTAATGTGTCCTTTCTTGCGGTTCTTTACAAACTCCTTTCTCATTTGTGAAGGTTCCCTTGGGGTGTTAATTTTATTCAGTAACTTATAATGTAGTAGTACCAGCAGTGGTTACACTTTTTACTGATGCATTATATATTTGGATATCTCATAATCCTTTATATCCAGAGAGGGGAGAAGGGGAAGAGTACCTTGGTCTTATATGAAGTGATATTTTTAATCGTACAGGCTTAAACAAATGGTGTTTTTAAGGCTGCCTGTTACCTTCTTGAGTAACGCAGAAGGTTGTGTTCTGCAGGTGGGAAGGCCAAGTATTATTTATGGGCAGGAATTGAAAACTGTCTGTTTAGTGGCTGTACCACATCAGGACTAAGGGACATTATCTCCTCAAGACCCAAGATTGGGGAGGAATATTTAGGACCTAAATATTCTAGCTGAGCTATCTTAATTTCAGGTTTCCCTGCCCACTCAGTTTCTTGCCCCTTAAATTCCAATGTAAGGAACTGGATTTCTTAAAACAAAACCAAAAAAAAAATAGTGATTCTTGAATTCTGTGGGATTTAAATTCCTAGTCTTTTTGGTGTGATTAGTCCCTTCACCTTACCTATTGCTAGCAACACTGTTATTGGGAGACAACCCCTTGGAAGAGATTATATTGTAGGGACCTGAAACACCGTATTCTCTGTAAAATCCATGTACAGTTATTTATATCTGCCATGTAAATCAAGCAAAAATTGTGTATCTTACAATTAGCATGCAGTGAAAAGACTGCAATTTAGCAATTCTTAATCTTTGTTTATCTTCACTCTGGAAGGCTTCAGGAAGGCTTCAGCAGGTCTTCTTACTCCCCTTACAAGCAAAAGATTAAGTTAATTCTAAGAGCAGCTGTTCCACGAATGAGAAGGGAACTCTGGATATTACAGCTTTCTTCTTTAAAATACACACTCTTTGATGCGGCCGGTATGTGACCAAGAAAGGAAAAAGGTTCCATGCTTGTGCCTCATCATCGTCATCTTTCCCTCTTCTAATGTATGAGGAAGAGAGGAAGTAAAAGCAATAAGCTGATCAAAACTTTGATGTTTTGATGAACTTATGAGAGTAGGTGCTTCACATACTTGAAAAACAAACAGTATCTCCACAATACAGGCTGGTCAGAGATTTCTGTACCAGTGTTTTTATCCTTTCCTCACAGCCACTGACAGTTGAACCCCATTGAGTGTAGCCAGTTAGAGCAAATTCTAACGCTGCTGCAGCAACTGTCACTGAGGTCACACACTCTCAACCTGCTGTGAGGCAGTTATGATGTTTACACTTTTCTTCCCAAATTATGTGGCTTAACTCTGAGCGTCTTAAATCAAGGAAGTGTGCATTATGAGTTTGATTGTGTTTATTAGCTTCAGCCTAAAGCTGTTCAGTATGTTGTCAAAAAGGTATAGGATTTGTCTTGTCTGTTATTTAAGGTGTACTGTATCATGTATCACTGTTTACATGGACATTTTCCTGCAGGTGCTCGAAGTATCTTGTATCAGGGATTTGTTACAACTCTATTTTATTTTTCAACAAAGTTAAAAGCATGTAACTAGTACTGCTGAGTAGGTAACGCGGTAGTATATAACTACTGTAAGGTGGGGTTTATTCTTTTTTTATTTTGAAGGGAAAGGTCTCTTTTTTAGAAGAGATGCCTACTGGGCTATCTATGTATAAAGTATAGTTAAGTGTACAATGACAGTTTCACTAAATATTTTAATTCTGTGTGTACTCCCTCAGAATTGGTGCTCTTCTCTTTACGGTAATGCAGAGGTTCTTAACCTGTCTTAAATCTACAAATGATTGCCAATAAAATCAGGAATTGTAGTGCCGTGTGTTAGAGTGTAATTTTGCATCTGAGTAGCAGTGATGTGTGGACACTGCAGGGTCTCTATGACACTGTCCAACTGCCCCAGGGTACAGAGAGTCACAACACTGCAAAACAACCTGCAGGCAAAAGAACTCCACTTAACAGGAATGCTGCCTAAGTTTTAATCTCAGGCTGCTTAATGTGGGCAAGAGGACCGAATACAGTTCATGTGTAATGCTGCAAGTATTTCCTGTGTAGATTTTTCTACACAGCAGCAGGTACTAGTCATATTTATAAAGGCCTTACATTAAAACACATCATGTCTGGCACTTTTACGTTTGTAAACATTTAATGAAAGTACTTCTGTGTCAAGTAAATTTGTTTCTTCACCTTACTTGAAAGTTAAGAGTGCAGGGCTAAGTGTGTAGCTATTGCTGCACCCATAAGCACACACAAACTGATCATCACTTATAGCACTATTTAACAAATGCTTTTTTTTTTTTTTTTTTTTTTAAATAATTAAGCAATTTGAGAGGTTGTATCTCTGATTACCCTATCCTGCATCCTATGGTATATGAATCCATTGACCAATTTCCAGTATCAGCTCTCAGGATGAGTTAATTTGAACTTCCCTGATGGGTCAGGAATAAACCAGTTTTCCCAGAGATCAGTGTGAACACTGGGATAGTCCCAAGGTTTGTATCTTCCATTCCAGTGAAGTAATTTAGCTTCTTGAAGAAAATGCTCTGAGTAGCGAGTATCAGGACTCCAGCCTGCAAGGGTACACAAAAGTACTATTTCAATAGTGGAAGACACTACAGAGTTGTGTTAAAAGGGAAAAAAAAAAAAATCCCAACTCGTGACCTAATTAGTATGGTTTGTTAGTAGTATAGGCAATAAAGTGTATGGTAATAAAGTAGCTTTTTTTTGAACTTCATGCTTTTTTTCTCAATTAGAAATATAAAGTGCCATTAATTTTTAGCATTTCTGCATTTTAGCATAGCTGGGGCTTGAAAAGAATCCTCATATTAGTTTTAATAACGCCTAATATTAATTTTAATAAAACAACACAGACACATTTTCCAATAGATACTACCTCCTGACTGACTATTGCCACCATCCCAAGGATCTCATAGTTTTTCACACTGTCAACTGAAAAAGTGTCCAGTGTCAGTCTCAACTTTGTCCTGGTCTCTCCATTTTATTTTATTTTTTTTTTTTTTCCTTAATCCAATTACAGGACTATTAGGTATTTTCTTGCAGGAGTGCAACCACTTAGCTTACTCAATTTCTAAAGCTATTTGTATAACAGTCCCCATCCACATTCTGCACTGTGCTGAAAAACACAAGAGTATGAGAAGAAAAGAAATAAGCACAGATTGCAGACTGTGGGTCTGAGTTGTGAAGTGACGTACTGAATTAAAGCAATGGAAAGTTCTCTGTCGGAACCTTAATACTTCTCACTTTATTTAGTAGTGATGGCAAATGTTGGAAAGTTAAACTTACCCAGGTGCCTTATGTGCCACATAGGATTAATAGTCGAATGCTTCCCATAAAATACAATCAGCATTGGGGAGGTGGCTACACCCCCGCCAAGGGTGCTGCTGTACAGATTCTCCCTGCAAAGGGAAAAAAAAAAAAAAAAAAAAAGCCACAATCAACTTTTTTTTTTTTTTTAGTATAAAATCAAACACTCATAAATGCTCTGGCAAAATTCAAAATGAACACACTGTTTCTCAGCATAACCCATTCCAATGCTGCTAAATGCTGGTATTTTTCAGCTCCAGTTCCTACTGAGTAAATCATTGCTATCAAACACAGCCTAATCGAACAATGAGGAAATGCGGGCAGAAGCTGAGAAAGACTTAGAGGATGCAGCATAAAAAGCCATAACCTCCTCTCAAAAAAATACGTTTCTACCCCTCGTTAAGCTATTCACTTCACTGTAGTTTAAAAAAGAATCTCTAAAACAAATAATCTTTCTAGATACAATACAGTAGTATTCACAGATGGTTTTCAAAATATAAAAAAGCAGAACAGGATATGCCATACAAGCAGTGAGAGCATAAGCGTCTGTCTTGTCATTCACATATAGATCCTTTGTGTCTTCCTCCTTTTGTGCATTTGTGAAAACAAGAAATGGATGTAATCCAAAAACACAAGCTGTTCAGTTTCAATTTAGCTTTACTAAACATAAGCTTAATCCTGTGCAGGGAAAGAAATGTCAAATTTTGAATATGGTTTGACAGAGAACGCACATAAAAAATGAACAGTGATTGCTCCACTGTTTTCATGACCTATTCATGGTCTAATGCCAAAAACACATGTTTTATGTCAATTCTGGTCCAAATATAAAGAAAGAAGCATTTTTTGTTGGTATTTAAGAAATGTAATGCCCATTAACAGTTCAGCCAGCATTGCAATAGGAGGGACCCCACACAAAACACCCCGTCCTCTCTAAATCAGCTTGAGGAAGGGAAGAGCATGAGGAGTGCAACCCCACGTAAGGCTGGTCGCCCGCAGCAGGAACCGTGTGGTCCCAGCGTCACTCAGGAGTGCAGGTGCCTTGTGGCCAAGCACAAGACTGAATTCCAGCTGGTCACTACAGCATGCGCTGGGTCACGTTTAAGCAGATGAGCGTTCTGGAGCATAAGTTTCTTTGCTTTATGATCTCTCAGTGAAAGATTGTTTACAGTTACTAACTTCTAAGAATTAAAAAACAAACAAAAAAAAAGAGGAAGATTTCAAACTGCGTTCTGAAAGTATTGTTAAACTACAAAGCTAGATTCCTATACATACTCCACATTTCTTTGCATCCACTTTTCCAACTGCTTTGTAATCCGCTGATGCTTCCATTCAGTCATGTTAGCAACAATTACTCCAGGATTAAAGGAGCAGGTGCTGGGGCTGATGCCAAGATCTCTAATGGCTTGCTTTCTGTAGTCCAGAAATCCCATGTATGTATTCTTGAAAGAAATAAAATATATATGTTTATCTCCTCTTAGTAGCTATATAGATATGAGTAGATATATCTACATGCCACTCATACACACAGACTAAGTATGAGTTCCCAGATCTCTTTTTCTGGGTGCTGACTAACCTGTCTTGATTTCCTTACAAGACACAAGCTGAAAGATGGGACACTCCTGGTTACTGCTTTACTTTTTCCGCAGTACTGATCCACAAGAGTTGGACAGAGCTGTTTCCTCACCACATTTTTGCCCTTCTGTAGCTTACTCTACATGATGCTGCATCTCACTTGCATGGGAACTCAGTGACAATTCTGTGGAATTCTACTCAATAATTAGCCTCCAGACACTATTTTCCTGGGCTTCACTGCAAATTTTACAGAACCACAGAAGGGTTGAGGTTGGCAGGGACCTCTGGAGATCATCTAGTCCAACTCCACTGTCTCAGCCAGGGCCACCTTGAGCACGTTTTCAAGGATTGTGTCCATTTGGCTTTTGAATTTCTTCAAGAAAGACTCCACAACTCCTATGGGCAACCTGTTCCAGCGCTCTGTCACCCTCTCCCTAGAAAACCTTTTACTCATTCTCAGACAGAACGTCTGTGTTTCGGTTTGTGCCCATTGCCTCTTATCTTGTCACTGGGCACTGTTGAAAAGAGTTTGGCCTCATCCTCTCTACATCCTCCCTTCAGATACTTACACACATTAGTAAGATATGAGAGATTCTCTAGTCCCTTTATCACCTTAGTAGCCTTTTGCTGGACTGTCTCCAGTAGCTCTCTCTTGTCTTGGGGACCCAAAACTGGACAGAGTACAGCAGGTGTGGCCTCACCCTCTGAGTTCTGCCTTTCAGGCAGTCCTCAATCAACCTCACTGACTGCTCATCTAACCCACACTTCCTGAACTTCCCCTGAGGATGTTATGGGAGACAGTGTTGAAAGCCTTGCTGAAGTCAAGGCAATGTCCATTGCTCATCTACTCAGCCAGTCATCCCATCATAGAAGGCTATCAGGTTTATTAAGCATCATTTTCCTTTGCGGAATGCACCCTGACTACTCTTATCACCTTCTTATCCTTCACATGCCTAGAGATGGCATATGGAATGACCTGTCACATCTATTTTTTTTCCCCAAGGATTGAGGTGAGGCCTGTAATTCCCTATTAATTTGACTCATACAAATATCCTGCAGTGACTTCATTAGATGTTACATAAATGCTCATGATCTTCTGACAGCAAAATTGATTTAGTAAAATATCAAACATAATGCAGAAGAATCCAAAGAGCAATCGAGCTTTAAACTACCACAGGAAACAACTCTGCATAGCACGGTATTATTACAGAATTATTAGAGAAACTAGTTCTTCTTAACTACCTGTAAAACCATTACATACTTATCCCCAAAAGTTAAAATTTTTCACTTTGGAGAATGTATAGAACTCTTATGTGTATGGGTAAATATAGTCACCATTAGACTTTCAAAATGATGTTTTACCTGCATCCCTACACTTCTAACCATTTCGTGTGTAGAAGGCAGATCACAGTCATCTGAGAAAGCAGCGGCGTGTCCAGGAGCTAACTTAGTATCGTAGAGTTCCTGGATGTCACCTGGTGACAGGAAAGTCAAAAGCATAAGAATAAACCTGTTTTATCGCTACACAGTCAGGATAACTTCCCTTTTCCCATGTTACTTACACACCTATCAATTTTAGGGAATACCTGGGTGTCAGTGAAGGCTGAATTTTGCAATACAGCAGAGCCTCCTGCATAGACCAGCCTTTTCCCAATGCTGTTGTGCCTGTACCTCCCATTGAGATAGCTGGATTCCCAGCGCTGACAAATAAGCCCTGGCCAGCTGAAATGCCCCTGCCACACAGAAGCATCCCCTTCCAGCTTGGCAGGCCACCCAGCTCCTTGCAGATGATGCAGGGAGACACATGACACATGTCAACTTCTTCATCATCTGACTAGCACATAGCCAAGACTGAGGAAACTTTGTGGCAGAAAACATGTGGAAAGGACAGTGCTACTGAGCTGCTCCAGCAACTAAGAGCATGTGCAGCCATGATCACTGCTCTTCCCTGTCTTGGGTCACAAGTGAAATTAATCATCTTGGAAGGCTACACATGGCCCACGAGCACAAGCTGAGCACTCCCATAGCTAGGCCACAATAAAGTAAAGCTGCTGTCACTGGGAAACCTCAATAAAGGACTAGTAACTGGAAACATCTTCCACACTGCAAATACTGGAAATGCTGTTTCTGAAATAAGCAGAGAATATCTAATCATTCACTCCAGCTGACTGAAAATCTCAAGATAGGATTCTTGTCCCTCCAAGAAACACTAATGGGACACTTATTTATAGTTCAAGATTGACATGCCTTAATAGGTATTTATTTCCTCCTAATTCTAAACAGCTTCTGCCTTTCAAAATATAAATTACAAAAAAAAAAAAATAAAAAGAGAGAAAAACATGAACACACATAAAAGAAAAGACTGGGATTCAGTATGTTTAATCCTTACTGCTTTGCAGAAAGCACTTGACCAAAAAAAAAAAAAAAAGAAAGTCTCAGAGTTAAAATCTGAGAATCACATTCACTCCTTACTGGGTTAAAACTCAGATCTCCCTTTTACTTCCTCATGTATCTGATAGAGAGCAGTCTTGCATTACAGATATGACACGGGGAGCCACTGCGGAAACAGAGGCGCCCTCCCTCCACCTCTACCCTCCCATGCTCAGCTTCATCCCTTTCTGCTAGGCCCTGGGAGGTGGCCCAGGGCTGGGCTTAGGCTGGCTGAAGCAGAGGAAAACAAATAAATAAATATATAAATATACCATCTTCAAGTATTATCATCAGTATTTGATGCATCCATGTTCTGCCAGGCAAGCCAGCTGAATCAGCTTTACTCTGCAGCTGCACAAGCGCTAGAGGCAGCACAAGGGAGGGAACAGAAGCTGCCTGGGGAGCAGAGGGAGCACTTCTGCAGGCAGCAGCCTGCCCTGAACACTGCTGAGAGACTGCACCTCTAGCCTGGGGCTTCCCAAGCACCCGCAACCAACATAAGGTGACACCTCTAAAGGGAAGTCTCTGCCTCCCCTCTGCTCCCAGGTACCCGTTTCTTTTGTGCTGAAACTCTGATTTGAATCACAGAGTGATAAAGGGTGGAAGGGACCTCTGGAGACCATCCAGTCCAACCCCCCCTACACAAGCAGTGAAATCCTACCAGGGAACTAATCTGGATCAAAAGGAACCACATTTCTAGCAAAGGTCTGTGCAGGAGAGGCTTTAAGTGCTTGGGAAATCACAGTGTAAGCAAAGACTTTAAAAACTTTTTCATAAGAGTTAAATATTGCTGTTATCCACTGTTGGCAGTCAGAATAACAGAAGCAAAAAGCTGAGGTGAGCACTAGAAACAAACATCCATATATAAACGGAATCCATTTTATTCTTCCCTAAAACTCCCTGTTGACGAAATTGTATTGTGAAGTTTATCGTAAATGAAAACAAGATGAGACAGAGCAGTTCAACCAAATTTTATCAAGCAGATAATGGCGGCCCCTCTAAGTGCAATATTCTGAAATCGCCACTAAAGAGATAAGACTATGGAAAGCTGTAGAAAAGTCACGGAGAACAAAATAAGACTTGTCTCTAGCATTATTTCACAGATCTTAACGTTATTAAGTAAAGACTGATTGAAGCCAAAAAGTTTATTGTACTTATCCTCATTTCTTATCAAAACAAATTTTCATTGGAATCTCATTTTAAGGTTTAACAAGCACATATAAAATGCTTGTGTTTGCCATCATTAAAAGATGTTATGAAAGTAAGAACAAAACAGAAGTGAGCTAAAGAAACATGATAAAGCAAGGGAAGACAACAGCTCTCTAGAGAAGTACAAAAATACACTGAGAAAGAAAGCTGAGGGAAAAAAATTTTGAAAGAAATTCATCTTCACAAATGACTATGCCTCTCATTAGATTTCTTTCTATGGAAACAAAATGATTTTTCAGGATTTGAATGTCTTCTGACTGTTCTCACTTACATAGGGAATTCTGAAATCTTCGATGGAAATTCTGCAAGTTGCTATGGAGTGTGAGCTGAAAATGCTCAAAACCACACATTCAGGATTCAGAATTTTAACTCTCTTGTTTGAGTAAACTCCTCTTGCTCTCAAGAGTAAACAACTATTCTGGATAACGCACTGCTGGCATTTGTGGAAGTTCAAGTATAACAGGAGAGCCAATTCATGCATTTAATGATAAAAAGCGTCTTAGTAAAACCTCTTATATCTCTCAGCAATTGACTAAATTCAATTATCAATGCATTTATTTCCATACGAAAGTCCATACCCACCACTTTGATCAAAATCAAACGTTTAAAAGATATTTGGAGACAAAAACATTCTCCAGACTTTCCTTTAAACAAACAAACAGATAATTAATATGCTCCTAGAAACTGCCTCAGTTTCTATTATACCTTATATTTCCAAGCAACTGTAGACTGCTTAATTTTTATTTTAATTCTGTTGGAAACTGTTTTTTTGGACAACATCTTACCTTGCACAATGACATCATCATCCAAGTATATGACTTTCTCGTGTTTCTGGATAAGCAAGGGGAGGTAAAATCGAACAAAGTTCAGCTAAAAAGCCAAAAAAAAAGGACAGGTCAGGAAGCGGTTTAATGCAGTAATCTCAACCTTCTTTGGTCACTATGCTGACATACAGTTGTGCTTTCTCTCTTTGAGTGCTAGTGAACTATCACTTGCTTCCACCCCCCTCAGTTTAACGATATCTTGAGTCCATTATTATTTTGTATTATATTTACTACGACCCTTACTAAGCAGCCCAAGACAATTGTTCATCTCTTTCTTTTTGTGATGTATTTCATACAAAACACTTCAAAATGAACATAGTAATCACTCGACTCTAGAGGAATCATTTGACTGGTGGCACAGAGGTGAAATAGCAAAGTCTGCAGTAAGAATAGCCAAGGGAAAGGAGATGAGGATAAGAACAACCATACTCATTCAGGTCATTTTACTCAGTATCTGTGGTCCTTAGCAGATGCTCAGAGAAAATTAAGCACAGGGGAAGCACAGAGAAAAGTTGCTTCAAGTACTCTCATAATTTTCATCTATCTTCAGCTCAAGGCATTTCTTGAAACAGATGTGGTCTGACTGAATGAAAACCTGCAGTGAATCTATATACATTTTTTTACATTCATAAGGTCTTTCATCAGTAAGCTCTACCGGGCTACAAGGATGATCAGGGGCCTGGAACATTTGCTCTATGAGGAAAGGCTGAGAGAGCTGGGCCTGTTCAGCCTGGAGAAGAGAGGACTGAGAGGGGATCTCATCAGTGTATCTAAATACCTCAAGGGAGGCAGTGAGGAAGATGGGGCGGCCTCTTCTCAGTGGTGGCCACCAACAGAACTGGAGGTAATGGCCACAAACTGAAACACCAAAAGTTCCACAGAAACTTAAGGAAAAGTTTCTTGACAGTGAGTGACAGAGCACTGGAACAGGTTGCCAAGAGAGGTTGTGGAGTCTCCTTCTCTGGAGATCTTCAAAACCCTCTTGGACGCAGTCCTGTGCCACATGCTCTTGGGGACCCTGCGTGTGCAGGGAGGTTGGACTAGATGATCTCTAAAGGTCCCTCCCAACCTTAAGCATTCTATGATTCTATGATAGACTGCACAAAAAAACATGCAACATGTCTTGATTGTTGTGATCGTGACTCCTACTAATTTAATTTAATGACTGTTAGTTCTTGCATTGTGATCAATCATCCCCTATTCACACTTCTATGCCATTCAGTTTTGTGGACCTCTTATTTTGTGAGCTCAAAGTCATATTTCCAGGCTGAAAAAGTATTAACTCAATCAGTCATTCCTTGTACAGAATATTTTTCCATGTTCTTGATATGTAGAAGTTCAGAAAAGGGTAATGAACCTTCTTAACAGATTTGAGCCTTTTCCAGGAGTACTGTATCTTTTTGAAGGGGACTAAAACTGCACATAGTATTCAGGGCAAGGGCAAACCATGAATTTATATTGTGGCAAAACAAAGTTCTCTTTTTAATTCTCAATTCCTTTCCTAAAAAAATCTGACAGGTGATTTGCCTTTCTCTGTTCTCTACTGCAGCTTCCTCAGATGTTGAAAGTTCTTGATCCTATCAGTCCACAGTGATTACAGCCACCAATAAAATCTAGATCAGTCTTTACCCTCTAAATTAATCCTACAGAGCAGCAGAATGCAGCCAGCTCAGCATTGTGGAAGCACAAAGCATATTTTTAGATCTTTCCTCTGACAAACTGTGAATATACACTTAAAGTCACAATACACTAAAAACACCACATTTATGCTACCAAAGAGACAGACAAGTTGTAGGGAACTTGCTACAGTACACTTTCTCCTTTTGAGTGAGGGCTCAGCATCTAGATCTGATACGTCTTCTCTGGGGTCACACCTCTCCTCTACAATGCAATGGAGATCTGGGACATTTTAAAGCCTGTAATGAGCATTAAAACCCTGTAAAATTGTTCAGATGTGTCTGCTTACTCACAGGCTGCAATAGCTCAGGCCGTGATGCATCTTGTCTGATTTTTCCTTTTAGTACCATTGGGTTGAATTCGACAATCTTAAATTTTATTTCCTTCAATTTAGAATTTTCAATCCATTTTCTGTGACAGAAAAGAAGCAATAAAAGAATATTACATTGTGTGGCAAGCACTTGTAGTATTAAATTCATGGACTCATAAGATAATAATGGACCTTGGAAGCTCACTTGATCTATCCCACCCCAAAACAGAAGCCATTGCACACAGACATTCATTTAATATGTTCTTAAAAAGAAAAAAAAAAAAAAAAAGACGTCCAAAACAGAGACTGCACATATTGCCCCATCAACCCATCCTTCACCATCCCTAACATTAAATATTGTTTTCATAACCTTTCCTGCTACAACTAAAGACTATTTTCTTTTTATCCTATCTCCTGTGTAGGTAAGCTTTCTCTCTTTTGCACAGTCCTTGAAAATGATTGCCAAATCACCTCTAAATTTTATTTCCTTTAGATTAAGCAAGCTCAATTCTTTCACTATTTTTTTTCACGAATTTATTCACATAATTTTTTGTTGTTCTCTGTCTTCCCTTCTAAATCTTTCGTGAAAGAAGACACACAAAGCTAAATGCCATACTTTTGCTGATGTGTTGATGTCAAGATTTTAAAAAATTTCCTCAGATATACGTTCACATGTATATGTCTTTGCCTTTTTTGCATCACTGTAATCACTTCTGTAATCAGTCATAATGCCATAGTTTTTAAAGAACTTTTCATTTAAAGAACTATTACTGAACTCCTTCTTCACCCTGACCCAATACAATCAGCTACTCCTACCTAAAGTTACTGCCTTAACATTATCCCTACTGAATTTCAACACATTTTTCAGCTCATTTTTCCATTTCATTATGAGTAGTTTGTTTTCACCTCTTATCCTGTTCTTCAATACACTTGCACTCTCTCCAGCTTCATGGAGCTGACTGCAGATTCAGAGTATATTCTCCACTCTGTCATCCAAGTTATTAACAAACTGGACTGGAAAAGCTCTCTGTGGAACCCCACTCATTACCTCTTCTCATTTTGATACTGAAACTGTGGGTACAAGGCCCATATATGCGCAGTAAGTCAGAGGTGAGAACTCAGGAAGCCTGACTCTCTGCTTTCATTTTGATTCACACCTTCCTTCTCTCTAGAGAAGAGAAGTCTAAATCCTATTTTCAAATTTTAACACTCAAAGATGTTTTTACTACCTGTTGATTTGGACCTCTATTTATATATTTATACCACTCCCTCTTGCCTGGGATTAGCTTTAGGCAGCAGGCTTTTCTGCTCCTAAATTTAAGGCAGCACCCCGAGTGTGACAAAAAAGCTTTGACACACCATCATCTTTCTACAGGCTTTGCCATCTGTAGTGCAGCTGCAGAAGAGAGACATAGGTATGGGCATGGCCCGACTATTTCATGTCCCTTTATACCAGTCAGCACCAAGTAAAGCAAAAATGTCCCTTTTTTTCCTACAGGTAGGGAACCCTGGAGACAGCTATCAATAGCATTACTCAAAAAAAAAAAAAGGGAAAAATGTTTTCCTGAAAAGCCCTCCGACCTCTGCATGCCTCTGCTAAGGAGAACAACAGCCTGGTCCTAAGCCCAGCGAGAGGCAAAGTATGTACCGAATGTGTGGGATGCTGTTCTTCAGACCAACTACATAGAACAAAACGTTCGCCTCGCTGTTGCTGTAGATGCTGCTGATGGCTGCTATAGCTGCGCCCATTCTGCCCGCAGCAGCACAGATTACGACTGGAATTTCTTCTTCCATTTCCTCAGGACTCTCCAAATCAACTATAAGCAACAAAATTACACATTACTATAGAGAATTAAGCAGCTTCTTATATGATATATAAATATGGGTCATATGAATGAGTATGAAGTCCCATAACCATTGGAATCATATCAGAACTAGCCCATTTCCTTACCACGTTCCATCCCCACCTGGAAAGACACACCCTCAATCCAGAGGCACATGCATGCTGACTGGACAGATGGATGCCTTGAGTATGTAACAACTCAGTTCTCTGAATGTTTTCCTCATCAAGGGCGAGCAAATCAGTCTGTCCTCCATGGAGATGCTTATTTACATTAAGCCTGTAGAAGTTGCAATACCTTTGAGACGTCTACTTCTCAGTCAATTATATTTAAAGTGAACAGTAGGTTCCAAAAATGCTAAGGGAAAGAAGTAAGTAGAGAACATAGCGCAATTGCATAAGCTTCACTGCTTTGGGAAGCAGGACCGACAAAAACAGTACAAACATTTGTACTAACAGGAAGCTGCTAAAGATAAAAAGGAAAAAGTGTCTAGAAACAGTACTAGTAACAGTTCATGTTAACGCTAAGGAAGATCTTTCCCCTAACAATGATCAAAGTATATAGATTACATGGATAGGCCTGTACAGGTTGAAGCATGACTGTTAACCTAATAAGAGCCACCACAAAATTATAATGGAATAAAAAAAATATTTATAAACAAAATAAAAATTTGGAACAGAGAATAAGCTATTAATATAATGTTGCATAATAGTTCAACTGCAGTCCAACTCGAGCAGATTTCTGTTACTATAGATGTTCCAGAAAAACCTCTGCTGCAGATTATGTTGAGGTTTGACGATCTATCTGAAATGAACTGATAGTCCAACCACATTGCCAACGGGGCAAGTTCTGGTCAATTTTTGTTATCACTTGGAAATTCCATTAGTGTTCAACACAGCTTCCATTTACATCAGTGACAGATGAACCCACCGCTCAGATGAAGCAATAAGGAATACAGCATAAGAACATAAATGAAATGGAAGTTATTTACCTGTTTCATTCTTTAATGAAGATGGCACTTTGTGAACTTTGTTATACAGAATGGCACACACCGTTAAAACAAGAAGTAACAGTAAGATCTGGTTAACTGAAGCAAAAGGGAGAATTCATTACTAATCTGTGTAAGAGCTGAGTACTAACTACCCCCAAAGCCATATTTTTACAAGCATGCAGCTGCTAAATACCATATCCTGTATTTACTCTTTTTAATCAAATTCTCCTGTCATTTGATATTTGATCAAACTTTAAAAATGCAAAATTCTTGTGAGGTGTACTTAGAAACATAGCAGTATCTCTCCCCTGCTGCAACTATTTCTAGATATGTAATTTTCAAGGATCATTTGCTTGCTAAATCAATAAGCACTCAATACATAAGGGCTATCCATACCAAGAAATGTACATGTTTGTGAATATTATTAGGCACCTAGAACTTTCTTTTCTTGGCTACTTTGTTGTCTATCACCAAGAGACTTCAAGAATTATTTTTACCTAGCCCTCTCTGTCTCACACACTTCCTTGATAAATCTTCAACTGCTAAAAAAAAAAAAAAAAGTAGTTGATTTCAACATTCGGATGCATATTCGAGAAAAACTCGACAACAATAAATCCCACATGCCACTGGAAGTAGGCATGTTCCAAAATATTTAGAAACACATACACATTTTGACAAAAGTGCTTTAAGTAGCAAAATCAAAACATGCAAAAAAGGAAAGTCCTCACTGCATATTACGATTTGCAGCTCCTACCAGACTATGCTGTACAAGCTTAAGTCAAACAAGAGTATGAATCAGGACAGCTCAGAGAGGAAGCCAAGTAAACAACACACTGTCATTGTTGTCAGTTACTTTAGCGCTTTCCTTCTGACCACTTTGTTACTTCTATACCAACATAAACACATTTAAGTGTGCTAAAGAACAAACAGACAACATTTTGAACCATTTGACTCAAAAGGGTCAATTAGCCAGATATGGCACGAGAACAAATTGAAATATTTACATATGCATTTACATATGCTTGTCCATAAAAAACAGAGGAGTTAGCCAAAAAAGCATCCATCCATCCATATGCCTCATGCACTAAAGCAATGAATAATCTTAAATTAATGGATTTTGTAGTCATATTTATCTGATCATCTGTTTAACAGGAGAAGGTTTATCAGTATACTTAAAGTTAAGCAAAATTTTGCAGAACTAGAGCTATAAATTTGCATGTAACTATTACAGAAGTTTTAAGAAAAATTACATGTGACATCTACGTCCTGTTTGAAAAATACATGAGCTCAATGAGTATTTTAAATGTTTTTAATCTTTCTTACTTTTCTTCAGAAGAGCCATGTGTTCTTTTGGATAAGAACAGTGATCTGTGGTAAAAAGGAAAGAAAAAAGGAAGGGAGGAGAACAAAGTTATGAATACCAGCAGTGAAAACTGGTTAATTATTTTAGGGATATGGCTTTGCATCATGAAATTTTACTGTTGTAAAATTGTCTCAGTAAAAGAACTGAACTCTAACTTTGTAAATAATATTCTAGGAATAAATAACTCTAATATCCCAGACCACAGTCATAATATATTTTAATTTAAGCTACTTAATATGTTTAAATGAATAGCCTTTTAATAAATTCAGTATATTCACCTACATCAGTAACAACAAAGATCAAAAAAATGTACAAGGAATTACTTACAAACTGCATCTGAGGGTATTTTAATATGTTTACATTTATGCCTGATCTCCCCTACACTATAAAAACAAACACTACCATCTCATGCTGGGATATTCAAAAAATCTTCCATTAGACCAGTGTCTTTCAGGATGTGAGAAAATTTCAGAGCAATAATAAAAAGGTTTTCTAACAGTAGCATCATTCTAATAAAAGTATCGGTAAGAGGGGAGTTCATTTAAAGTGGCTATCATTTAAGCACATTATTTGTGATGCTGATGAAAACTAGGTAGCCTTCCCTAAAACTGTACTTCTAAACAAAGCCTTAGAGTGCCTGGGACTTCATGCCCTAGAGGAAAGAACATAATACCTAAACCACAGAATTATGGAAAACTAAACGTTTACTTCCAGTAAATGTTGTATGTTTCCCTTTTGCTCTTTGGCATCACAAATCTAGAAGAAAACTGACTATGAACCCGTTCCAAAATCAAGGATTCAGCTGACTGTACAAGTACCACCAGTGTGTTGTATCATTCCCAGTAACCTAAGTATTCCCTCAGCTTTAAAGATAATTTTAGCAGAAACACAAAGAAAAAGATGGAAGCTCCAAACATTTGCAGCAGGAAGGAGTTCTCAGACTCACCCAGCTGCAAAAGCTCCCACAGCTGTGTATTTGTTTACACAAGACAAGACCATGGCCCTTCTCTTGCCCTAGACTTAACTGGTTAAATTCAGTTTGCAGGTTTAGCCAGTCCACACTCCTCAGTATCCTTTTGCTTGCCTTTTTCTTGCCTCTAGACTGCAGCAATGAAGGAAACTCACAGTGGGGAGCAGAATGTGTTTCAGCAGAATTTCTTTCATGTTCTCACCTTCACAAATTTCAAAAACAAACAAAAAAAAACCCAAAACATAAGGAAAACAAAACAAAGACTACAGGAAAAGCTAGAGATTTGTGAGAAGCTAATTAAAAGAAAAAAATGATTTTTTTTCTGGGGGGGAGGGGAATAGTGTGGTCTACCCCTCAATTATCACAGCTGGATATTGCTACCACTTTTTTCCAGTGTTTTCATACATATAGATAAGCATATATTGCCAATTCCATGCATATATAAGGTTTATTCTGATTCCTTGTGAAGGAATCAGCAAGAGTAGAGCAGCAAGAATTCTTGAAAGTTGAGTCACAAAAAAAAATGACTCAGTCTCATTGGTTAAAGCTTAAACTCAGGGACTATCCTAAATCAGTCTCCACTTTCTCTAACCAGTTAAATGACAAAAAAAAATACCACAGAGCTAAGATGTGAATTTATTTACAAAGTACTTATGTTTGCATCTATTCAAGTGTCCTCAAAGATGACTGAAAGGATGACTGAGTGATCAGAGTGAGAAGGAGGCTATTTTTGAGAGAAATTCTTCTCACATCTGCAGTACTTCTCTATGGCCAATATCCCCTTCTCTTCATGTGGCATTAATTTGCATAAAGAGGAAATCAGGGTATTGGTCAAAAGAACTGTTTTGAAAGAAAAATCCTTCCCTCATGTTGCATACAAGTACTGTCTTCTTACATGTTTAAGGAGTTTAGTCATTTAGATAACAACAGAACCCCCTATACTCTTGGGGTAATCATATAACCTCACTTAGGCTAACAGCAACTACCCACTTATTTCAGTGTATAGTCTCTTTATTAACATTTGCAAGGATAGCCACAAGTAAAACTGATGGTCACTGCAAGAGGAAACTTGCCTGGTCAGCGCTTCAAGGTATTTTCAGAGGTGATTAAACCGACATAAATCACACTACATTTTAAAGTTTAAGATCCAAACCCAGAAAGACTCTCATACAGCAAAACTATGTTCTAAAATGAAAAAGTTCCTAAATCTCAGTAGATCAGAAGGATTACTCACTGATTTTTTAGGGAAACAGTAGAATATTTGTTCCTCTGCAAGTATTTCCCCATTTTTCCCCCTGCTCCTGGCACCTGGCAATCCCTAACTCAGTTGCCAAACTCTGCAACAAAATGAGGGGCTGCAGAAGGGAAAGCTCAGAAACAGTGACATTACTTCTCAGATATTTCCTGCTTAATTAGTCTCTTTACCTCTTCAAGGCAGCACAGTCGTCGGGACTTCTCTCTCCTGAAGAGCTGTGGAGCTATTTACTCGTATCCTAGGTGGGCCACAGCTGTCAGCTTGCTTGCCAGAGCTTCCTCACCCATTGTCCTCCTTCACGGCACCGTGCGCAAGGGCCTTACTGGGCACCGTGGCACTTTAAAAATCCAGCTCCTTTCTCGAACTTTTCAAAGTTTACTTTGGAAGTTATGATGGTGTTCCTTCTCTGCTGCAGAGGCGCAGCTCAGAGCCCAGACGCTGCACTGAAGGAATGGGAGCCCATAAACCACTTCCAGATGTGCCGAGCGATGATGCGGCCCTAGATCTGGCAAACAGGCCTTGGAGCCTCATCTAGCAGACTGCAAACAAATCCCACAAGGGAAAAAAAAAAAAAAAAAAAAAAAGACTTAAGGGGGTAGGGGAAGGAAAAAGAAATAAGTTGTTCCAGAAGTTACTTCAAGAGCCTACTTGCAGGTTAAGTTTCTAGCCATTATTTATGGTGTATGTGAACAGATAACTAGTGTTCAAGTGCCAAACAACAACATGCGTAAAGTCCAGACCAAATGGAAAAGTTTTTCCAGTGTCTGTTTAGGGGGTTCTTACACATAAAATACTATGAGAAATTCAACTCTGGACATGTGTTCCTGTTTGAACTTCCTCATTTCCAGAGCTTTGAGAAATCACAGAATTTAAACCCATGGGTTTTGTTTGGGCTCAGAGGGAACTTGGATTAAAGTAACTGGAACATATAGACACTCTGCCACCTAAACACTCCTGGAATGCTTTTGCAGTTTTGTTTCCATATTTTTCATTTTATTTCATAACCCCTCCCTCCCTTCTCTGTGATAAAATACTGTTTCATCACAAGGCTTTCATGAATACTAGAAATAAATACTAGCAAGTTGCAATTCTAAACTCCTCTTCGTATTTTTGAGTGCGATACAGTGCAAAACTTATGAAGAGAAGCCAAACTTTTAAAAACTGTATTTTACACTTTTTTTATTATATTATTATTATTATTATTTTGTTCTAGGGACTTGAAAATGTGGATTTGCAACCATATGTCTCAAAAGCGCCTACACTGTATTATCTGGGTCTTTGTGTATGAAGTTAT
>VZSV01000032.1:3635575-3674944 GCA_013398735.1 Nothocercus julius
TAGTCAATACTGGTGTTTTGATTATGTGGGGCTTTGAGAGCATTGCATGCTAAGAAGCTTTAACTTTTCTTCTGCTGATCTCCTGTCTGAGGACTTTGACACTCTTGCAGGGAAACCTGAATAGACTTGGTGTAATTCCCTAATATTTTTGCTAGTCTTTTTAAGAATGCTTGTTTATTAGAATTACTTAAATAATCAGTGTCTTGTCAATCATTAGTGGCTTTGCAGTGGGAGTTTGGTTTCCTCTACAGTGCTGTGGAAGGCAGTTACTAATGCACCTGGAAACTCTTTAAATTAACAATTGAAGTCAACTTTTCTTATTGGTGAATAAAACCATGCTAAAGCTGAAGCTTTTCTTTTTTCTGCATTCATCTGCAGTTGAGGGCACCAAGGGAGCTACCAGCTCGCAATTTGAAACTCATTTAAACAGAAGTTATCTGGTATGAATGGCAGGATTCAAAGATAATTATCTAAAAATAACTTGCCAAGAGATTCAGCCACAAATGGCTAATTGTCTGTTGGCCAACCTGAATGCTTCAGAAAACCTTTTTTTCCCCCGCTTTATTGCCTTATAGTTGCAGAAGTTTGTATCTTTAATGCCCACATGATAGCACATTTCTGGGAACTTTTTATCTTTTTTTCCAAGTTTGTCTGTAGCAAATTTTGCTAAGAATCTTGTTACTAATACTGAGTGTTTCTTTGATGGGCTACAGTTACCTGATATCGTATGAAAGCATACTTTCCTAGAGGTAACAAGTTATAATCATTTTATATATAAAATCATTTTTGTTTCCAGTCCTCCTCAGTTTGGTCCTCTCTTCAACATGCTAGATTGAGTAATGGTCTCTATTTATTTCCCTTATTTATTTATTTTGTTTTTTAGAAGAAAAAGTTGGACTTATATTTTGGAGTTGATGGTATTATTTGGAGAGAGGATGGTAAAATACAGCACTTCTATGACAGAATTCAGTAATATTTGGAAGAGTTGGGGATCCCAAGCTCATTTGTAACTTTGTTGTTGTTTTTTTTTTTTTGTTTGTTTGTTTGTTTGTTTTTCTTCTCTCCCAACAACACCCTAGATACTTAAATGATTTCTATGAACTGGAGCTGCAACATGGTTCTGGAGTTGTGGGCTGGAGTATTCCAGTGACAAAAGGGATCTTGCCATCTCCCCGGGAATCTCATACAGCCATTGTATACTGCAAGAAGGACGTGGGAAGTCCCAAGATGTATATTTTTGGAGGGATGTGTGGCTGTAGACTTAATGATCTTTGGGAGCTTGACATAGGTGAGTTCATTTGCTATTGTAAGTCAGTGCAGAGGCCTAACTAGGTATGAAAAAAACCTAAAGTGTATGAAAACTAATGATGTGGTATTGCATGGGTTTTGTTGGGACCTATACTGCAGCTTTAAGCCTTCTGAAATTTTTGGAGTGAGGTAGATGCTGTGTTGCTTGTATATATTATTCTCACTGCTGTTGGTTATGCTGTTAAATTATCTTTCCTTGGAGTGCTTTCAAAATGGTCACTATGATAACTAAGTTTAATAACTAATGAAGGTCAGGGTGATGTAGCTTTCCAATAAACTGCTAAACAGCTTGCCAGTGTTTTATATGAATTGTTACAGAAGTTTTAAAAGCTTCTTTGTTTCTTTCTTTCTTTCTTTCTTTTTTTTTTTTCTCTTAAGCAGTCACCTTAAAAAGATGAAAAGATGAAATTTTCTTTTGTTGAGTATGAGTTAGAGGTATGCTCCCTCCTAAAATCCATAAACTGAAATGTGCCATAGCAGCTTGCTTTATTTATTTATTTTTATTCTTTTTCTTTTAGAAACCATGACCTGGTCAAGACCAGAAACTAAGGGGACAGTCCCACTTCCTCGCAGTCTCCATACGGCCAATGTAATAGGAAACAAGTATGTCTGTTGTTAAAAGCTCAACTATAGAAAGGTACACCTAGTAGGAGAATGATGATGCTTTCCCACTACTGCTCAGTATGAACCATTGGCCCTGTAGAGTGCCCTTCTACCTCTGTTGTCCTACTTCAGTGGGAATTAAGCAGTGCCACAGTTACGTAACTGTCAGTGTTTCCAGCCAGTGGGATTTGCCCAACACTCGAACGTTTCCATTTCTTAATGTACCTCTGTGTTCTGGGTTGGTCACAACTAGCGCTAAGCTGCTTGATCAGAAGCCAACTTGAGTGACTCTGTGACACACTGAACTAGCTCTGCAAAGAAACTGCCCAGCGATGAGAACTAGTTCTGGGCACAACCATTCCATGCTTCTGTGGGCCAGTTTTGGCCTGTAATCTGTTCCTTGTTATGTTGTTTCTTGCCAGTGTGACTTATTTTGAGAAAGAGTTTTGACAAAGTGAACTTCTGATCCAATCCTTAGATAAGGATTTCAGACCATTTTATTATTGGTTTGCAAGTTGGGGTGAGGAGAAAGAATCAAAGAGGGAAAGAAGTGACACAAGAACTTAGCTTTATTATTTATATAAAATTTTATTAGAGTCTGCACCATGACACTAAATTTTGGTATCTGACTTTGATATCTGTCTTCTAATTTTAGAATAGTTTGAGAGGTCTGCAGTAAACTGTTGTGTAAAATTCATGTAAATGTGTGATTTTAGACAGTATTAACAGTTTGGTAGTTTATAATCAAAAGACAGTATTAAACTGTCTTCCAGGAGTTATGTTTAGAAAATAATTAAAAAACCTACAGATAACTTCAAATGCTGGCTGTATGCAACAAGATTTTCTAAAGAGTGTAGGCATCAATAAAATCTACAGTAAACCAGAACTGCAAAACTCTGGAAATTTTCTGTTTTGTCCTAGTTTGAGAGAGCACATGCAGCAGGCCTGGAAATGCTAATTAGCTTTTTTTTTTTCTTTTTTTTTTTCTTTTTTTCCCCCTCCCCTCTTCTCTCTCTCCCTGTATTTCAGAATGTATGTGTTTGGTGGATGGGTTCCCCAGTCAGCAGGAGGTGAAATTTCTTCTCATGATGGTGAATGGAAATGTACCGGTTCATTTTCTTACCTAAATTTGGGTTAGTGCTTCTGCCCTTCTGGGAGGGGATATTTTTAATACTTTCCTAATAGAGTGAAATCAATATTTTGGAAACCCTAAGACCCTGAGTACAGAGTTGTAAACTGGCCTCAGTTTTCACGTCATTCTTAGTATATGATTTTTTTACTGGCAGTTTACCTGTTTGCTTGAATAGTCTTTGGGATAGCCCTTTGGGAATACTCAGCTAGTTTGTCAGTGCAAATTTTTATTCATGGAACTTCAGTATTAAGTAATATAAATACACCTGCTTCATGTAAAATATAGTATGCATCTGAAATTAGTTTGTTTCTAAACTGTGACAGAGTTGTCCCTGAATTTTCAAATTCTGATTTTGTGTTTGTCTGATAGAGACAACCAGATGTCAGAAAATTGGTCCTGTTTTAATTGATCATGTATTGCAAATTGTTTGGAATATTGGTTCAGGTGACCTTCTCCTTGGTGTAATTTTAAAAGCCATCAGATGCTGAAAATTTAATTGCAATCGTCTATAAAACAGAGGTGATTTATTTTCATTTTCTCTGAGTGCTTAAGTGTACTAACATATGTATTTCTTGTTTTGGTAATGATCTAGAAACTGAAATTTTCAAGTTTCATTTACTAGATACCACAGAATGGATAGGTCTGATATCAGATTGCCAGGAGGACAAAAGTAACTTGTTACCAGGGCCAAGAGCAGGACACTGTGCTGTAGCTGTGGGCACTCGTCTGTATATCTGGAGTGGTAGAGATGGTTACAGAAAAGCTTGGAACAATCAAGTTTGCTGCAAAGATCTTTGGTACCTTGATACTGGTGAGTCAGAAATAGAGACCTGTACTATGTTCCATACTTTATTTGCATATGGAAAACTGGCATCGTTGGTGTTCAGAAACTCGAAAGTTGTAGCAAGCTTAAAGATGCTTTAAACTCTAAAGCTCGTTCTATTAAAGCAGCCTTCTTTTGCTTGTTGACTGTAGACTACAACTACAAATTAAATTATAAAATACAAGGAGGCTTATTTAGAACCTCTGAAAGAGAACTTTGGCTAAATTCTCTATCATATGCTAGAGTTGGTGGATACAGGCTGCACTAAACAGGCTGTTAACTAAACCCAGGGTTCCTGGCTTCTTTCTGGTTGCTCCTACTTACCCTTTCTTACCAAACCCCTCCTTTTCTTGGGATCATTGCTGCTGCTGCTTCCTCATCTCCTGGACTGCAAAAAGATACTACGTAATCTGAGAAGGGACAGAATTGTTCCTGAGTGTGAAGGGAATTCTGGAGCACTAGTCGATCATTAAGAGCTGGCATGATGGTTGCTCATTTTTTAGCAGGGACTTGACATGTTATAAGGAGAGAGAAAATGGGAATAGTGCTGCAGAGCGAGGGTTGTTGCTTGCTCTAGCAGAAGGATGAGAACATTAGAACAGTGGAGATGAAAAAGATTTCTCAAAAGAGAGAGAGTAGCTGGGGTGGGATATGCATTTTACAGTTATTTCTTAAAGGGATAAAGGAAGGCAATTTCAAACATACTGTCTGTTTTATTGGTTCCTTGTAGAGAAACCTCCAGCACCTTCCCAGGTACAGCTGATTCGAGCTACAACCAACTCTTTTCAAGTGAAATGGGATGAAGTACCTACAGTTGAAGGGTATCTACTCCAGCTACATTCTGACTCACCAGTGCCATCAGCAGCTGGAACACCTGGTGCTGGGATTCCTGAGGCATCGCTGCTCACTTGCCAAGGTACTTGTCAGATCTCCATGCTCGTGTTTGTCCAAAGGTGGATAGGACTTTACATAAGTACTTACCATAAGTTTAGTAAAATAAGTAAATAAATAATTAAAAAAAAAAAAAAAACCTAAATATTTAAAGAGAGACCCTGAAACTTTACTTATTTACAAAATGCCCATATTGGTGTATATTATGCATAAAAACTCCCATAATTATGGAAAATTTGTATAATGCTGGGTGTGATTTGAGAAAGGAGACCATGAGAGTAGGATTTTAACTGACTATTTGACCTTACAATTTCTTTTCAGTCTTACAACCAAACCTCTTGTAGAGTGTTGGGTCTCACTCTTACTAGAATAGATTCCACCTAACATTAATATTAAGCTTTATGCAACTGATGGGAATTTGCTTTTCCTTACCTGAAAGGTGCCTCTTCTCTTCATCAAAGTCCGCAGTCGTTGACTAGTCTCCCTTATCCAGAAATGAAGGTGGATCATCCCAGCCAAACAAATAATGTCATTCCTAATAATGTAAGTGTAAACTCAAATAAAGCCTAAGTGGCACAGTAGTACAGGAAATGAGAGAACTGTCAAAATACTTGTTTAGGGCCCAAAGTCCCTTCGTACTTCTTAGTCATTAAAAAAAAAAAAAATCTGTTGAGATAGTTGCTTTTCTTTATTTTTTTTTTTAAGACCGCTTCATGGCAGTACACGCCAGAAACTGCCACTGCGCTCGTTTCCAGAATGCTAACTGGAAGCCTGCTACCAGCAGAAATGCTTTTCATCTTCAAAATGTTGGTGAAGTTAATGTGGGAGGCAAAAGGCCTAAGTCACATTCCTTCTTTCTTAGGTTTATGCTGTCAACAAAACCCTAACAGATGCACTGGTTCTGCAGTTGTAGGTATTGTGCTGCTTTGCCAGCTTAAAAGAAATGGATTAAATCTCTAGATAAAGGATCACATTTTAAGAAATTCAAACCTTTCCTTAGTTGTGTTAGGCCTCAGATCTGTATTGGATCTACTGAGTACCTTGGATAATATATGCTTGTAGAAAGCGCACATAGGTGCACTGTGAATTTTACTAATGGTAGAAATATCTTAGGTTTGTGCTGGGAAAACCAAAATTGAAAACCTCTGTCACTGTGATTGGAGTCCTTGGGTTTGGTGTTTTGTTTTATTTATTTTCCCTCCCTCTCCCATCCCGTCCCCTGCAGTAATCTAAATTCATGTGTTAATCTTTCATCTACTAGTGCAAAAACAGGAGCCCAACCTCAGATAAAATTTAGAATGGGACATAGACACTTCCAAGCTAACAAAAATAAGGCAGATTACAAGGTTCATTGCTGGCTTTAGTTTAAAATGCCAGGGGAATTGTTTGGAGGATTTGTTTGTCATTTTTAAGCAAGCATTTTTGTGCCATGTTTGCAACTAAAATAACTTTGCAGTTAAACATTAACAAATGTATTGTTTTGGTTAGGTCCAAGTTTCCCTTTCATCCAACTCATTATTAAAAATAGAAGGAAAAGAAAAGGTTGCAGCACCTGACAACAAGATTACCCAAGAGGCTATGAAAAGCCATGCAGATGCTACAGGATTCAAAGAATCAAATGCCCCTTCTCTATTGCCTGTTTGTACTTCAAGTAAGATATTTATTAGAATAAAAGTTAATTAAAAAGTGAGAGTTAAAATTAATCTCATAAACTTAGAATAAGATTATATCTGTGTTTTGCCATTTAAAGTTATTTTAGATGCCTTTTATTTTAAAAATAACCCTTGTGCTGGCTATTACTTTACATATGCTTTAGGATTTTGATGAAGTGAGGAAACATGAGATAAGATGTTTGAAATGTTGCAAGAAGCATGAAATCCTCAGTGCATTTATTAGTATGATGGCAAATGTGTCTGTCCCTAAGCATAAATAGCCCTGTTAATATCAAAGACCAGATTGACAGGACCAGATTTATCTCATTCTGATGAGGCATTTAGATGAAGATTATGGCAACCCCAGGCTCCCGTTGACAGTACTTCTCTCTGTTAATAATTGGCCCATTAAGATGTGATGTGACTTAGAGAACCACGTGTTCTCTGACTATGGAGGAAATAAAAGATGACTGGGGTCTGATTTAGGCATCTTTCTGACATGCCTTAAATTCAGTGGGGTTGAGTCCAGCTTTTCTAAGTATGTAGCCACACTACTGTTAAGCTAAATACCCAAGGAAAGTCTTAGGAGTGAAAAAAAACAGCTTTGATCTAAAGCTGGGCTAAACTTTGCTTTTGTGTCAAACTAAAGTCATTAGATCAAGTTGAGATTTGTTAAGTATTGTCAGTATTAACTCCTGGTTAATATTTTCTTTGTTTAAGGTCCTCAGACTTCAGCAAATGTAGGTGAATTGCATGACTTGGACAAACGAACTGTAAATCCTGATGCCTCTGTATGCAGTACTGTCTCCAGCACACAAACTATGGTAACCCAGCAGGCTGTTAAAACTGAATCATCAAGTACAAATGGGGCAGTTGTTAAAGATGAAACTTCACTAACAACATTCAATTCAAAATCTGAAGGTTTGAAATGTGTTTCACGTACTGTATTTTGAGCCATATGTATCTAAGGCCATCAGAGTTCCTCTAGCGTGGTGGGATTCTCATCTTGATTAGTACCTGGGATTGAGATAGGGCTCTGGGCATTGATGACCTTGGGCAGCCTGAATGATCTCTGCCAGGAGTTATGCATCTGTTAAAATCAGGATATTCCTTTTATGTTTTTGTAAGCTACTTTGATTTCTGTTAGTGAAAAAGTCCTTTAAATCTTTATTTATGCAGAAGCTTATTTTTTTTTAAGCAGCAGTGGCAGCCAGCTTTGGTGCCTGTAGCGCTTCTGTCATTCTCCAGCGAGTGTCTGCTGTCTTTAGTCAGCAGAAGTCTATAAATAGCAACCTTGGCCTTTTTTAATTTAGATAATTACCATCTCTAATTTGTCCATTCCAGTCTGCAGGAGAAATCAATAAGCAGCAATAAAGAAACTTAAGATATTGGAGATATTTTTAAAGTGTTTTTTAGATTTTTGTTTTACATGAAAACCAACAAGCTGTTCTTGCTACTGTAATGTGTAACCAGATAACTATTTTTCATATTGACCCTATGTTAGCAGTAAAATTTTTACCAGAGAGTGTTTTAAAAGTAAAACCCAAAACCCACAAATCACAAATACTAATATTTCCTTGCTTGGTTCATGCACTTTAAAATTCAATTTGAAATGTAAAAGTAAGTTATTTTCCAATTTGTTAGCATTACTTTAAAAATAAACTGCTCTTACTCAAAATTCAGTCTGAATTAATGCCAGAAGCAGTGCATTAAAATTTAGATTTCATGCTTAGGCTGTTCGTATAGTGTCATCAGTGCATGCCTAAATGGGATATTTAGTTTATCTGTTCACAGATATTCCATATTGATTCCATAATTCCTTTTTCTGTCAATTGTTAGGATTTTCTTCGCCCTGTCTTCTGTCTACTTCTTAACTATAGTTGCTTGTAATACTGTGCTCTTGAAGTTTTCTGTGAATATGGAACAAGCCCTAATTAGTTGCTCATATTATAAATAAAACTGCATGCAAAAGAAATTTTAAACATACTCTTTCATCAAGCAATTGTAAATGGTTGTCCATGACAACTTTCATTTTATATGGACTTTGTGTGCATTTTTTCACATAAACTAATCTTTAAATTAATCTTTCTAAATATAACTTTTTGCTTCTAGCTGCTGAAGCTGCTTCTATCACCCCTTCGACAAGGGTTAATACTGGACAGACAAATGATACTCACTCTTCTGTAAGTCTGCAGAATTCTAATCAAATTGATATATTTATTGTTCTACAGTTGATTAGTTCTAAAGGTTCTTTTATTTTGCTTTGTTCATATCTCTTTGAAACAAAATGTATATTTAGGGCTTGGAATGAGTTATACAGGGGTGAACGTTTTCTGTTGTAGAATTCATTGCTTTGTGCGGGTTTGATTTGAGCCTCGTTAGCAGTTATGTAGTTGGGAGGAGATACAGTTTGTGTTTCAGATGTTAAATCATTTTTATCCATTGGCATGGTAGAATGGTCTCTGCTGCATGACTTGCAAATGTAAAGATGTTTTTCTGTCTGCATAATTGAATTTAATATGAAGTATGTATTAGATCAGATGTAGTGTTAGCTGCTGATCTGTAGCTTTGAAACGTAACTGAACTGACATCTTGATGTTTTTCCCTAGAGGAGATGGGGACTGGCTATGCAAGCTGTAAATACTGCCTGAAAAAGTAAATGCCTACTATTTCACCTGCTTACACCTTAATACACAAAACCACGGTGCCACTGTTGCCTCCAAAAGAGAGGAGCTAAGGATGGGAAGCAGCAGCAGCTGCTGCTAAAGGGTTGGGGTGTTTTGGCAAGAGCAGCTGCCGCTCCCGTCCCCTCTTCCATGCGAGCAGGGACAGCGCCTGTCTGTGCCGGGCAGCACTGAGCACCCCAGGACCCTCCTTGGTACTTGGAAAGGAGCAAGGAAGTCAGGAGCAGTTCCCAGGAGCCCCCCACTGCAGCAGAGGCCCTGTGCTCAGCTGCGAGCAAGTTCAGCAGCTGCTTTTCTAAGAGAATGTTTGGGGCAGAGGGATTGCAAAATCCCAAGTAGAGCTCCTGAGGCTGGACCTCACTGCAAAATCCTTTGGACCTCTGAGATGGATTAACTCACAACTTTGTGCTGCTATAGACACCTTGTTCTAGACCTTTTAATTTCCTCCCTTTCGCCTTTAAACCAGGCTGTCAGAGATGTCGTGCCAATTACAGCTATTCTGGTTTTTTTTTTTTTTTTTTTTTTTTTTTTTTTTTGTAAATGGTGGACTGTGTCTAAATGGGTGTTTAAGAACCAGCTGGTTTTGAACAGAATTTTGATAACAAATGTCGATTCTTTTGAAGTATATGAAAGTAACTTACTGATGTGATAGGGGTTCTCTTACATATACTTGAGTCTTGAAATGTGACTTTTTTATATGACATTGAAGTCCGGATGCTATACCTAACATGTTCCTCAATTACTAGAAAACTCCACCACGGCAGATGGCAATGGGGAAAACAAGGGATCGACAGTGGTATGATGTTGGAATTTTTAAAAACAACACTGCCATGGTGAGCCAGTTCTACCTGCTGCCAGAGGAAACCCTGAGCATGTCTAACAAGGTAGGTGGTGGCTTTTCTTTTAATAAGTTGGACGCACATATTTTCTAATCTGATGCCCATATGCTTGACAACAAAATGTGGGATTTTCTGGTGCTTGTATCAGAAACTGGTGCTTGTATCAGAAATCGTGTCATAAAATACGAAGCTTTTGCTCACCTCTTCTACTGTTTCCTAAATGCATTTTCTTTGGTCATTTTTCTGTGATTATATGGAGACTGTTAGTGCTATTACTGATTCTTTCCATAGTTTTATCTGTAACACTAGAAGAGGATTTTAAACTCTCAAACCAGTAAAAATTCTTCAAAAATATAATGCTGCTTTCAGTGTGTGGTGTTTTGTTTTTTTTTCTTCACTTACAAATGATTAAGACACAATCAGTGAATAAGACACAAATTTGAATGTTTAAAAAGCCTACATAGAAAAACATAGAACTGTAGAGCTGTAGTGTCTTTTTGATTAAATTTCTCTCACTTAACGTTGTTGCACGTATAAGCTTAGCTATAAAAATGTTATGCACATGCAACTTGAAAAATACCTGCAGTTTTGATGGCAAAAACGTGTGTTAATAATTTCCTAGTGAACCAGAATCACAGAATGGTTGAGGTTGGGAGGGACCTCTGGAGATCATCTAGTCCAACCCCCTGCTCAGGCAGGGTCACCTAGAGCATGTGGCACAGGATTGTGTCCAGACAGCTTTGAATATCTCCAAGGATGGAGACTCCACAACCTCTCCAGGCAGCCCATTCCTGTGCTTAGTGACCCTCACAGTAAAGATGTTTTCCTTCAGGTTTAGGCAGAACTTCCTGTGTTTCTGTTTTTGCCTGTTGCCTCTTGTCCTATTGCTGAGAAGAGTTTGGCCCCATACTCTCTACACCCTCACAAACAAGCAAAGATGATAAGTTCATTCACTTAAATGGGCAGAAACAGCTACAGCCAGGAGGCTGCTTTGGTTAAATAGATGCTCGAGTTGATTTCAGAACCAAAATCCCTCATGTCAAATACGTGTAAATAACCACAGACAGCTTTACGTAACCTACCCATCACCACACGGTTCAGTGTGCTTTCCTTTCACTGAAGTGGTCTCTACTGCCTTCTAGAGCTGTGCTCTTTAGGAACAGCTTTTGTGTCCTATGCTTAGAGCTTGTACTTGCAGATATGGCACATTAGAGAAAATGAAACTTGCGGATGGATTTTAACTATTTTTGGTCCATATGTACATATGAAAAGGCAACTTGAGCACCCCCGAAATCTCTCGGTGTTCTCTGTATACTTCTGTAAATACGAATTACGCTGGCCTGTTGCATCCTAAAACTGTAGACTTTCTAGAATGTATTTGTAGAATAGATCAAACATCAAACCAAGAGTTATTTTTAAGACAGTAACAAACGAACACTTCTTTTTTTTCAGAAAACACTTTATTATAAATATTCCACATTTTAAAGAGCTTAGTATATTATGTTTTTGTTTGTTTGTTTGATTAGAGACTTTGTCTCATAATATGACCTAGATAAGTTATTTTTAAGTAGGTCAGCCTTCAATCATAACCTTTCTGTGAATTCTGTACAGAAGTGTTTTAGTAAACTTAACTGAAATCGTGAATAAAGTGAGATTAAATCAGTTCTCAACTTGTGTATACTTTTAAGATAAAAGTTTTTGGAATACTCTAAGACTTAGTACAAATTTTGCTTTTATTTTCGGAAGGAAAATGCAGATGTTCCAGACTATAGATTACTTAAGAAGCAGGATCTCTTCCCAGGCACAGTGTACAGGTTCAGAGTTGCTGCAATTAATGGTTGTGGTGTTGGCCCCTTCAGTAAAGTCAGTGAATTCAAGACTTGCATTCCTGGTTTTCCTGGAGCTCCTTCAACTGTCAAAATCAGCAAGGTGAGACATAGAGTTGATTCTAGTTCTGCTGAATAATATTCTGTTACAAATTGAATCTAGGAATTTTTATTTTCTGTTGCTGTTGAGCTTAGTTTGTATTTTCTGTTCTTGTTGTTTGTTTTTTAAGTGAAAGTTATATTAATTAGTGTCATTGGTGGTTTCTGTTCAATGAAGTATTCTTTTAAAATCTTAATATAAAGAATTATTTTAGGTCCTAATGACTTTATTGCCAGATACACATCCTTATCAATCATCCCCTATCTTTTTCTTACTGTACTCTTAATTTTGTAGGTCTTTACACTGTTTTTAAAAAAGTCCAAAAGATGTATCGTTACTGCCAAAGAATCATAATGATTTGACCTCTAATTTTCTTTTCACGTAAGACAAGAGGTAAAATTATGTGATTGTTGGAAGAACGAATGAATTGGCATGTTAGGATGCATTTTTATCCTTAAATTGCTGAATGGATGTCTCTGAAACTGTTATCCCACCAAGTTCTATCTGTGAGCTTTAAAATCAAGAGGCTTTTATTGAGGGCTCGATTGTCTGTTTTCCAGCTTTTGTAACTTGTTACATGTTTTATTGATAGGTGAATTTTCTTGTTTGGGGTTTCACTTTCACAGCATACTGTATTTTACACTAGTGAAACTTTCTGCCTTCAAGATGTGCTGTATTTGTGGAAGTAAAAAAATTATATATGTCATTTTATTTTACTTTTCATCTTGAATGGCCCAGAAAATGGGTGTTCTGATTTTCCCAAATGCCCTTTGGCAGCTTTAGCTCTGCCTTTGTACGGGAAGGAAGCCTAAATGCTCTCTTGCTTCTGGCATAAAGAAATGAAGAATAGGTTGGAATTTTCACGTGTTCTTTGGAGTACAAGTGTTTGGTTGGTTGGTTTGGGGTGTGTGTATACTTGGTTACCTGAACAGGATCGTGTTTTTTCTTGCTTTCTTTTTCTTTTCCCAGAGTGTAGACTGTATTCATCTTTCTTGGGAGCCTCCCGCTTCACCTTCTGGAAATATTTTAGAATATTCTGCTTATTTAGCAATCCGTTCCACACAGTTACAGGAAAATCCAAATCAGCTTGTGTTTATGAGAATATACTGTGGTCTTAAAACATCTTGCATAGTGACTGCTACCCAGCTCTCAAATGCTCACGTTGATTATACGTCCCGACCTGCTATAGTGTTCAGGATTTCTGCCAAGAATGAGAGAGGATACGGACCGGCCACACAAGTTCGATGGCTTCAAGGTAAAGGCTTTTTTGTGCCCAGCATAGACTCTTTTGAAGTCTGTGTTACAGCCAGGAGAGGCTTTTTCCATCCAGGTTCATAATGAATTGGCTAGGGGTGGGCTGAAAATAAAGATTAGTGTGCAGCCTGATCAGCTCTGTACTGGGACCTGCGATGCAGCTATATAAATGCCAGAGCCCAGGGAAGGAGAGGGATTATTTTCCACCTAGGGTGCTGCAACTGGCATATTCTTGACTTGATGATGTGATGAGCTGCTTAAGGATGTGATCTAAATCCAGCTCCCAGCCAGGAGAGGCTTTCCCATTCCTTCCCTTCCCTGTGTCACGCAGCGTGCTCTGCCTTGCGCGGGAGTTGTGCAAGTTGTCTCTCTTTCACCATGTTCCCTATAACACTCTCTTTCTGCCATCTAGGTGGCAAGGGTTTCAACAATGATCCATATCCTGGAACTCTAAAATAGTATTTGCTGCTATAAGCTGTTTGACAGTGTAGGTGAGATGAAACATGAAACGTTTACCAATGTTTCCTTCTCTTTGCAGATATGAAAACATCAAGCTCCAAGTAGAAACAGCAACATAAGTTTCGAGTTTTGAATGTAGTGTTTAATGTAACTCTTGTACTATTTGTAAATGCTACAAATATTTTATTTTTGCATTGTTTTTTATCTTTAAAAATTATATAGCCTTTTTTTACGTTTGAAATATCAACGTTATATGGCCTTGCTCAGGTATAACTACCATATAATAGAGAATTGTATTAAAGTTGGTGGGGTGGAGGCCCATAACCTATCCAGTAAGCCCTTTCTGATAATCTTAGTTAAAATTTCCTGCCCTCAAATTTGGAGAGGAAAAAAAGAAGGAAAAAAAGGCATATACAGCAGTATTCGTGTAGAGTCCCAATGATTGTTGCAGATCTTGCACAGATAATCCATAAAGATTTGGTGTATGAGCAAGTTCTGACTGGTTTCCATGTTTTACACCACATGCTACACTGTGGTGTCTGAGTACAAGGCAAAAAATTCCAGTTATTATATAGTAACTTAAAATGTATAAATATTTTAATATATACTTTTTGTAAAGAAACAATTTTTCTACTATTTGTAACAAATCTTGAAAGATATTCCCTGAAGATTTAAAATGAAAAAGATAAACTTAGTCATTTCTCTTACTAAAAAAAAAAAAAGGACATTGTAAATGCACTACTAATATTTAGGATTATCCTTTTGTAGTTGTACAAATCTAAAACTTGTAAATACCAATGTTTACAAGAGACCTTTTGGGTCTTGTATTAAAATTTCCATGGGATTTTTTTTTTTTAATCCATATGCTTTGCTTTTAGCATATGCTCGCTTTTTGCACTAATAATAACTTACCTCATTCTTGTGTTTGTAATCACTTGTGTTGCTTCCATAATGTTTCTGTAAAACTTCAATCTGAAAGTTTTAACCAAAGTTTAAAATACTTGGTAAGCAATTTTTGCACATATTATATGGCAACTTTCGACATATTTATTCCAGTTAATCTTCTTAAGTGCTTGTTTGCTTTACCGGTATATTCTACCAATCAAGTTCAGTATCTCCCTTTTACTATGCATCATTTTACATTAACTAGTTAGCTGATAAATTCAAAAAGCATTACTGCTAGGAATAGGTGGATCCATTCCTGTGCTAAAAGAAAAAATTGATCACAGTAGTGAAATAAAGGTAAACATTTTTAATTCTATTTATCTATCTATATATAACCACATGTTTACCAAAGTGTAGAGGGAAATGGCTGAGTTGGACAAGGTGAATAGATTAGAGGCACCTAAATAGGATTTATTTTAACACAAAATCTAAATTACTTTACCGTGCAATGAAGTTTATACTTTGCACTTTAATTTTGCCCTGAATGCCAAAAGACTATAAATCAAGGTAGAATTACTTGCCTCTGCCAGTTAAATTTGTCTTAAGAATTCTTGTAAATAAACTGAAAGAATTGACGTGCCTGTTCTGGTGGGAGAAGTATCACTAAGATATTAGAGGAGATTTGACAGCTCGAGTGTCCCCGAGCAGATTTATAGCAAAGTTGCAGTTGCCCTGGAAGCCGGGGTGGTAACGGAGTTGCTGATACAGCCTTAATTAGTGCCGTGCATCACGCTCTGCAGTAGCTCTTGCAAAGTGTTGGGGGCCATAACTCACCATCACTCTTACAGGAGTCACGCGCAGCGTTTTGCTCCTGAGAAAAATCTGATGTTTATGACAATGACAGATATCACGGATTCACTTGGAACAGTGTTTGTAGTATGAATGTATAGAACTTTTCCTGAAGTTAATGGGCTTTAATATATTTGTGTTTTGAATGGTCCATTTCATCAGGTATGATCTTGCTACCAATAATGTCTGATAATTGAAATACAGTACACATGAGCTGTAACTAGAAAAATATAACTTTTTTTTTTTTTTTTTTTATTAGTACTGTGAAAGAAGCCTTTTAGAGAGAACACTTGTGGCTTTGATTTTGTTGGTTGATAGCTGCGACTGTAGAGCTGTTATTTAAGAATAAAACCTGTTGGGTATGTCTGGGTGGAGTTTTTTTGCACTTGGGTTCACATGCTTTGCACAGCTCCTTTTTCAGAGGGGATGTCACAAGTACCAAAGGGTAAAACTGGCGTTTTCATGCAAGTCTAGTTTCCTCCTGCGTTCTCTGGCCGGCCTTACCCGCGGTGCCGCTCGCTCTTCCCTGTGCCCAAGGTGGGTGACGTTGGACAGCGAACAGCTGCACATCTTCGGTTTCTCACAGGTTTACTTTGCAATGAGATGGTGGTGCGTGCTGTAAAATACACGTTGTGCTCTGTTTATAGAACTGTATTGATACCATGTCTCAGTCCCACCTCCTTCCACCTCTCACCTAGATATCAGACAAAGATTGAGTGTTCAGGTCTTTTTTTTCTTTTTCCAAATTTAGTTGGAAGGCTGTTGACATCAGCTCTCCAAGAATCTGTTCTCCATTTATTTCCTGTGTCATTAAAGGACATAAACTGACATCTCTCAGCTCCCCCTGTCCATTTTGTGGAAGCGTCTGGGTTTACTGAAGCTGTTACAGAAGCTGTAAGCGTAGAGCAGTCGTGCTAGTGCCGGCAGCCGTCGGTACCGCTTCATCTTAAGGATGTTCTTGTGAAAGTGGAAATAAAGTGGACGATAACCTACACTTGGTGTTTTCAAAGTACTTAGAGCAATATCTTTTGAATGTAGTTTGGAATAGAGCACATAATGATCATGCCATAACCTCTGAAAATATAATAGGTATTACTGTTGTTATCTGGTATTTCCAGGATAGCGAATTTGACGTGAACTGACTAGTCTTAGGACCTGTTTCTCTAATGGCCTCTACAGGGCGACTGACACTTTGTACAAAAACAGTCTTATTTGGGAGCGTCGTTTGTTCTTTGTAATAAAGTGGCTGTCCTGTCAGGTGCGTTGTGAGCACCGCGCTGTGTGTCTGCTTTGTCGAAGCGCCGGCGGGCAGAGCTGGGCGTCCTCCAGCCAGGAGGACACGAAGGAGAAGAGCCTGAACGTGCGTTTGTCCTGCGACGTGGGTACTTTAACGTTCAGCACCGTCATGCTGAGTATTTTTTCTCCCCTGTTCTTTAGTCCCTGTGTGCCTCCTTTTCTCTGCCCCCTTCAGTGGGTCGGGACACACGGCCCAGTTCTTATCCCACTTGGCTGGGGGAGCCCCGGGAAGTAGCTGCGCTGAGGCAGGGAGGAGAGGCAGGAGGGAGCGGACAGGCCCACGCCACCCTCCTAGCCCTGCTCGAGGGGCTCCACAAAAGCACGTGCCAAAAGCTGCCCTCTCGCCGCGTCTCTCCTTGTGTTCCCAGCTCTTCCAACAGAATGACTGTTGCCTCCTTTCCACGTCTCAGGGGTTTCCGCTTTAGCTGAAGATAAATGAGGCAAAAAAGTGAACTGCTGATGACTTCCCTCACCCTGTCGTTTCCTTTCTGTTAATACGATCCTCGGGACAGGTTTCTTCTCAAGGCAGAACGTGTTATGAGAATCATTCTTGGAACAATTTTCAGTGCCTTTTCTATGGATCTGAGGCGAAGTGGAGGAGGATCCTGCTGGAGAAGTGGGGAGCTGTGGGCCTGTGCGAGCACCTCCTGCCCCGGGGCTGGGGCCCTGCTGCCCGCGGCCTCTGCCCCCCGCTCGCAGGCGAGCACAGCACTCGTACCCCGGTGCCCACTGAGGGAGCGGGAGTTGCTGGGCGGAGGAAAAGAGAAGGAATAAGGGGACTTGTCTCTTGTGACCAAAAGCAGAAGATGGAGGGAACGGCGGAGCCGCCTTCCGGCCCCGAGTTACCTCCCAGGGATGGTGGCGTCTGGTGGCAGCGGAAGGAGGCCGGGGCGCCGCGCGAGGAAGGTGCCCGCGGCTGCGCTTGCTGCCAGCCCGGGGCTCCCCTCGGTCACCGCGGCCCCGGCGCCCGCGGGCGCCACGCGGCTCCCGCTCCCTCGGGAGGCTGCAGGGCTCCGCGGGGCTGCTCAACGTGGAAGCGCCGCTAAGAGCGAAAAGCACGGGATCAAGAGACGGGGGCTGTTTTTGGTTTGCTGACGCGGTTTTTCTGAGGTTTCTGCCTCTCGCAAACATCTGCTTTTAATACTCACGGTATGTGTGAAGTTGGTGGCGCTGCTCCGTAGAATGAAAATCAAGGCTCAAGAGTGTTCTCTGCAAAGAGGAGAGCAGCAGCGCTTTGGTGCTTCCCGAATGGTAAGCAGCGTTGTGAGCTGTTTCTGTATCTGATACTGCTACAAAAACGCGCTGCTCCACACACGAAAGCTATCGCTTCAAAATTATTTCCCTAAAATAGGCACGCTGAGCACATGCCACCCTAGGGGATTCAAGGCCACCAGTTCCTTGGCTTTGGTTGCATCTTCTTGTAATTCCTCCTTCAATTCAATGGATATTTTTTTTCCAGCAAATCTAACTGCCCTTAACGACTTCTCTTGCATGCAATATTGATAATTCTACTTTAATAAAAATTGATTGTGTGCAATCAGGAGCCTGTAACTTTGAGCAGTGCTCTGAACCATCCCGAATATTTTTAACAGCAGCTTTTGTAATTTTAACTTAGCTTTGCCTGTGTAGGAAGCAGACTCCTGAAACAAATTTACTTGCATTTTTGTAGTTAAAGTGGATTTTGTGGTAAGCAAATGGATGCCTGCAAAGCTGATGTTGCTTGGTAGGGAAAGGAATGGCATGGAAAGTTCCAGCAGATGGACGATAGCTAAATAAAAAGCAGAGGAAACATGGCTCCTATTTTGTCTATCTGCTCTTGACTTGTTAGAGCATTTGCACAAAACTATCCATCTTCATTCTGTTCATTTTTTTTTTCCCCCTATTTTTTGTTAATAATTTCTACTTCAGAGGGATGGCGTGGGATTTATTTCAGGAATGCGCTGGGTGGGTACCCCAGCACCACGGGCTGCTTTATTTCATTCCGGAGCAGCTGGCTTTACCCAATAGCTGCGGGTCAGCACCTGGGAATTCCAGTGCCAATTCTAATTCTAGACCATTTCTGGGCTTCGTTTTTTCCCTTTGGCCTCGCGCGGGCTGCTCAGAGCCGAGGCGTCGCTCCGTGGGGGTGACTCGGGGACGGCCCTCGGCAGGCCGCCCGCTGCGGCCCTTCAGTGACCGCGTGGCTGCAAACAAGAGGCTAAAGCACAGTGGAAATGATGTTTCTTTGGTGATTTACGGGATCTTTCCGAAGATACCCTTTCAACGCCTGAGCTTGAAATTCAAGCCTAAAATATCTGGTTTTCAGTCCATTCAGCTTAAATAAAGACCTCGTGATGGTTGTGCAGCCCTTTGATGATTCAGAGTCTGGCATTTCTCTCAGCTTTATTGCTAGAACATCAGGAAACTTGGATTTTTCACATGTTGCAGAAATGCTTCTGGAAGCTTTGAATGCAGAGATGACATCCAAGCTGGCCCTCTGGCTTTGGATTATTAACTCTAACCTCATTATTGACTTGAAAAATAGCTGTAATTCCAGCACTTACACCTAAGTATAATGAGGCCAAACATTCTGCCATCAGAAGAACCTCACGGTAAGTTACATATTGCCTTAAGAAAAGTGCAAAATAGCTGTCTGACCTTGGAGGAAAGTGTTCCTGAGCCTGGGAACAACTCTCAGAAACGGCTGTTTGCAAGCGTGACCGGCGTGAGCCTTGACGCCTCCCTCCCGGTCCCGGCTGGGCGGTTTGAGGTTGTTGGAGTTGGGCTAAGGGAACGCAGCAACAGAGGCGGTGCGAGAGGGTCTCCTCGTAGCAGGATCAGCCCTTCGGACGGATCCCTCGCCCTCCTTCCCCGGCTCCCTGATCACCCTCCGCACTTCCAGGCGGGTATCCCTGTGCCCGGCCAGCGCCTCCGCTGCCCCTGCGCGGCTGGAATCTGTTGCAGGAAGCGCCGCGGGCAGGAGGTCTGGCACATTCCCGTGCGGAGCAGCCGCTCCCGGGAGCTGCCCTGCTGCTCCCAGCCCCGCCTGGAGCCTCCTGTTGAACAAACACGGGGCGGGCGGCAGCCGCCCGCGAGGGCAGCGCGAGCCCAGCTGAGGTCCTGCAGCCCCTTCCCTCCCCTTCTTCTACACGGCGAGGGCGAGGGAACACTGACCGCCTTCCAACGCTCCCTAGCGGAAAAACAAAATAGCGGAAAGATTAAGACAAACACACTAACTTAAGGGATTAAAATGCTTGCGCACAGCCACGGAGCACGTTGTGCGCGTGGCGCTCATGATCTTTGAACACAGTTGTTAACTTGAGCAGTATTTCTCCAGGTTTTAGCAGGGACTGCGCCTCCACCTTGTGCTCGAGCTCGGCTCAGGGTGATGTTAGTTCAGCTATAACATTCGGGAAGCCAGAGACTGCACTTTTCTGCAAGCAGAAGGGACAGAGCAGGAATCGTCATTCACGCTTCCCATGTAAACTACTTGTAAAGCCTAACTAGTAAGAACAGCCAGAATACATACCAGTTTTTAAAGCAAAAAGAATGATCCCACGGGGGTTGTGCTAACCACCGTGACTGAGCATTTTCTTCATCATTTCCATACACAGAACCACATTTGTTTTTTATCAGCACAACCAACGTTTCTACCCTGCAAACTGCCCTGGACGCCCAGTTTAACAGCGGGATCAGAAGGGAGCGGTGGCCCCATACAGCCGCACCGGTGCCCACAGGAAGCACGGGGCCAAGTTCGCAGCAGTTCTGACTCTGGAAATAAAAGAAAAAAAGGGCCCAAGCAAACCACCATCAGCTGCATCAGCCCCTTTGCCCTCAGGCACATCACAAACTTGAGGAAAAAAAGTTTAACCTCAGCCCACAGAAGAGAAGGCAACCTGAAAAATCCAGGTGGCATCGGGCAGACGGGGCGGGCAGCCTCACCTCCCCGGTGCACACGCAGCCGCCGAAGCTCCGGCAGCTCCTTGGCCGCCAGCGCCGCTTTGGCCCCGCGAGAGCAGGAACATGCGGAGGACTCCCATTTCACTGCATATTCCGTGAAAAACTCCGCGGGTTTAGTCAGGGCTGCTGAGGAACGCCGGGCGGCCCCCGGACTCGGCTGCACAGCAGAGAGCTGCCGGCTCGGGCGGCTCGCGGGGCCTGGCCTGAGCTGGTTTTCCACTATAAAGGTTTAAACTGTTATTTGGTAAATAAATAAATAAAATAAAATAAAGACAAACAAAACCCAGCAAGAAGTTACAGGGCAACAGGCCCAAGGTGGGTCTTTCTGTTCAGGTTAATGACAGGCATGTGGAAAGACAGTCGTTGTATGACATTTCGGGGACATTTCGAAATGGGACAATTTGCCCACTGCAAACAGTAAAAATACCAAGAGGTCCCACATCCAATCCAAATAAGATATATTACTAAACCCTCCCCCCGCCCTTAAGAGGCTACGACACTATCTAGCAAAATTACCACCCAGTCAATAAAGAAATGGCAGGATTACTGAGAGCAGCTCACTAAATATACGGGACTACGGTATCTAGGTATAGTTTATTGCAAAACCAGGAAAGAGACAGCAAACTAGAAGTCCGAGTCTTTCATTTCAGATTTGTGTCACTCGTTCAGGTTTCAGTCACTCACACAGGCAGTCTGTACAAAGGAAGTCGCTAACACATTGTAGTTCCCATCATCTCACAAGAAACCTTAAAACATCTCAGTAAAAAGTTAAAATGAGGTCTTTTACCACAAGAACTATAAAATCCCTCCCATCCCTCACTACAGTTGAATTCGAAGATTTGGATTCTAAAAAACATACATTAAAAAGGAAGAGTCACTTTGGTAGCGCAAAGACTACCTTAAATATAACAAAACCAGTCTACGGAGAGTTAACGAGAGTGGGGAAAACAAAAAGTGAAATGAAGACCTGCATCATACAGTGCTTTATATTGACACTGCTGAAAGAGCTCTGAACTTCAAGATGTAATAGAGCGATCATTTGTTTCTAGATTAATTTTTAATTCTGAAGTGACATAAAAAACAGTGGTAGCAATTCTCTTGAGCTGCTAGTTTCATGAGAAAAAGTCCCTTTAGAAATTTCAATAAATATGTTGACATGTAGAGTTTGTTGAGGTTGTCATGCAAGACAAGTTACATAACCAAGACCAACTCAATCTTTATAATAAAGGCAACTTGCATTCAAAAATGAACTTTACCCTCGCAATTTTATTCAAAGGGTAAACATGAATTAACCCAGCTGTTTACCTGAAATACAAAAGTAACATGATTCAATATGAAAATAAGAAACTGTCTACAAATCTCTGACAGTAATAAATTGCAATATACAATGCATACAGGAGTTATACAGAGCAACAAACTCTTGTACAAAACAAAAATACTTTAATACCTTTAAAATCCAATTTTTTTTTTAAAATCATTCATGAAAAAGATTTGAGTCAGAATTCACACCTCAATTAGTCAAGCTTCAGGTAGCTACATTACAGCTATTTAATATACAAAGAGATAAATCTCTTCACCAGTCATTAAAACTGTCTCTTCGTTAGAGTTGCACAGCTTTTCTGCCTCCCGTGTCCAGATCCAAAGTTTTCCTCAAATCACGAGAACTGAATTTGCTGAACACCAGATATCTAGGGAAAGAACAGGTGAGTTTACAGTCCGGTCAACCTTTTCTGAAGCTGCACCACAGGCAGCAGCCTTAAGATGTCACTGTATCTGAATGGCTCAACAGCCCGAGAACTAAATATGATTAGTACTCGTATCTTTCAGAAAAGGGCTACTGAAATAGGGTTTGCATTTCAGTAGCAAAAGGGAGAGTGGGTGATAGGATACAGTACCTGTTGGTAAGACGTTGTATAAACCATGACGTTCTGCTGTTGGCCATCTGTAGTTATTAAGCCTGCTGGCAACTGGTTAGCTGAAAAGGAGGAGCATTTTAAGAAAGTTAGACCACAAGTACAAGACGGAGGAGCCTCGTTTGAAGCGTTTAGCACCACTACATAACATCTGGTCCACATCCACCCAGGGGGGAGGGAACAGTTCCCCTCACGACAGCTACGGACCGAACTGCCACCGTCACATTTGTTACTAGATGTTCCATGCATGTGAGTTTATTCCCATTAACACTTAAGAAAAATTCAACTTAACAAAAAAAATAAAGCAGAACTGCTGGAGGCAAAGGTATTGACAGGGAGGCAAAGGTACTGACGTGAGCCTGTGCGAACACGGCGCGGCCTCCAGGGCACCGAGCAAGAGCTCGGCATTTCATACAGGGAAGAAGAGGACGTAAATGGAGTAAAAAGCACCCCTGGCACTTCAGAGACAAATTGCTGGAGTCATATTTTAAGATAAATCCTTACAGTCACACGCATATGGAGCTCTGTGGCATTTAGAATACGTATGTTATGATTTCCTGTAAAGTTGTAAATTAAGCTTGTAAGTTGTAGATTAAGCTGCTGCATCGTAGCTGGAGACAAGCAACAGGATTTTTTTTTTTTTTTTTTTTTTTTTTTTTTTTTTTTAAGTACCGCTATTACTACGCATGAATCGGAGGCAAACCACAGAAAAATCTGGAAACACAATGAAATCCTAACAGCTTTGATTTGCAGGCCGACGTTGCTTGTTGCTTTTTCTTGCCTTCTTTCCTTTTTAGCAAATACAGGCTGCGGTGCCAGGAGCTGCACTAAGGCCCCGGGCTGTAACGGCTCTGGCAGTTCTAAGGTCTTGATTGCCCGTAAACGCGAGCGCCCCACGCGCAGCGCGGCCCAAAAGCAGCTCCACGAGGCGGCCGCGGAAGGGCGAGGAGCTCGAGGGCTGCGCGAGCGCGGCGACTGCAGGGAGAGCTGCAAAGAGAAACACCTGCAGCGCTCACGAGAGCCACCTGTTTCACAGCAACTTCCCCTTTCTGCATTCCCTTCCGTTCTGTGTGTCCCGCCACTCTCTTGCAGATTTGCTCTTTTGAAAGCACAGCAAGTTAAGGATCGTTTCATAGAGCGAACTGAGGCTGTGAGGCTCAAGACACTGGAAAAAAACCTGCCTAGGAAGAGATCTTGAGGCACTGAACAGGGCGCACGTCCAGCCTGGAAGGAGGCCCGAGGAGCCCCTACAGAAGATGCCGGCTCTTCTGGGTTTCACCTTCTGGCAGGTGCTCTGCTTGGGCTGAACAAACCACGAGCTCCCAAGCAGCAAGGAAACTCCGGGGAATTTGTCCCTCTGCCCAGTCCAAACAAGACACAGGACAAAAGTTCCTAACCATTTCCGCCCCCCCCAACTTTTGAGCTGCAGTTTAAAAGCCTGAACAACTGAATGGAATGCACACAAAACATATCAATATACACATATTGTTCTAAAGGCTCTGACAGGCTTCCAAGCTGGCCAGACTTGTGATAGCTCCAGTCCAGAAACCACTAGCCACGTACCCAAGGTAAATAAACCTGTATTACAGCTGTGTTCGTGCCCTTCTGAACCAGCAAAGCTACCAGATATAAGCTGAGTACTGATAAAAAAGTTTACTAGTTACATTTCCCAATCTTCAATTTTAAAATTGAAAGTGTAATAATAATAATTTAAAGAAAAACTTTCTATAAGCCCCCGCTACATCTAGCGTTGGATCCTTAATTTCCAGCAGGTTTTCTGAACTTATCTTCCAGGCTGAGACAGATTCTAGTTTGTATTATGTTCTGTACAGCCCAAGTTATCAACCCTGGCAGCAGAGCATTCCAGGACCTGAACAGGGTGTTACAGCCCTCACGTTTGCTAGTTCAGTAATTTGCCAAAGATTCTGAACAGATGTTTTACAGAATACCTGAAAAGAAATAATAATAACGCATTGATTGATATGACAATAGCTACATCTCCCAATTCTTCTTGTACAAGCTTCAAAGTTACTGGTCCTTAGAACTTACATATAGTCTTTGCCTGGGTTTTTTAAGAATTCAGTATCAACCAAATTAAAGCCCTACCAAAGGCTCTGCAAAAAATCAGGCCTTATTTCACAGTTTAAAAAGAACAAATAACACAAACAACCCCTCTAAACAATCAAACAAGCAAAAACCCCAAATCCCCACCACTGTTGAATTTTCAAGTCATCACGTTTTTCTTTTACATTTTTCCCTGACCACCTTGCAGGAACAGTGGAGCCACTAAAAAAAAGTAAAATAAAATTTGTACCTTTGTTCCTTGGTTCTGTGTTTAAGTCTAGAGAAAGACTACTAGCACCAATTTGTACATGTAAGAGTCTTCCGCATTTAACATTAATTATTACTAGAGTCTTTCATTCTACCAATGTCAGCATTTCTCACGATGCTAGTTCATTTCGTCCTGAATTCTGGAGGATTTAATGGGAGCACAGACTATCATCTGAGCGTCTCATACAGAAGTCTCCCTGGATCATGTGTATCACCTAGATGGTCAGTCTGAGATTCGCTCCTCACATACCAAATGCAATGTCTAGAGGAAGCACCATTTCTTGGTGGATTAGGGCTTATGGAGAGCCATAATAACAAAGTCATTCGAAAAACATTACTTACTAAATGCTTCCTCTGTGAGCTCCTCACTTAGACCATCTCCAGGTGTAACTGTTCCCCCAATTCCCTTTTCTCCTTTCATTGCCTGAAAACAAACAAACAAACAAACAAACAAAAAGAGCATCTCTGTTAGAATACAGTCACTGGAAATCATTTTGGGAAACCACTAGTGAATGTTCTGAACTTGTAAAAGAGTCACTGTGCAGCAGTAGGAGTTTTAAATCAAAGATTTATTAAAAAAAATAAAGAACAAAACCCAACAAAACCAAACCTATAATTTTTAAGGACATGCCCAGTGTAACAGTATGTAAGTGGTGCTTTTTATCTTGGCCATATTCCACAAAAGACACTGTAAACCAAGACTGGGCAGTTCTAGGAAAGGATCGGCAGTTCTGCAGAAAGCAGAAATCTGCAGGAACCCAGCAGGAGCAGTCAGAGCATTTACAAGAAATTACAGGCTCTCAGAAAGCCTGGTAATGCACAACATTTGCTTATGAACCATGTGCAAGTGCCATCACCATACAAATAAGAGCTGACATTTAAATCCAATATATTGGATTTCTTTCCCTACAGCAACCGCTGCAGCCCCGAGTATTGGCAGAGAGAGCCAAGACCACCCATCACCCCAGTAGTTTTACAGTTATGAAGCGTTAGGATCTTTGCTTTTAAGTACGAACACCTAGGAAAACATTATAGCTATGAAGAGTGTCCTCTGCAACTGCCTGAGGCCAAATAGCTACAGAAATGTTGCACTACACATAGTACTCTGTGGATAGAGCTCATTGAAATGGAGGTTGAAATGGAGGTTGCAAAAACACCCAATTCAAATATTAAAACCCAGCCCCACTACTCTGCTACCACAACATGCACATCTGCAAGAAAATTTACATTTCAGAATGCAAGTAAAACATACTCAACTTTAGCCTCTCCACAGAGGTACTGCTACAGGTCAGGCAGCAATTGCAGTTTTAATTAAAGCGCACACACAACCGCTAGAGAGAAGTGGCAGAAAGACAGGGCACTGCAGCGACCCCAGCTCCGTGGCCTGCATCCCCTTTCATTCAGTTCAGCTCCCTCTAGTGCTCTGCTGCTGCCAACAAGCTTCTGGGGAAAGAAGGTTCACGTGCTCTCAAGCAAATTAAACAGCACCACCGAGCCTGATCCCATGAATTAAAAATGATGGTTTTTCAGAACAAAGACAGTGCAAAGAACACCTCTTTCTATTGCAGTGCCAATTTAGAAATCTCAGCCTCACTCATGCCAATAAAACCATGCAGCCAGTCCGGCACATTAAAAACATGGTATTTGCTTGGGATTCTTTTCACAGGACTGTATTAACCCTAAACAACTTCTCCATTTGCAGTCATAAGGAAGGCAGGTTACTGGAGGTCCTAGGTCAAATGTGGCTCCCAGAGAAAGAGGAAAGAACAGATAACTCTCTTTGGTCTACAGACAGCAGGCAGAAAAAAAAATAGATCAAAAATCCCCAAACAGAAGCAAAGTCTATTTCAAAAAGTTTACATCACTGTAAGTCACTTTCTGATAGAGAAGGAGTAAAGACAACAGCTTGTATCACACACCAACCTTGTGCAGAATATCAGAAGCGAAGCAACAGGCTAAACCCCATGTTAACCAACCACTGCAGCAGACAGCTGCTTTTGTCTGAATAATGGTGCACATGGGAAGATTTTTTCTCTTGCAGATCTGAAGCCCAGCACAACAGCAGGCATTAGGCAGATCCTCAGAGGATGCAGGTCAGTACAGTTCTACTAATTATACACAAAGCTCAAATTAAGCATTCTTAATAAGCACCTTTAGAAAGAACAGTATGATTTGCTGCAAGCAACATATTAGAAAAGTTATTCAGTTGAAAGCTTTAACTACATTGAAACAGCGAGTCTAATCAACATGCTTACTTATTCCTTTTTCTTCTTCATAGCCTCTGGAAGGCTTTTAAAAATGACATCAGTCTCTGACAAGAGTTGTGGGATACTGTGCAAGTTGGCTGGGACTCAATTACAATGACAGGCAGCTAGGAATAAAAACAGTGCAATTAAATCAAGGAGGAAATGCACTTTACCAACCTCTCTGAATTTCTGGAGGTAGAGCTTCAAAGGCTCCACATAGCTATCGAATCCCAAGGTAGACATGGCGAAGAGAATATCTTCTCCGTTGATGGTCTTTCTTTTCTCTTGGTGACACCTCTCACTTGCTTCCGACGTTATAAAGCTGATGAACTCACTCACACACTCTTGTACGCACTCCTTGGCATCCTTAGCAATCTGATAAGGAAAAAGCATCAGCAAAAGATAAATGAAGATCAGGCTTAGGAACGGAGTGATCAGCACTTGGAGAACTCACCTGCAGTATTGGTCAACTAACAACTCCTGGCATTTAGTGGCAGTTGCATGTCCTCCTCTCTCTGGGTCCTTAAGCTCTACTGCATCTGAAGATTGCTGCCACACCACCTTCAAGTAGCCAGCGGGGACCGTCACAGGTCCCCCTCACCTTCAACCCCCCACCGAACACACTGGAGAATATCCAGGGAATATTCCCAAACCTGCTAACGCTACCCACTCACATAAAACCTGTATGTGAAGAACTCACTCCCCGGAGGTCACCACTGCTCTACATAAGCACAGCTGCAATGCTATTTCAACAGTTTTACCATTTCGTGCTCCTAAGTTTTACTGTTTCAGCCTGAACTCTTACCTTCAACGTGCACAAGCTGGTACAGACACAAGCAGCACAGGACTGGGCTTGGATTTGCTTACCCATCTCTTTAACCCTGCTCATTGCAGTGCCACAGTCCACCCTCATGTGCCTTTTAACGCAATCAGCTGCAGTACATTCCCCAGGCTGGGCAAGGGCACATGTTTTTATCCTGACTGGATTTCAGGGACTAAAACATACGGCTAGCAGCAAGCCTCTGTAGCACTTTAATACACTGGTATATATTTCCTAAATGAGAATTCAAATGAACAAACACATACTGCAGGCAAGAATGAAGTAAAGTTGGTTATAGTTTTCAGTTGGACAAAATTAATTTACTCGACTTAGAATAACAGCAAGTATTGCTCACAGTTATTTGCAGAGTTAACAGGAGCCCACCGAAGGATTAAAATGATTAAGATTCCTATTCTTAAAATGAGAACAACAAATTTGTACTAAAAAAAAGGCAGAAACAGTAACTTCACTAGTTCCTTCGATATTTTCAGACACAGGGCCAGAATTTCAGAAGTACTCATCAGCCAACAGCTTCCCTTGCAGTTTTTCACAAAAAACATCCCTGATTTTGAGATTGCTTGGCATCCCATATGCTAAATTCTTGAGAAAAATCTCATCTTAATTGCTAAGAATTTATGACAATATGGACTAGCAGAGAGATTTTTGCAGCAAAGCTATAAATGTAACACCCAAAAAATCCTGAACGCTATTGAAGTACAAGCAGATGCGAGTAAGTTATCTCTTGCTTCTATTTAAAGGGATCTATAAAAAACCACCAGCTTTAGCCAGAAGAAAAGTTACTGAGGCAAGAAGTAGTACTGGAATACAACAGAGAAAGAGCAGGTAGCATCTGAATACTGCACAACATTTTGATCTTAGCAACAGCCTTGTATGGGTTTGCTTATACAGTTATCACATCAGCAGAGTTAAATAAAAAGTCTGTTCTTAAAAGTAAGAAGTAAAAGAAGTCCTTTAATATCTGCCCTCACTGGCTACATTGTGCAGGGCAAGCTCCTAGGTCATCTTGGTATTTGGATATGCAAATATTCAGGCAAAGGAAAACTGATCTCTCCCTTTCCTCGAGATTGAGGAATTGATTTTTATTCCAACTTTTATTATTTACCTTATTATTTATTAATATTAATAATTACATTTACTTTATTACTTTTAACTTTTAAACATTTCAACAGAAGATTTTATTTCACAGCAAAGAATTGCACAAAATAAATACTCTTTCTGATATGGGATTGTCACCAAGTTGTGACAACTTGGTGGAGCAAAAGTTGTTGACGACTTCAGAGAACACCTCTTCAAAAACAACAGCTCCTGAAAGGCCTCTGAAGAGCACGGTTTTGAATACTATAATTATGGAAGTTTCAGAAGCCTAAGCCCTTTCAGAAGGGACTAAAAGCTTTCAGAAGCCTAAGAAAAAGGGACTCGATCTCAAGCACCTCCTGCTTAGATTCTTTTTTATTTGAAAATAAATCAAATTCCTCAAATAAATCAAGATCCTTTAGAAAATGGTACTGTTCTACTAGCTCAAAATGACTCATAGGAATGAATGAAACTCATTAATACACTTTCTTTATCAGATACGGATATTACCTTTCCTGTCTGGGGTATCGCATTTTTCATTATCCTTGCCACATTTGCAATTGGGAGATAAATATCTTGTTCTCTAAAACTCTCTTTTGAGCCGTTGGTATCTTCATGATCATTCATGCTGTCCTCTGTGTCTAATGAAATAAAAAAAAAATAAAATAAAAAATGCATGTGACAGACAATTGGTCACAGTTAACACAGAGAGATGAAGAACTTCTGGAAGACCAAAATATTAACATTGCAGAAAAAAAAAATGATGTTTTGTGGTGTTGGAAAAGAAATGTTTATAATAGCATTTATAAATCTATAATACCATTTATAAATCCACTCAGCACCTACCTTCACTTATGTATACAATATGATAAAGATGATATAAAACACATTCATAAGTACCCTAGTGCTTTATCAGTGTTTTTTGTTTTTTTTTTTTTCTTTCCTTCTTTTCCAACATTTCTCTTCCATTTCTTTTCCAACACCACAAAACATCATTAATGTCATGTCAAAATGAAAATTCTTTCCTAGGACTTTTTTTTTTTTGGCAGGGATTCTATGTCAACATTGAAAAATCCCAAACCCTATCTTCAAACAGCAGGGAAAGTATTTTACATGGAGATGTATTATGAACACAAACAACTACAAATTCTTGCCTTTACAGAAGACAACAAAGAACTGTACAAAAAGCAGAAGCAAGTACAGGTGCAGAGAGAAAGAGTATTTATTAATGCTTCTTACCATCATGAGGCTGTATCACGTAGTGACTACTGCCAAGGTAATCTCCAGAAATTCCTAACTGAGAAGCGTCTGTCGTAGAGCTATCGCCATCCATCTACAAGCAGAAGAAGCAAGCCTTTCACATACCCTTTTTTTCACACCGTCAGTGCATCCATTGCTGAAAAACAGCACTTTAATTAACTTGGAAATATGAGACTGATTTATATGAAGTATAAACAAGCCTCTTGGCATGTGAGAACGGTGTATTCTCTTTCACTGGTGCTGAACTTTAATTGTTTTGACTTCAAGCAGTCCTTCAGATTTAACGTACTAAAGAGCAATTCCTGCAGCGTGCTACTTTCGTGAGAAAAATGCTAAATTAAAGGAACAATCATAACCTAAAGGAAGATTAGTTTACTATATTTCATTAACACAAAGGCTAGCACTTCCCGTAAAATTTCTTTATGGAACAACCTACAGGCCATTACTAGATCACACATCAGGGTCAAGCATTTCAGCTTTTTGATTAAAAAGCAAAATGATACCAAACTAAAACCCCTTCATCATGGAAAGCAACTGTGAGAAGTGATTTTTTTTTTCCTGGAAGAAATTTCTAAGGTCACCCTAGACTATTTTTGTGAGACTATGAACTAGAGGTCCCTTTCAACCTCAAACGTTCTGTGATTCTGTCAATTGCTTTTAACATTACTTTCTGAGCGTAGGACCAAACCCCAGCTAAACTTCACCTGTGAGTCTGAGCTCACGTAAATCTTCAAACCATACAGTGTGGGGAGAACTGCCTGTTAGCTGCTCTCGACAGAGAAAGCAGCAGAGCTGTTTTGTTCAACTCCCCGCAGCCGGAGGCGCAGGTCATGCACAGAAACGCCCCATTCATGCAGCACACACACATACACATACATATATGCACATACACACACACATGTGCACGTATACACACACAGAGCAACCGGGCTGCCAGTGCCACGAGAGCCTGCGCAGCACAGGTCAAGGCATTCGCTTTTCCAAACATCCCTCTAAGCTGAATGCCACTGCCGAGCTCCCCGACTGCCCTCCCCGCAGTTCCCACACAGAGCGCTCCCTCCAGCAACACCGCTCTGGCCAAGGCAACTGACAAACTTCTCCCAGCCAAACCTCAGGTCAGCTCGGCATCTTCACCCTCCTTGAGGCACCAGCCACTCCTAGGGGTCTTTAAGGTCATGTTTTCCTTTGCCTTCCCCACTTCCATCCTGCCTCGCTTCTCCTACCGTTCCCGTAGGCAGCCTTCCTTGCTCCCCTCGCAACATGTGGTGGCTGAAGAGAAGTCCTCTCCTTGGAGCTTTAGACTGGTTCACAGTTTAATATGTAATTTAAGTACTAGTAGGGAGAGAGGGATCAAAAGAACCAGTGTTTCCCCCCCCCCAGCTGCAGAGCCCATCCCAGGTGGCCCTGGTGACCTCCCCTTTCTGGCTGCCCATCCTACCATTCCCATTGGAAGGGCACATAACCACCAACATTTCTGGCAGTCGTTGATCAGCAAGTCTCAGTGATCTTATTTACTTCCTAAGTAAGACCCCAAGCCTAGGGTTTTTACTGCTTTGCACTAAACTACAGCCACGACCAGAGGCTCTTCCGCAGCCTCGTGTTCTGAAGAGCAGGAGCCTGTTGTGCTGCCTCTTTCTGCGAGGGCAAAGAAGATGCAGCTCTCCCCATTTCTCTTAAGAAGTTCACACCCATTGGCAAGGGCTTCCCACAAGTGAGCAGCAGTCTAACAGACTACTGCCTTCTACATCCACATTTTCTCACTATTTTTTGTCACATGCATTTTTGCACCAGCAAACCCTTTAGCCCATGTTGACCATTACCACGTTACTCTCGGCCTTTCTAGAGGCCTAACGAATTCTTACAATCACCATCACCAGCTGCTCACTAGAAAGCCTATGCAAAATCATGGCAGACAACAGCTCATCTTGGAAAAGGGTTGTTTTAGCATGGCCAAGTTTAAGTTTGAATTCAGCTTTGCAACTTTTTTAAAAAAATGTTTGAATAATCTCAGCAATTTTCCAGTTGCAGATGCCTTGAAAATTAGTATAATAATAAAACTTTGTAGAATATTTAACTCCCAGGTGCCACAATTATTTTTTTTTTTAAATATAAGGTTGCATTTTTGCAGCCACGTGCTTTAATAGCGCTGCTTTTGAAGAACAGAAGTAATGCAGAAACTATGGGGACAGGAATTCCCAGCATACACAAAACTCTTTTCAAGTTGGCTCCAACATCCAGAGCTTTCTTTGAACATATTTATACCCACAGCATCAGATCTACCTTTATTCCAACTTTTCCTTACCATACTCATCATCAAACAATTCTATTAACAACCTGTTATTTACCTGTTTACTGGAAAATTAGCTCTTCTGTTCCCTTGCTACCAGTACTTCATTTAGTTCTACTTTCTCCTGACCAACATTTCCCACCCTTCTCCTCCAGCAGTTTTTTCCAATTAGAATAGTTGGCCTTACTGTCAAAATAGACATATATATATATATCTCCACATACAGATATATATTTGTACAGAGAGATGTAAAACTTGATTAACTCAATTGCTGACTAGGTATCTCAAGTGTCTTTGGAGGAGGCAGCAGTAGCAACTCATGTCCCCAAAGGCAGAGGTGAACAGCACAACACAGACATGCGGTGACAAATCACTGCTAATTTGTCCAGTCAGTTTGGCTCTGTGGATCTAGCAGAAGTTTTGTGTCTTTTTTCTTCCTCGCTGCAAAGCGGTTATTCCCAGTGAGACTTCACTTGTTTCCATACCAGGAGCAGGCAGAGAGAGAAGGGCGATCTCGTGCTATTTTTAAACCCATCTTGAAACACGAGTAATTTGACCTCTCTAACTCGACCTTTGGCTGTGGCCAGAAGCACTAGGCTTTGCTTGCAAACCCTTAAGCAACATCTAGGACTACACTGGGCTGCAGATGCACCAACAACCTGAGTGCTGTTCCCACTCAGGACAGAATTACAGCTGGATGCAGCCTCAGGAGCTGCTCCAGAAAAAAACCTCTTCTCCTTCTTCTGCACTGTGCACAGTATTACACACATGCACACGCTACTTCTCCTAAAGCACTTCTGATCCTTTTTCAGAGGCTTTTATAAAATGGATTCACCTCTCACATAGCGGCTCTAGCCAAAGGAAGGATGGTGGTTTAAGCATTTGCTTCCCACGTGCCAATGTGTCTGCATTTTGCGAACTCGTTGGAGATTTCACTTTGCTTTTCAATTTTCCAAAGGGCCTGCAGGCTGCTTACTCATCTTGCTGGGATGGTAAGTACCACGGCTGCACTGCAAGAGAACCACAATCCCATATGCCAAGAACACCAAGGAAGTTGTTCTGAAGGGATAGGAGATCCCAGCACAAGTCCCACAACGTAATGAAACTCGAGGACATTTCTTAGTCTCACCACATAGGGAACTGTGTGGAGAAACAGCAAAGCAGGGGGTAGATTTCTGCCCCCATCTCCATCCCATCCATCTCCACCCACACAACTAGAGGGCTTAACGATACTGCCAGCATCATGGAAGGTTCAAATGGCATCACCCACCACCAAAACAGTTGTTATTACTTCCACAACTTTAAGTGATTATATTCTGCAGATTGATATATTCCAACAGCTACCTCAAAAATTAAACCAGGATTTTCTAGCAGTCCTGTTCTCATTTTTGGCTTTCTGATCCACTTGAGAATTTAAGTCAGGATTAGGGATGCCACAATCTTCACGTGTTAGGTTCACTCAGCCGCAGATCTATTATAAATGTCTTGAGTTTCTCTCTCCCCCTCGTCCCCTTTTGTCTTCTATGAAACATACCCTCTACAGTGCTTCCTTCTCTCAGGGTTGCAATATTCTTCAAATTTCTGCAGTGACGTGCAATTCATTCATTTCTGCTCACCCACCCTGCAGGTTACTCAATCTCAATCTTTATTACCAATTCCCAGAAATAGTAGGAAGCAAATGGCCACCTTCTGCTCCACGTGCCTCTTCATTAAACCCGCTCGTCTTCAAAGGACGACTCCTGTTTGAATCTCTTCAAAGTGTCTGCTGCACCTCTACAGAGTTTTGGCTTCATTAGATTAATATATCCTTTAGGTTAATACATCTTTGTTTTTATTCTTTTCTGCATGCTCTTTTCCACCTTTACCTACAGTATGTATGGAAGGACCTCTAGAGATCTGCAGTCCAACCTTTGGCTCAAAGCCAGGTCAAGCTCTGACATCAGACTAGGTTTTTCAGGGCTTTACCCAAGGTGGACTTGAAAACCTTGAAGGACGGAGCCTGCCCAACTTTTCCAGGAGCCTGTTCCCCTGCTCGCCTGTCCTCATGGCAGGGATCAAGAAGAATAGCATTTCTAAACACAACTTCAACTTAAATAAGTTTCATAGAAGAACACTAGTCAGATTTATTTATTTTTTATTCATTATTTAAGTCAAATCTAGAGCTAAGCATTTTAAAAGAGTTGCTTCATTTAATACACCATCTAGTTACCCTACTAATATTTGTGACCCCTGAGGATGATAAACATGACCTTGTCTAGAAGTTCAGCTGCTGCTGCCCCAATTACCTCAACAAACAGGTCCGTTACATGCTCAGGTACTATGGTTTTAGTTTCAGATGTTTAAAACTCAAATGTGACCATTTAAATCACTGCATATTTAACACTGAGCATCAACCTAGCATAAGGTCCATAGCACATACAGCACAATCCAATGCTGAGAAAACACTGCTACGAATATATTGATGCTAATTAGCTTCCATTTTTTTAAACCTTATCACTGAAGTTACGCTAAAAATGCAGCAGTGCAATGTAGCAAGAAACAACGTTCAACCTACAGTAACTGATGTCATTGAGAAGCCCAGAAAGAAAGTCCCTTTAAGCCTGGTGCTTTTAGTAGGGAGAAAAGTGAAATAAGAACTTCTTTAGATGGAAATGGATGCTAAATTGCATAAACTAAAATCTTGAAAGATTCAATTCTCAAAGGTTCAGGAGGTTAAGTTTTCTGCTCAGATTTTACGTTAGTTCCCAGAGCTATTACAATTGTACTTTCAAGGGGAAAAAAATAAAAGTAATTATTTAATTGTTTCAAGGTCATATATACTATTTGCTCGGGAGTTTCAGCACGCAGATGTTACAAGAGTCTTTTAGTACAAGGCTATGCCCTACATCTGTATGGCTACTGAATCATGGCAGGGGGAAGAGGGTAAGGAGGGTTTCCAGAACACTGATATAGCACTAAGTTCTACACAGACTTGAAAAACAGACAAGCAAACAAATAAAATAACATCCCCCAAATCCATCATACAAGTCGCTACCTTCAACCTGTTTAGGAAAACACTGAAGTACCTCCCTGTGTGTTTTCTGACATACACACACACACACACACACCCCAGCTGAACCAGAACAAAGAACTAAGCAAATCAGGAGCGACAACATGTCAGCCTGAAGTGACCATGCCATTGTCTTACTTCGTCAGTGATGAGGAGAGAGCAAAAAGCACAGGACACTGATCCAAATATTCAGCAATATATTTTATATGGATTAGTTTTGTGGGTTTTTTTGTTTGTTTGTTTGCTTGTTTTAAACTCTGGTAGAGAAGACCAGTACTAGGAAGCCTCAAATTAACAGATCCAGGGGAAGTAACCTGGCTAATGCATTCAAAGGGAAACATTTCAGACTAAGACATCAAAGAAAAAAAAGCTAAGTGGCAAGTGAAGGTATGTACAGCTTCACACTGCCATCTGGCAGAAAATTTTCAGGGAGTTGCTTAAAAAAGAAAAAAGCTTCTGTCAACTGCCCACAACCAAGGAAACCTCAGTATCACTGAGATTAAGCAGGACTGAAGAGCTACTCAGTAGTTCTCTTTAACAGAAGAGTATCTGTGGTTCAGCTAAATGATAACTAAGAGAGAATATAAGCCCAGAAGTGATAATGCTGAGGAGACAAAAGGACCTAAGCACAGACCAGCATAAGGGGCAAAATGAGAGGAAAAGGGGGCAAAATGAGAGCAAAAGAATTTTGCCTGCAAAACAGGGAAGTTACCTGAAAGCGGCTCACAAGACTGGTCTCTGGAGGGAAACCAAAGACCTCAGGTAACTTATGCATTTCCCGATGTATTTATTTGTCCACTCTGCCTCTCTTTCCAAGCTGCTGCCTAAGAGGGACACTAGGAAGTGGAACAAAGTGCAGCAAACAGCAGCAGCTGGAGCACATTCCTCACCGCTGCCCCTGCCACAGAAGCCAGGCAGCACCTAAAGCTATAGGCAGCACCCAAAGCTGTAAGCAGCACTCGCTCCAGCCGGCCTAGGTCAACTGGCCACCGCACCTTTCTGCCAAAAGAGACACACACCTGTAATGCAGGGTGCAACTGCAGACACAGCCAAATAACTTCTACTCGAGTATTCCATACTCTCACTTGCTGCTCCTACATAGATAGAAAAAAAATAATTTGAAAATGCTACTTGAATTTCCCTTTACTGTCATGGACAGTTGGAGAACTCAATTTCCCAGTGAATTCTCACCTCGTAGCAAAGCAATGTTTCCGACAGCATGAAACACTGACAGGTAAATGCATTCACAGGGTGTAGGAACATCATGCCAGCAAGTCCACAAAAAAATAGCATTAAAAACCCTTAGTATGTGCCTAGAGCACACAAACAGATGCTGCACAATCTTTCTCAACCTCAGGCTGCTCTAACCCTTCACGTTCTGTGTTTCTGCCCAAAGCAGAGTAACATTAGCAAAAGCAAAGTGATGTTAAGAGTGCCTGACAGCTCCACCCGCTCCTCCCATTCAGGCCAAAATAAGTGTCAGCTCCTCAGTACGCCAAGCAACTGCTCATGAGCACAATTAGTGGCAATACAGGTGGATTAACAAGGTATACATTTTACCTCAAGTATGAGCAGATTAGTACAACAGCGATAGAGGGCAAGCGGAAAGAACTGCCTTGCTTTCCATTACTTCTCTTTTTAGCAGTAAAAGAGAGATAAGCTGGAAAAGAAACTGAGACAAACCGAGGAAAACATGCCAAACAGAAGCGCTTTCCCGGGAGCTGAAACAAAGTGACAGTGCTGAAGAGACAGCACCAGCAGCTCCTTCCTCCTGCAGGGACACTCACTGCAAGGGCCACATTACTTCCTATGTTAAGTTTTAATACTCTTCTGGTTAAAAAAAATAGGGTTATCTGTTTATTAAAGCAGATCCTGATCTTTTTCTTTATAAACTTGCCAACGTTTGCAGATAGTTTATGTCTTTCACTGTGGTACATCAAACATGTCACGAACCACTTAACCCCCTCGAGCACTAAGGCAAGTAGGAGTTTTTACAAGGCTAGTTTAGGGCAGGCTAGTATTTTCAGTCAAAATTGCTGACACTCCATTTTATTTTGACAATACTGTTTATACATGTTGTTTAGCGCGTAGCACAAAAGCTCCCTGTACAAGCATTCTGACATTAAAATGACAAATTTTAAAAATCATGACTATGGAAAGCAATACTACTGAGAAGTAATGACAAGAGAAAACCAACCTTTTTCTAAACAAAATTTTGAAGCGAAGCCACATTATAACTTGCATTTTAAAGCCACTAAATGAAGAGCCTTGCAAGCTCTACCTTTCTTAAATCTTGACAAAACCAGGTATGAGATTTCAAGAGCAGTTTTACTTTCCATGTTTCGCATCTTCATGGTATCTTGAACAATCTTATTTCTCCAATTCTGTACGCTGTCCATCCTTATGTATTCATTACTATGAATGAGAGGTTATTAAACTTTGAACTGCTGCAACTGTCAAATATTTAAATCCAAAGAGCAATATCCAGTATTCTTAAAGTCCTTCTAAATAGAATTTCATAACTGTAAATGCTGGCAGCCAAGACCATATATCACCACCTGACCAACGCAGACCATGGGCATCTCAGGCAGACTTTGCAGATAATGATTCAGGTAAAACCATCTTGAATATCCCAGAGAATTAGAGATGGATCCTCCTCTAACATTGTAACTGTCAAGCGATATAAGCCACAGAAGGACAAAAACAAGCAAACAAAAAATACACGGCAAAGGAATCCCTAAGCTTATTGCCGCTCAGGAACGCTACGCTAATGATTGTGCGTAAACACGATTCCTGCAAGGCGGTTCAAGCCAGACACGAGCAGTGCCCAAAGCCTCCCCTTCTGCTACTGCTTCGCCTGGGGCTTTCCCAAGACAGCAGCAGGATTATTTTTTCCGACTGCCAAAAACTTCCACCCAAATCAAACAAGCAGGCGAGTTCCTGCCACCCCCCTCTGTGATCCGGACAGACAGAGGTTAGTCCATACACGAGAGCCTGCGGAAGGGCTGAAATCCAGGTTTCCACCTCCCTCCTGCCCCCACCTTGGAAGGTTCGGGTTGTTTTGGTCAGCCACTGTGTCCTCCCCACACAAATCCAAGCAGCTGAAGAGTTTTTGCAGGACAGCTATTTACAGCACAAAATCTGATCCACTAAGCCTCAAAAACTGGCAAAGCTAGAAGTGGATTTTGTTGTAGCACTGTATCTCCAAAAGGATCCACACCATACAACTCTTCATTGCTGCACATCTTCAGAGCTGGAGAAGAGTTAGCGGAAACCCGCAATTACTTTCCTTTCCAATAGCATTGCCTGCAAACACCGGCACGGTGTTTTCCCTTTCAGGATCACTGCCTGTGTGACCCGGGGCCGGTGCAGCGGCCAGCACCGAAGCAGAACAAGTGACTGAGTTTGCTCACTAAACACAGGGTGGTTTTAGCTGGCATTAAACTCAGAAACGCAGAAAAGTTTCCATGTGGCTCCTACCTGCTGTGACAGTTACTGGTTAACGTGCCCATGGCGCTTTGTTTTCCCAGCCTAACTCGCCCATCGATCCCGCTTCCCGAGTGATTTTTCTTTTTTTCGGTGCCCTCCAATGACGCAACCCAGGCGAGGTCAGGGCCGCGCAGGGATCTTACGGTTGAGCCCGACATCCTCGCAGCTCCCGTACGCGCCCGAGCGCCTCGCTCGCCATCTCCGCCTCGCTCACGCGACTGCTATCGTCCACCGATTGATTTATTTTAGAAATAATAAATAAGTAAAAATCCGGCAGACACAACCGGTCTCCCGGGTCATTTGGCAACTTTTATTGCGGTCCCTCCCCTCGGCCGCTCC
>VZSV01000032.1:3685955-3705086 GCA_013398735.1 Nothocercus julius
AGATTTATATCGGTTAAACTCATGAAATATGGTTATTGCTATGGCTGCATTTTTAATGCTATGGCAATGTGAAATCTCAGAGTCTCAAGTAAAGAAGCATTGGAAGCAGTGCATGTTCTTTTACCCAAGTGGGGAAGACTTAAAAAAAAAAAAGAAGAAAATCCTGAAAACCCTGTCAAACTGCCCAGGGTCAATGCTGTCAAGGGAGTCCAGTTGTCCTTGTTCATGAAGAGTGAAGCAGCTCCTTGGGAGCAGTTAGGAAATGTACCTTCCCTTACCTCATGTTGCCAACTAATGGGTTACTACTGAGAGTAGAAATACTTGATTTAGCTCCAAATCAGATCCTGAAAGCAACACAGGGATGGTAGTATAGAGTTTGGGGCAGGATAAACAGTCCAGCGTAGTTACACGTGAACCTCCTTCCCGCTGGGTGACAGAGTACCCACTGACAAATGCAGAAGTGAAGCCAGCATCTTAATGAGATACCTCAGCCTTGTGAAGCTGACTCATTTAGGATATTATGATTTAAAAGAACATGTTGTTTAGGCCTCGGTCTGCATGATCTGCTGTATCTTGGTTTCTCAGTTTAAGACACTGCTACTCCCTGCTGTGCATGTGGAAATTCTGACAGCCTCTTAGCTTAATTCTCTAGTAAAGATGAACTATGATGCCAAGCCTTATGCTGCAGAGTCCAGACAGCTTTGCTCCTGGAATGGTCATGTAGAAATGCATTAATATCTCAAACATAACATCTATTTCCTAAAGGAACAAGTCAATTTTTCTTAGGTCCATCAAGAACAAGTGATGAGAGGAGTTGTGGGTGTTATGTGTGAGGTCAAATGGAAGATTAAAAGCAAGTAATCATAAGAATGCAAGAATGCATTATGTGCAGATACATAATTTATTTGAAAACTGAAACAGAATTCAGAAAAGCTAATTACTCATTGTTTAGCTGACTGTAAATTATGGACAATCTTAATCTGCTATAGCTAATCATAGCAATGAGCAGCTACTCTGCTTTTCTCTCTCCATACATCTCAGACAAGGCATATTTAATCTTTTGTGTGCTCTTTTATTAGGAGGAAGAAATTGGGTAGTTCGTGGTTTTAAGAATTTCTTAATTCCTTTTTGGATCTATTCTCATCCTTCCATCTTTTTGTCAATGGGAATAATAAATTTTGTTGCAAAGTTGGAGTTAATAATGAACTTTAAAAGCTAAAGCAAACACTGGTAGAGAGTAAAAATGACAAGGAAAACGATGGCTAGCATAGGAAAAAATAATTGATTTTTAAGATATAGTGTCTATATATAATCCCTATACTACAGCTGTTGAAGATATTCTACCTTACCTTCTACTTTTATTATCCTCCAGTCTTCAAATAGTATTTGGTTTGCATCATGAAAAGTATTTTGAATATGCAATATTTATGGCACATTTTGTAGGTATAGAGGTATGAAAATTCAAAGTACAAGATAATCTTTTTTTCATGACTTTTTGTTAATGTATTGCTGTTTTTTTAGGAAACTAATGTATTAGTTTCCTGTTTTGAGAAACATGCATTTTTATTGGGGGGAAAAAAAAAAGGCTTCATGAAAAGAAGTCAGGACTGCACAATAAATGACTAAAGTTAAACATATCAGAGTTAAGATAAGTGGGCTGCAGCTTTTGACGTATAAAAATACTCTTTGTTCTGCAGCACTCTGGCTTGGTATCAGCTCTGGTACTGCCTTTTGTTTTTCCTCCAGATCCTCATGCTAGATGAATTTTATGAGCTGCTGTGTTTCCATTTGATTTTTCCATTTGACTCATAGGGAGTTCAGGTTGCTCAGCTCCCTTTGGGACTGGGCACTTGGTACTTACTGGTGGACCTGGAAAGTTCTCAAAGACTTGGAACAGAATTTGGGTTGGATTCTACAAAGTGAATTAACAAAGTATTGTTAAAATCATTACTGCTGATTATTTGCACCAATTAAGAGTCTCTGAAACCCGTGTAAATATAAGATACACCGTTGGATACAGTTTGGTGGTCCTAATTCTCTGCTAGAGCCCTACCATTGGTGGTGATCAAGTGGTATTGACATTTTTGTGTGGTGAAGGGATGAGGAATGAGGCCCTGCACACTTCTATTAATTCTGTAACATTTCCTGCGAATGTTTTGCCCATATAATTTGCACGTGAATGCCTCAGGGGTAACAAAAACAAATGTGTCATAACGCCCTGAGTATTGTAGAGCAGGCTTGAACCTTGTGGAGGCGGAGCCATGGTTGCCCACTTTGATTTTTCTTCAGCCCTTGACTGTGTCCATGAATGGGAGCAGTGCAGTGTGCTCAGTGTGCTGTACTGGCCTCTTTTGTTTTTCCTCCAGTCCAGTGTAATGGTTTCTCTCTGTTCAAGGCTTTCTTGGAGATACTGGGATTGGTCCAACTTCAGCACTCCTTCCTGTCTGAAGGTTGTCCTTCTGCTAAGTTCATCTTGCTTGTCTTCCTATAGGATGCCTTGCTATCTGTTTAGTTGTGCTTGTGGAAAGTGAACCAAATATCAAGGAAAATCATGCACTATCCCAACCATTGCAGCTTCTTCTACATACTGAATTGATACATTATTTATTTCTTGAGTACCATATTTCCTGTGCATTTTTTTTTTCATTTCTTGTGGGTTTTCCTCATTCTGAATGTCTGTATCATGTCTCTCAATACTTACTCTATGTCCTGTTTCTGCACTGTCAGCAGTTGTTGTATGGGCAGTATCCTCCTCACAGAGACATCCTTCAACTTACCAAGTTATGACTGACACCATCTGCATTTTTCCTCATCCTCAACTTAGTTTTACCTTGCTTTTTGTCTTGAAGAAACTCCCAGCTGTTGCTTTCTTTAGCTTGTTGTCATCCTGTAGGAACTATATGACTGTACAATATTGATCATGTGGTCAGTCTCATTTATGGTAAACCTATGAACTGTGTGGCTGGCTGTGTGTTCCTGTAGTGTGGCTGCTTGTCTTGCCAGGAGTCACTGGCCCCAGTTAATGCTGGCTGTCACAGTGCGATTTGGCCCAGCACTCTCATCTGCTTTTTATCTTCACTTCCTCCTTTTGCATTCTCATCTCCTCTGGGAGAACTATAACAGAATGTTGCCGATACAGAGATTTATGTCTCCCTTGTAATGCCACACATCCGTTTCTTCCGTTGATGCTAGTACTTTGTGTAAGAAAATAATAATAGTTCATTCTAGTCTAGTACTAAGTTGTGGTGGTTTTCAGTGGTGGACTGAGGTATTTTTAATCTCCTGCTCTGGCAAACTCGCCAGTTTTACATGCTGACTCGCAGGCTTGGAGGGGGAGCACAATATTGCACTGTCACCCTGTATGTATTCTGGCACTGCATCCCCACTGTGACAGTAAGGAAGCTGTTAACTTCCTTAACTCCTGCACTATTTGCACAACTTTGCATAAAGCAAACATTTCTGTAATCTTAGGTCACAAAAGGGTAATGTATTTGCTGTTTCTTGACCTTCTTTTACAACCATTTCCAGTCAGGCCTTTGTCAGAAGGCGTATGCATCAGGTTGGTTTGTTGTGTTGTTATGTAGCAAGGAAGTTTTGAGGGTCACGATCTGTTAGGCTACACGGCTTCACTCACCTCATGGAAACACAGTGCCATCGTGTCCTGGGTTGCTGCAAAGAGGAAGAAGTTATTCTACCCTCATCTTTTTTGCAGGTTGTGGGCCATCACCTGCAAAAAGCTAGTTTTACTTCAATCATGTTCACTTTTAACACTGACTTGTTTGGCAAAAATCCGGTTCTGTGTGAGAGACTTTCCTGTGTTTCTTTATGATGTTGTGTATGACTCAAATGAAACCTCCATTGCAAAGAAATGTGCAGGAATTAATAAGTGGTTTTAGTTGTGGTAGACACAATAAAGACATGGCCAGTGGCAGCAGGGACTAATGACTGGCACAGTAGCAGCAGATCCGGATCCTGTTCCCAGTATTCCTGTTGAATACTCCATTGCACCTCAGGGTGCCCCAGCTGCTCTACTTCTTCAAGGGAGCCCGGTGATACTTCCTGCCCTTGTCAGGCAGTTGTTTATTTAGTGACCAGAAAGAAATGTAGCATGAGAGTATTAATCACAGTTTACAGTGGCCACGGGTTTGTGCTGGCAACAGGAATTTCAAGGGCAAAGAAGCTAACGCAGAATAACACTGTGAATATGATACACCTCCACTTAGTCATAGCAGAAATCAGCTTCCTTTGTTTTAATCCATATTAGACAAAGTATTGTGCTAATATGGGAAAATCCAAAAGCAGTAGTGACCCTGGAAGGAAATGGCAAAAATCCCTGTTAAAAATTACGAATATTGTAAGATGGCATTTTCTATAAGCATTGCATTTTACAAAGCTTTATATAAAGTTTTAGATGAGGTTTTGGTGGCTTTCAGTATAGTTCAGAGCCAGAGAAGCCTTGTGTTTTAAGTTTTTCATAAGTCACAATGAAATAAAATGGACGATGGAAGTAGTCAAAAGATACACAATTAATTTTTCTCCAGTTAAGAAGGGGTGTGTGGAGTTTACCTCCAGGTTATACAACTAGTTCTGTTTAAGCTCGTGGAGTTTATTATGTAGATGCTCCAGAAATATTTGAGGTTAGCATGCAATGCTATACTCATGGAAAACATCCTCATTAATGCTAATTAGAGCAGCATGGCTAAATCCTGTATGGTTTACTGTAAACATGTCACAGTTACATAAAAAAAGAGGAAAGGTTGGAGACTTTCTAGGAGAGGTAGCGATTGTCTCATGCTGACAAGGGCTTTGGTGATGAGAGCTATTCAGAAAATCTGTACGCAAGCCACAAAGTGCAGGTGTAGGAGCAAAGCCAGAACTTGAAAGCTCTGTAATTTCTATGGTAAAAAAAAATAAAAAAAATATTGTAGGACTTTTCGTAACAATCCATGGAGTATAACGATGCCCCTGTTGAGAACAATGAAGTCAAATTTTTTTTTGTATAAGAGTTGAACTGTGTTGCATGGATATTGAGAAAGCACAAGGAAAAGATAGGACTGGAAGCAGGAATTCCTTCTTTTGCTTGTTAAATCTAAACATTCTGTCTTTTAAGAAACTTTGCTATTTAAGGATGATTTGCGATTTTTCTGCATTTTTTTTTTTTGTCATCTTCAGTATTCATCATTTAACATTTTTTATTTGATTTAGATTTGTTTTCTTTTGTCATTGGAAGATGATTGTTATTCTTGACATCATGGAAGGTGGAATACAATCAAGACAGTCATTTCCACTTCAGGATATAAGACAGTATTAAATCCAATATTAAAAATGGGCCTGCAGACCTGATGTTTAAAATACAAACTTACATAGGTAAGAACCCTATTATGATCTCTACTAGAACAACATGCAGTCACTGAACTAAGGTAATACTTCTGGTTTTGTTCAAAAATGCACAGTTCCTACCATATCTTACAGGTTCAACAGCTTTGGTTTCTGTAGCCTAACTGGTTTGTCAGATTCCTTTGCTTTCAGGATCTGCATAGGTCAGGGGCCCACCAGTTAGGAATTGTTTTCAGGGTCAAGATTTTGGTTGTTAGGGTCTGCTCTTGTCTTTTCCATGCTCGGCAGTGTCATAAACATCTTCATTCTTTTGCTGTCTTTTAAAGGGCTGCCCAATATCTCCTCCCAGCTACAGACTCTTCCTGTATTTGCCACTCAAATATATTTATTTCTATGCCACATTAAGCATTGGCTGTGCAGTACAATGACCCTGATTTCACAAATAAATTAAGGATGTACTTTGCTGCTTGCACATTTTTATATATTTTAGTGGAGAGATTAATCACTAAGATTAGCTTCTTCTGAACTTTCTGGTTAAGCTTCTTCAGAATTAGGGGCTGAGGCCATTTTTAGAACCCCTCTTCTGTAATACCAGGATGTCACAGATTATGGCTTGGAGTAGGGGGTATTTCAGTGTTGAGCTTCTTGCCCTAAATTGGCAGCTCTTCTCCTTCTTCATGATACAAAGGTGGTGGTTTTAACCTGCGCACATCAATTCCATTTTACCCACTGGCTCTCTTGAGTGAAAAGCAGATTGAAGGGCTTTGTTGTGTCAGTTCCCAGATGTTCATTAAGAGATTGAGCTGGAATGGTTGAATTTTGTCACTTAGGGCCTTAGCCTCTATGTTTTTTTTTTTTTTTTTTCCATTGAGTCTAGAAAGTTTTGAATCAGGCCTGCAGTTAGTTGTCACCTGAAAATTTGTTTTTCGTTTGATGTCACATTCATGATTCCACTGTGAGTATTTCTTCTTTGGCTAGTCATGGTTTTCACATTCTTGCTCTGTTATGTAGAGGTTTGTTTAAAAGTTCTCAGTAAGTTTGGATTGTCCTCTGAGAAAGCAGAACTAGGAAGATTTCTGTCATTTTCTGCCTTCTTCTTGTGTTAATAGCATTTGATTTGCTGAGAATGACCTCTCTGTTAAAACCTGACAACTTCTGTTAAAACATGACAGCTTCCCTTTTTTTCACCTTTTTTTTTTTTTTTCTTTCCCTCTGGCATACTGAACTTCACACTTAGGTTGAGAAGTTACCCAAAGAAAATTTCTACCTACATTAAAAAAAAAAACAAAACTCAAATGGATGCAATTAAATATATATATATATAAAATATATATGCCCATATCTGTCCATCTATCTATATTTTTTATTTTATAATGGAGATAGGCTGGAGTAGTGTAGGAGTAACACTACTGACTGGAGCCCAGGACTTTGCTAAAATTAGATCTGTACCAAAGTAGAGAACCCCAGTTTCTGTAAACATAGGCTTCTTTAGCTAGGTGCAAGGTTAGGTCATTCCACATCATGTCCTGATGTGCATCCCATTCAAACTATGCTTCCTTTAAATGGAAGAAGTCTTAGATGCTAAGATATTAAAGGCTGATTAACAAAATACAGTTAGAATTAAGGTAGTCTGCAGCAGTATGCCTAATAGGTATAAGCAATAATATAATAAAAAAAAAAAAAAAAAGCCTTTATATTTATTAGGGAAAAAAAATTCTCTATTAGATTTGTCAGTTTTGAAGCTTGGGGATTTTTGAATTTGAGTCACAAGAAAACTTGTCATTCTTGTATCTTTTTTCTGAATGTTCACAGTAGGATTCAAGGCTCGCATATACCAGCCTTCAGTAATACCACTCTTTACACATCAGTGCCTTACTCTTGCTTCAGTCCGTGAGCATGGAATTCTATGTGTATAAATAATGTGAGACTGGCCCGTCCTAACACTAGCAACGTACTCCTTTCAGGCTCAAACGTGGGCTGCATTCAGGTGTGAAGGGAGATGTACCTCTAATCCACCTTTATACTTCCTCTGCAGGTAGCCAAGGGTTGAGTCAGCCCTTGGAGCGAATGAGAGTAGCCGGAGGGCTGCATTACTTTGTGCTGTCACCAGTGCCGATGGTTCTTGGCCAGGATCACTTGCGAACTCTGAGTGCAGCCCTTATCTAAGCAAGCCCTGACCCAGCATCTAGAATAGCCAGCCCAGGCAGCCCTCCTGATTAGCTGTAAGACTGCTCTAGCAATAGAATGGATCTGCGATATGATCCAAGTTAGAGACATTTATATTTTAAAGGCTTGTTTCCTTCTTGTTGTTGTTGTAACCTGGATCGTATAACAGCTTTGTTATCCGACACTTCCAGATATTTACATTTACGTAACTGCGGAGGCGATGAAATGTGCTGAAAGGGCAGAAAGGAGCAAAGGTGGGAGAAGGAAAAGCTGAAATGCCTTTCCAGCTGAAAGCTAATTTAAGCATAAGGGAAACCTTCAATGTTATATGAAATAACCTGTGTTTCTCAGATGCCTGAAGAGACTGCAAAGCGCGTCATACGCCTGTTCATAAGCATTCCAAAATTAGAGGCATCTTCCAAACTACTGGAGTCCAGACAGCTGTTTTTAATAAGATATTTTGTCAAAATATTGTGAAGTTTTCTTTTCTTGATTAGGTACTGCTGTGTGATATTTAGATGCTAGCTAAATCAGCACTAACTTTTGTCTCAGAGCATCATTTCCAGATCTGCATAGTGAGTAGTTTAATAGCATGTGCTTTATGCAGATCCTCAACTCCTGTCTACATGGCCTATTAGATCCCTGTGAGGGTATTTTTGCAGAATGAGGTGATTCATATCCTGGAATAATTCTCACAAAGCTGGATTATTCTGTAAGGTTTGTTGGGGTCCTCTTTGGTCAGGGCCTTCTGAACGTAAGGCTTCCTTTCCCCTCTCAGTGCTAGAAGTTACATAACCAAGAGTCTAAGGTTCACAGGCAAAGGCTAGTGGGAGTGAGAACTTTGGTTCATAAGGAAGTTCTCTCCAAGTAAGGAAGGGTGGGGTGAACTAACAGGCTTATCCCCCTTTGATCCTAATGATTCGTTAGGACGGCCATGCCAAGTCAAGGAACACTTGGCAGATAGTAGGGGATGCAGCACAGAGCAGCTGCCGGCTCTAGATTGGGATTGATGAACCTAAAGTCAGCAGAAATACCCAGAAATAGCTAGATCTTCCTGTAGTGGTGGTAGGTCCCTACAGGCCTGCTGGAGTCGTGCTGATGCTCACCGGCAAAAAAAAGCAGTCCTGGGTGTGCCAGCTGTGAGGATTAACCCACGCTGTTCTGTGATCCAGGGTCTGCTTATCAGCCCTGGTCTGAAGAAAGGTACCTGCTAGTGCATTTGGGACAAGTCTTGATCCCCTGAGCCCAAGACAATGCTAACTGCCATTAGTGGCTGGAATTCTCTTGAGTGCTCATGTGAGCAAACCCGTGAGAGGCAGGGTATTTTTTTTTGCTTTGTCATTCTGTCAGTGGCAGATTGCCTGAAAGGACAAGGGAGAGGGCCCCAGCGTTAACAGCCTGACCACAAAACTCTTTTCAAGTTTCTGCCAGGGGTATGGTTGCCTTTGAGTTTTGAGGCTATGCTAAAGCTATGAGGTCTAACAGAGGTCTACCTGTAGATAATTAGAGATATTTATATAAATGTCTCTGTTGTCTAACTGCTAGATTTTTATCTAGTTTGAGATACATTTTTATGTGAACATTCCTGAGGTTGTTGAAACTTGTTATAGGAATAAAGGCTGAGACTTCAGCTGCTTTAGGTACCCGCAGGAGTGTAGCTTTGGTAATGTATTGAAAAAAGTAATTCCTTCCTTGTGCAGATGGTGACCTGTGTTCAAAACCTCTGATCTTGCTTATCCCATGGGTGTGTGTGTGTGCGGGAGGTGTGGGGGGATAGCTACGCATCTGGATTCATATCCCAGCTTTTCACAAGCTGGGATAGGCTTAGGATGACACGTCCCTAATACTGCTGTGTAATTATTGAATAACCGTTTTGATCTTTGGAACTCTCTACCAACACCAGCAAATTACTTTCCCCTGTGACTTTGTGAGCTAGAGGAATTTTATCAATGCCTTTCAGAGAGGAAAACAGAGACAACAGGGTTACAGACCAGTTTTCAGTGGCCCTGCCCCTTTGCATTTGTGTGCGCGTATGTGGGAATGCTTTTCGGATTCGTGGGCTCACTGCCCAAGGATGTGGGCATACTCAGGGCAGCTGTTGGTTTGAGTATGTCCGGGTGTCAGTCAGCATTTGCTCCATTAATGCTGGTTGTGCGGTGTGAAATATGTATATGATTAAGTACAAACAAGGGGGTACTGACCTATGTATTGGGATTGAAGTATAAGTAACTCAGCGTTATGTGGAGGAAGGCAAAACGGATCCTGGCTTCCAGTCATATATTAGATTTTCATTTTTTTCTGTGCCATGTCAAATTAAGTGTCACCGGAGCTGGAGATGTTATGTTTTTTGTTCTGCTTATATATATTTTGCCTTTTCTTTAGGAGATATGTATATATTTCACCAGTATGCCCAGTGAAAAAACACGGATCTTTCTCAAACTTTGAATAAAAAATATTTAGGCAATTAAAGAGTATGAGTAGTACCTTGTGGCAGAAAAAAAAATACATTTTTTTTCATTAAAAAACACTTTTTTTATCATTTCAGTAAATCAACCTGAGTGAAATGTTTCTACGGAACCAACTGAAAGCGAAACATGAAAAGTTTTCATTGGTTTTAAAAGATACTAGATTGGGAAAAAAAAAAAAAAACTGTAAAAAAATCATTTTCTGGACAACAAAAGTAAAAATCTTAACCTTAAGACTGAATCTTCAAGCTTAACCGCAGCAAATCTGATTTCCTTGCTTCATTCCAAGCATATTGTTGGATTGGCAAAACGTCCTGAAATCCCTGCCAGTCCTCGTAGGGGATTTTATTAAAGAGAAAAATATAGCAAGTCATCCTAACGTTGCAAATGACTCATCAGTTGCCCGAGGAAACGCTGCCGAGACCGGCCCAGGAGGAAGAGCACGAGCGGGGAAGGCCACTCCCCTGCCAATCTCCCCGGGGAGCGCAGCCTTCATAAGGGACCTCGGGCTCAGGCACTGTCTTCTCTCACCTCCCTTGTGCAGGGCACACACAGAAGCTGCAAGAGGTGCCCTGCGACGTAGCACCCGAAGCCGCCCAGCCGGTGGTGGTTGTTGGGCAAGAGAAGCCAACAGGAGATCATGAGAAGACTTTAAAGGTAAGGAGGAAGATACCTTTTATTTTTAACTCTGTAATTTAGTTTTGACGTTAAGCATAAGAATGTAGACTCTCTTTTACAAATTGTGGGAGCAGGAAGGAGGAGATCCGTTCTCAGGTTGGGGACATAGTCCTAGTTCATGGGTGCTGAACAAGTTTCGCCTGTTAAATGGGAAACAGAGCTGCTCAAGACCCATGCTGCTTTGGGTGGGTTTTTAGGAGATGGCATCAGAGGAGAGGTTATACTCTACTTAGTGTGGTCTAAAACTCATAGTGGATTTTCATGAAGAGTGAGTATGCTGAACTAATGACGATGAACCAGATAGGAGGGAACTGTAGACAGAGCACCATGTGCATCATGAAGCTGCTGCTCTTGGTAGTTGCATCTGCTGGCTGTGCTGCAGCTAGCTTGTGCCCACCCCTCAACTTCAAGCTGGCCTGTTGCCACTGAGTGAACAAGAAGAGAATAGCAGTTTTGAAAGAGTTTTGGAAAGGAACAGCATGCTTTCTCTGGGTTATATCCATAAATATGAGTAAAGTGAAACTGCATATCTTAGTACAGTAAGTGTTTCTTCTTTCAGTCTTTTTTTTTGTTTGCAGGAGGAGTAAAAAGCGGAACTGAGCACTAACTTAGATTCAGTGGTAGGGGTCTATCATGGGGGTTACGGAGGGGAAAGAGAAGAGGAAGGAAGACGAGGTATTTCTGGGTGTGCTCACAACAACCACAGATGTTTTCTAGGTTTCATTTGTGCAATGAACATGCTATCCAAGGTTATGAAAAACTAATACAAGCGTAACTTTCTGCCAACAGATGCACAGTCTGAACTTCTGCTGAGATTGCCCTGCAATTTGATGGAGCAGGGGTGGATTTTGTCAGTGATAGGACCACAGAGAAATTAGTGCCTAGTGTAGATACAGTTAAATGACAGGATAATTTAACCCAAGAGGAGGGGAACAGTGGAATGCTTGAGCACAAATGCAAAATGAAAGTAAGCTCAAAACAGAGAGAGAACTTACTTGGCTTCTTCAATTTTATTTACCGTAACCATCTCCAGTAGTACTGAATCAAGTGCCTAGTCAAACAGATAGAAACACGTGAATAAAAGTGACTGGATTTGTGGAGTGACTAGTTGCTTTTTGTTTACTTTTTATTGCTTTTTTGTTCCTTTTTCTTTTTTAATTTTATTTTTTTATATGTCTTTTAGTTTTAGAAGTTTTATTGTTACCTCAGTTGATACTCACTGATTTATATCAGCTGAGGAATATGCGCTTTACTCACTCCAAACGTTGTCCCACAATTTGGGTGGCATTGACAATTTTGCAAGGCCTTGGTCAAGGTCTGAAGCCTGGATAAACTGGATCTCCACAAAGTGGATACAAAGACTGATCTTAGAAAGGCTGTCTGAAGATGAATAGGATTAACAGGGTGCTTTGTGGCATACAGCTTTCAAAATGCACTTCAGGACTCGGGAGGAGTTGTTCTGTCATAGTAGTTATGAAATCGCCCAAAACTGAACTGCTAGTGAAACTCCACTCATCTCTTTTGATCCACTTGATGATAAGGTTGGTTACAATGCTAAACCAAAGTAAAAACACACAAAGGCGGGTTACGAAAGTGTGATTTTTTCAGAAATCTTCATTCGCTTCTGTTCATTTGTGAGACTGGTAATTGCAGGTTATTACAGTGGTATATATGTTGCTGTATTTTCCTACTAATATTTGCAGCAAAAGGGGAAAAAAAAAAACTAATTAGGAAAGGCCAGAACAGATTAAAAGAATAAAATAAATGAATGGCATGCCTGTGGCAGCATGTATGTATCTCATCCTGAAGTACATTACGAAGAGGCAGTGAAGATGTGGTGATGTGGAAAACCAGGCTATGCAAGGAAACTCAAGCCACTAAAGCAAAAAATGTTCATAATTTGGTATAATGGCTACTGAGATATCCAAGAATGAATTAAGAAGATGAAAGCTGAAGATGCTAATTAAGAGTAGAGCTCAGGAAACCCAGATGCACCTATATTCCCTTGTCACAATATTTCCTGCTGGAAATACTCATTTTTGAGCACCATAGGTAATGTCTTAATGTTTCCTCACCCCTTTTTTTTTGCTCTTTCCAGACATGTAAAGAGGGCGACCTTCAGAAGCTGTTGGAAATGAATGGGCAGGTGCCCCATGCCTATGACTATGACCTCATTGTCATTGGTGGAGGCTCAGGTGGCCTGGCTGCTGCCAAGGTATGTGAAAAACAACTTAGGATTTTCTTATAAGTAGGTGAGTGACGTCCTGAATCAGCTTAGATCTGTGGGGATTTCACATTTATTAAAAGCAGGAGTTATTTTGAAGTTAACCCCAATAATATTCATTTCAGTATGTTCTGAAGAAGAAAAGTGGAAATGTCACGGGATGCATCTCAATAAAGTGAAATTTGGTTCCCCTGTATCCCCACTAGTGGGAGATGATGTTGTTAGAAAACAGCATGGAGATACCTCAACAGTGGCTTTTATTAGTAGTTGAAATAAAATTTAAACTCAACTAATAATTGAAAAAGCTTTAAAAACTTTTTCCAAATTAACATCAAAGGGTTTCTAGTTTTGTCTGATGTTAATACATTCTCAGAAATAATTGTATATATTGTTTTCGTTTCTGACAGTGCTTCTCATTTGGAGAGATTTTATGTAATTTGTGATCCTACACAGCTACATAAATGAAGGCTTTGCCTCTAACTTCAGTAGAGGCACCTACTCACCCTTCATTTCTAGGTTCTGGTACTTCCTGCCTGCAGCCAAGTAATTTATGACTTTGGCTGAGCTATTCCTTTTAGAAACATAGTTAGAATTGATTGAAGAATCTGAAGTAGTGCAGAATTTACCTATTCCATCTTTTAGAATTGTCATTATTCCAAATAATTGAAATTTGCTGAAATTTAGTTTAATTCAGTAACTCTTCCTTACATCTATACTTAGGTACATTTTACCTTTTATTGCTGTAGTGGTATTATCTGTCTAGAAGTGAATTGGGAATTCCCAGGGAATTGCAATTATTTCATTTATCAAGAGCTGAAACTGGATGGTTTCTTCAAATGGGAGACATTCCTGTTTTTCTTGAGAAATGAGGGAGGTAAATCAGGGATGAGACAAAATGAGGAGAAAATATTTCATTATCTTGTACTGGATTTAAACCCTGATGTTTTGGAAGAACTTTGTTTTAATGGCAGAGTGCAGAGCTGGGAAGTGGTAATGTGCAGTAAATCGATGATCTAATCTGGTAGGTTTATGGTCTCCCATTAATCTAGAAAAATTAGAAGAAACCACAAAGATGAGTAGGCATGAATTTTGAGGGAATGCCGATGTTTTAAGACAAAAGAGAGCAACAAGAGTAGAAGAGAGTAACAGTTTGCAGTAATTGCCTTAAGGAAACTGCTTTGCTTTAGTGTATACATACGTTAGGCTGTGAGGCTACAGCATCACTGTCAGTAGTAACATGTCTATTTTAAGTCAGTTTCATTAAGTTGAAGTGAAATTGTCTTACCTATAAACTTCTGACTCATACTTATTTTTGTTTTAAGTGAGTTACCGTAGATGTCTTTAAAGGCAAAGCAAAGCGAAACCCCAGTTGCACACGGGCATATGGGCGGGCTACATTCAGGCTTGCACCACTTCAGCTAAGCTGTTCAGATGCCTGCTTGCCTCATGCGGCAGGCATCTTTGCATCAGATGGCTTCCATTTCCTCCCTGTCTGCGCTCAGAACTTGTTATTTTCTGGGCATGTCTGCACAGTGAGCGCAAGCACATCCAAACTGACATCCAAACCTGACCACAGACCCAGACCAAAGCACCCGGCCGCTGATATCGGCTCACACAGAACAGCTCCAGCCCCAGCAGTCTGGTTGTCTTCATGCAGCACTGACCTGAATGCAGGAAGGTTTGGAAGCCTGTGGGACAGGCCTTTTTAGAGGGGGTATCCCACTGTCAGGAGGTTGATAATTTTTGTTCGTAGTCTCTCCTCATGCAAACGTCAATATAGTGCTGCACTGTGTTATGTGAACGTGTAGCACCACAGGAGCAGCGTTAGCTGGGAGTCTGAGAGTGCTCACTAGTCAGCTAACCCCGGTGAAGCTTTTCTGGTGCCTGCGTAAGAGGTGGCACATGAGGGAACACACACCCCAGACCATGGGTGCCTCTCTGGGGAGCTGTCCCAGAGGTTCTGCTAATGCATATAAATGAGCTTCTTGGCCTTCCTTGAACTCGATTTGGAAGCAGAAACCCAGTAGATTATTAGTTTTCAAAGTTATCCACGGTCCGAGTTGTTTGTAATACATGATTTATGCTTTGCATAAAATAAGATATATTTAAAATGGAAATTTTTATTGTTAACTATTTGGATTAGCAACTATTACTAGTAGTATACTGCTAAAGGCTGTCAGTTCTTCCCAAACCAACCCCAAGGCCTTAGGGTAATAGTCTGTGCCTATATTTTTAATTGCTTACGTCTCTAAGGAACTTATCATGTGATACAACACAGTTAAAGTTACTCCAAGTGTCAAAGTTACTTTTCTACCTTTCACTAGGGATTTGTTGTTGTGCTTTCCCAGCTGTGTAGTGTTTACATAAGAGACTTTCTCAGGTACCCGTTTACTACCAATGATTTTTGCCCTTCTCTCAAAAAGTGCACAGGGAATAATGGAGCCAGTATAGAAATTCCAGTTCTCTGTATCATGTACACACACTGCCCATAGAATTGGTAATGAAACTTCTTAGGGGAAATGTCTTGAAATAAGCCATCACTTTCCTGGTAATGATGACATCTGCACATCCTGACAGTCAGGGCAGCTTATCACAGGCTGACTAGACTGAAGAGCAGGAGTTGGTCCTGACACATACGGATTGAACTCAAAATTGAGCATTCCTTCATACTGCAGGGAGAAAGACTGGATAAACACAGTTATAGTGCTTGGCCACATGACTACTTGTGTCACTGCATGATGTGGTTTCAAACAAATGTCCCAGACACTATTTTTGAAGGGAAAATTGGATAAATGAGGAGTTTGTTAAATATATTGAACATAAGTGGTATGTTTGGAAATGTTGTAAACAAAACGACAGGATAGAGAAGAGGTTTGATTCCCTGTCAGAGTCCTCTGTGTAACAGCTGGTGCTGTGCTGCTTGTGAAGCAGGGTGAATGCCTGTTTTTGCCTGTTTTTTCCCTTTCATCTTTCTTTTTTTTTTTTTTTTTTTTTTTTTTTTTTTTTTCCTACTGAGTGAACAGATTAATTCTGAAGATTAATGACTGTCTGGCTGTGCCCTTGCAAATCATTCGTTATTACTTAATTAAAAGTCATGAAGCTTTTCAGCAATGCATGATGTTATCATCTACTCCATTTACCCTCTAATATTTAAATACATGTCTTATTTAATTTGTTTTGCAGGAGGCTGCCAAATATGACAAGAAAGTGATGGTGCTGGACTTTGTCACACCTACACCTCTGGGAACATCATGGGGTAAATTTCTCTCCATTGCAAATCTGTTATAAAGGACCATTATTTACTAGGAAACTCTGATTCTCCTTTGGGACCAGGCACATTTATGTGGAGAACACAATCTGTTCCTTTCTCTTAGGTCTTGGAGGAACTTGTGTGAATGTGGGCTGTATACCTAAAAAACTGATGCACCAGGCAGCTTTACTGGGACAAGCCTTACAAGATGCACGGAAATTTGGATGGCAGTTTACAGAAGAAGGTACAGAAAAATACTTTTTTTTTTTTTTTATGTTTTGTCAAGTGCTTGATGCACTTAAGCATGTTCCGGTTTTAACAAAGTGAGGCAGTTTCAGAGAGACTATACATAAATGCTTTTCAATGTAAAGATTTACAGGTCACAGTGCTTGCTGGTTTGCAGCTTTGATCAGTTTTTAATAATTTATGATCATACCAATATTTGATAAGATTGGTGTGTGGATAAAACCAATAAAATATTGCTCCATTTCTGAGTGTAACCCTGTATTCAAAGGAGGAACCCAGTACATGCTCTGTTAGAAACTTTCTTACAATTGCAAACACTGATTTCCTTTCCCTCAGTTTCCCTCACTACTACATAGACAGATTAATTTGCTTATTTTAGCACTGATGTGCATGTTTACAGCGTTGGGATTTATTTAGTATATAATTCTATAGAGGGAAGTATGTAGAAGCACCTCTTAGAGATGCATAAGCTTCATTTGTTGAGCAATGACAACTGATCACAGCATTTGTCCCTAGGAGAATATTGATAAGGGGATGCATCTAAGTGATTCATTTTCAAAGACTATGGCTATGCTAATAAAAGGGAAAAAATATCTCTAATGGCTGGCAAAACGATACGCTGCTTTTTAGTTATATGATCTGATTTTGTGTGACTTCTTGTGTTGTCTATGCTTCTGTAATTCTTTGAATTTCAGCAGGATGACCCTGGAGTAAAATGGAGATAAGATACATATGACCAGATCATGATCAAAGACCTGTCTGGGAATACAGGGTGGCCTATAGAAAAAAGAAGGGGGTTAAAAATTGAAAGATACATCTTTATTTTCTTTGTAACAGTCAAACACAACTGGATGACTATGACAGAATCTGTTCAGAATTACATTGGCTCGCTGAACTGGGGCTATCGGGTGGCACTGCGAGAGAAGAAGGTCACCTATGAAAATGCATATGGAGAATTTGTTGGGCCACACACAGTTAAGGTACTACCTAGCTATGTTTGCTGGGTCTTCCTGGCCTGCTTTATCAATAAAGATACTTTTCAAATGCAGTATCCTTTCCCTTGTTAGAACTAAAAAGTACTCACTTCGGACTCTTACTTCATCCACAGGCAACAAATAAAAGAGGAATTGAGAAACTCTACACAGCTGAGAGATTTCTCATTGCCACTGGTGAAAGACCACGTTACCTGGGCATCCCTGGAGACAAGGAATACTGCATTAGTAGGTAAAATAGAGAGAAATATGCAATACTTCATCGTGTGCAAATGCTCAATCTGCAAGATAGAACAGTAAAGTATGAACAGGCCTGCTTTCTTGCTGTTTTATTTTTTCTATGCAGCTTTTCTTTGAAGGAACATGAGCAGAGGAGAACAGCGATAGGCAGATATTGAGGTATCTAGTAAACACTGCAGGGCTGTGGGTGGCTAGCTAGGATGGTTCTGTTTTTGGCTGATAACACCAGTAACAGAGACTGCTCTAAATCATGTGAATGCCCCTCATAAAATTAATTCATCAGCTTGGTCCCAGCTGCATTGCACACCCTCTCTTCCTCCCCTTCGTGGTCCATTGCAGTTCACATACTGCGGTTTGCTTATAATGAAGAACGCTCCCTGCTCAGAGAAAACCTGCCTGCTCAAGTGTCAAGGAAAAAGGGGCTTCCATGGCAGTCCCTGTTGTGAAACCAGTTGAAATGTACCCATCTTCATGCATTTCATCAGTCCTGGAACTCAGACCAAATGTTTCCCAGCCACTCAGTAGAATGAACTGAATTTTGGGGAAAAGTTGCTTCAAATGTCTAGTTAATTAATGAAACGAAGCAAAATTAGCATGCTTTTGACAAAAAAAAAAAAAAAAAAAAAGTGGTATGCATATGAAACGTTTTTTTCATTTCAGGCTAATTTTAAGTTACCCCTTAAAATGTAGAATCTGAGGTTGAAATTACAGGCTTGCAAACCTGTATCAATGAAATAAATGATTGGGGTAATCCTTGTGAAGCCAAAACACCCTGTTGCATGTTTTCCTTGCTAGTAAGTAGTGTAGTGAAATTGGATGTAACAGATAATACCACGCCTAAGGTGCTACTTTAAAAGAACCTTAAGGTGTCAGGGTCAGGAGCTCCAGAGCTAAGGAATATCAGACTGAAGCTTTCTGTATAATCTTAATGATGTTCCCTGGGGAATAGCAACTATTGTGTAACCTTTAATTACACTGTCACATGCTATTTTGTTCCACAGCAACATTGGAAGAGACCATCTTGCTTAACCTCTGCAATGGGGCAGAGGGGCACTGAGAGACACTTATTTCTGATGTAAAGCTCTTGAGAACTTAGTTACCAGACAAGTGTCTGCTGAGCAAGCAGGATTTCCTCCATCACTCCCTGCTTCCCTGAGAATCCCTGGCTTCATAGTCTAGCTCCAAAGCACTTGGATATTTCAGTTCTACCTATTACGGTGATTTGTGTTAATTTCTTTTATTGACAGGGTATATTTGGCTCTGTGTGTAAGGTTTTGACAAATGTATGTCTTCAAAAAAGTGAAGATGGCATGTTTCTCTACATACTGAGTCACTTCTTTGCAAATTCTACCTTTGAGCAGTTAAAAAATATTTGCAGAAAGATTCTTTTTATTTATTTATTTATTTATTTTAACAATTTATCGCTTGATATTGTAAAAGCCCTTAGCATTTTTGGTCATTCACAGTATTTCATACTTATTTTTATGCTCCTAATAAGAACCTTTTAATTTGTCATGTATTGATCTTCTATTT
>VZSV01000032.1:3705185-3741198 GCA_013398735.1 Nothocercus julius
CTGACTTTCTTTTATTTATTTTTATTTTTATTTTTTTTTTTCCAGTGATGATCTTTTCTCTCTGCCTTATTGTCCAGGGAAAACCCTGGTGGTTGGAGCTTCTTATGTTGCCCTGGAATGTGCAGGATTTCTGGCAGGTCTTGGATTAGATGTCACTGTGATGGTGAGATCCATTCTCCTGAGAGGATTTGACCAAGATATTGCAAACAAAATTGGTGAATATATGGAAGAACATGGAATCAACTTTATTAAGCAGTTTGTGCCAGTCAAGGTAGGCTGAATCACATGGCTGGGATTGAATGATAACTGATTCTAATGTGATTGGTTACTTACTGTAATGTTTTAAGATACAGATTATTTTGCTAAATTCACAAGCTGAATTCACAATACAGGATCTGCTACAACATAAGTTATTTTTTGTATGTTTAAAATTGAGTAAGCCTGTTAAAATGCATAATTAGAAACACAAGTTAGCCTTATTAAAATCACTTGAGATTCCAGAATTCATTGTCTTTATCAAAATTAGATTGCTTAGTATGTTGTGCATTAAAAATCTTGTTATGCTTGCTGGTCTTGATTCTGCAAATGCTGAATGTACTCAGATTTTTGCAATTGTCCTGTTGGCACTGGCACTGCTTACAGGCTCAGAATTAAGTCGTTTCATAATTTTCTGCAGGACAAGAGCCAGTACCTCACAAATTGTCATTTCTTTTCATTGTCAGTTCTCAAATTCTCAACCAATTCCTACTGCTTATGTTGCCTAGGATGAGTGGACCATCCTGAAAAGTAAAAGGGCTTTCTATGTGCACACTGATACCCTTGGCAGAGTTTTGGAATGCTTGCTTCATTTTCCTTGAGTTCAGTAGGGGAACTCGTGCAGTAAGTTATGTATATGTATAGGCAAATTCAGGCTGAAAAACAGATTAGATAAGCTCTGGACCTTAATGTAAAATTGTCTTATCAAGGACTTCAGAGGGTGCTGGCAGTATTAATGGTTTTTCACAGTGATTTGTGCTTAATTATAAAATAGGAAAACTGTATTAAGCAATTTCCCATCTGGCGTTAAGCCAGGGTGTTAGAGTTTAACACTTGGGGGATTAAAACTTTAAATAGAATAAAGTCCATTCTTTTTCACCCTTAGCAATATCAATAATAGTTTAAAAAAAAAACGCAGTTTTCAGTTGCTGTTCTGCAGATGTGGCCTCTCTCAGAAAGTATGAGATTTGCTGTGAGAGGTCAAAGTGGGTGTTTCAAGGAACTTTATGCTCTTATTTGTGTTTATGTTGCAGAAATGCTATGGAGTATGAAAAGCAGGGATGAGTGTCTGCCTTTAAAATGTTTCAGATTTAGCACTTGTGTGTATTTCACTCAGTCCCTTCACTATGGGCCATTGATTTCAATGGGAATAGAATATTTGGCTGTGCTTCTAGCTGAGAGTTCTCTGAAACATAAATTGTTTTTAGCAAGCGTTTTCTTCTTCCTACCTTCTTCTCACCTTTTCTTCTTTTACAGTGTTGTTTTCAAAGTTATGCATATTGTGCTTATTAAGGATAAAAAAGACAAATAAGACTTCCTTAGAATAGGAACATTTAACATATTGATCCTTTGAAGATGGCAGAACAGCACAAAAGGTGTGGAGGGGTTAATTAAAAAAATGCAAGGGAAAAGAATTTGATTAGAAGTTTTCATTTTTCTACCACCAAACATTCAATATATATGAAGTGAGAAGTAGGGCGGTTGTTGAAGTGCACATTCTTTCTTCTGTAGAATGAACACTAAAGTTTCCCTGGGTGGTTGTGTGTTGTACACACGTGTCTATTGTGTGTAATGTCAGCCATAGGAAGCAGCTAGTTTTGCAGTTTTCTGGCAGTGAGAGAAGGACTCTGCTTGAAGATATTTATTCCCTCCCTCATAGTTCAGTGAAAATTAATAGGATAAAAGAGAACCCACCTATATAGCTTCAAATTGCATTTGCTTGTTTTGTTGATCATTTATCAAGGAAAAAAATAATATTTGGAAAAAGTCTGTGGCATCAGTCTTTCTGCTTTTTGTGGTGGGGGTGGTTGTTTTTACAAACTGTGATTGTGTTGCTCTCAACAAAGCAGCACGGTGCAAAAAGGCAAAAAAAAGCTTCCCATCTGCTTCTTTCATTGCTTTGCTTTGCTGGAATAGGCTGTAGCCTGCTGCAGTTACAGGATTCATGGCTAAAACTGGGAAGAGTTATTTCAGCTGCCTCTGTGCAATTTTGATTCTTCAGAGTTTTGTACGTTGCAGGTGGTTTTTCGGCCCTTTGGAGCCAGCTGCTGCCCTCTCCTTCAAGGCAGGGAGTGCCGTGTGTGCCAGACCGAGTCATTCCAGCAGAGCAAAGGCCTGTCCTGCCGAGGACATTACAAGCTGTGTGTGAGCTTGAGCTAGAACCCAGCCGTCAATACCGCTTTTAGAAGTCAGGGATTATTGTGTTGCTTCTAAGAATAAGTGCGGAGAGATAAAACATATTTTTAAAATATGCAAGTAATCAGAAATCCAGAGGAAGATAACACAATCTTTAGAGCTAATACTTGAATTTTAGGTCATGATGAAAAACACTCACTGTTAATGGTAAGTGGTGGGACAAGAATGTATTTGCATATGTTTATGTGAAACTAAAAACTTGTTTTCAAACACCTCAGGTTGAACAGATTGAGGAAGGAACTCCTGGAAGGTTGAAAGTTACAGCCCAATCCACAGTGGGGAATGAGATCATTGAAGGGGAATACAATACTGTGAGTCCTTTGCAATAAACCTTCTGTGCATGTAAAGAACATGGAATACCTTCCATTTAATGTTAAGATTTTGTGGGTGTTTTTATCCATAGATTAAGTTTAATTTTTTAAATAACTTTTAATCATTACAAAATGCTGATTGCACACAATCAAAGGGTAATTTGTGAGAAGTCCCATGTACCTTACCACCTAAGTCCCAAGTACCTTACCAAATCACTTGCATGCTTTTGAAAACCCTGTTTTCTAGTTGGGTCATGTGAAATTGCCTGCAGAATTTGTCTCCAAGGAGATATTTGCATTAACTATAATGATTTATAATAGATTTCATAGTAACTGAAACCTGCTGTTCTAGAGCTACCATAGCAATGACCCCCTATAAGAACTAAGCCCCGTGTCATGTTTTCTCAAGATCTGTTGTTGATGCAGCATCTTCATGAAAACATCTAGTGCCCTGTGGCAAGTCAGAGAAAACTTTATAACACACCTACAGCAGTAAAATAGCACTGTGTACACAGCATGAGTGCATAAAGGTAGGCTGCTATGTGTGAGACTGGCGGTTTCCAGCACCTCTCACCCCACTCGTTTTCAGCCTTGATGCTGAAAGGATAAAACTTGTGAATATTGTTTTTGAGCTGTTCAGAAAGCACTAATGTAAGCAGTGCGAGCCTGAGACTTCGCACTGCAAGTACTCTGTGCCAGCAACCTCGTCCCCCTTCACAGCGCTCCGCTCGTTCTGTGCCAAGGACATGGCCCCAGTGCCCAGGAGGAAGCTTAACAGTAACAGCAGTTACTGCTGGATTTGGTTGTGGTAGTGAAAGTTTTTTGACTTACAAATCAGGGCCATCTTTCCTTTAAGGAAAGTGCCATTTCTCAGTGCCATTCCCTCTTTCCTTCAAATGCTGTCACTCAGTATAGAAGCTGCGTGTGACTCCTTTGAAGACTGCCAGCTTTGGGGACCTAGCCTGCTGGCTCAGCGAAGAGCCTTGCGGCTCCTTCAGCGCCGGTCCTGGGTGTCACGTGCAGGGCACGGCGAGTGGCCAAGACTGCAAGCGCCTTGCCTCGGTGCAGCACGCGTTTGAATCTGTTGTGCTTGTTAGTTTGCTCTGCAAGTAGGTGGGATGAGTAGGAATCCAGCCTGGTCTGCCTGTCATTCTGAACAAATGCTGCCTTGGGTGGAGATAATGTTCTTTGGCAGTCACTTGGTTGAATGCCCATGCAAGTAAATGATGATGTTTCCTGATCACAGCAACGGTCATTTTACAGTCTTTTTATTTGTATAAGCACCTGAGTTTTCTTCCTGAAGAGGTTTTTACTTTCAGATCAGTTCATGGTCATCTTTTTGGTAGGAATACGGCAACACTTAAGTATGCAAAACATGAGGAAATAAAATAATCTGTCCCTACCTAATTTGTTTAGAAGACTCTTGAGGTATTTTTCCAAGAAAAGATATTTGCTTATATTTAATCTCAGAAATAAACCCTGGTACTGATAGATCACAGTGAGGGTGTGTCTTGCCTTGAACTCTGGGAAATGTATAATGGGTAAGGAGCATGTTTTTCTTAATATGCTGAGCCAAAGCTACTAATATATGATGAAAATAGTAGATAGCAACATACAAACGCCCTTTGGAGGTTTTAGGAAGTAACAGGAGCTTCGCTGTTTTGCAGGTGTTGCTGGCAATCGGAAGAGATGCGTGCACAAGAAAAATTGGTTTGGACAAAGTTGGGGTGAAGATCAATGAAAAGTAAGGACATATCTATACAGCACAGACTGCTGAGCTTGTGTCATTTGCTGTGACAGTGGGACCACATAAACATTCAGTTGCTTTGAGGAAATTTTTCCCTTGTTTGCTTGTACTTGGATAGGAGATTATTTAGTAGGTAGCAGTACTTTGTCACATGTGCGGGTTTTTTTTATATTGAAATGCCAATTCCTAAATGCCAAGAATCAAAAGTGTCTGTTCTGTCTAGATTCACATACTGGAATCTATCTGCAGTGACTGAGTGTTTTAAGCTCTGCTGGCTGTTCCTTGTACTCTTGTAATCCTATGTCGTCATTTTTATATCTACCACCTCTTGAGATATGGATCTATGTGTTCATACAAATTAAATGAATTCTTTTAATGTGGTGGATTTAGTTATTTAATGTAAATGGTGCTATATGTTTATTTTGGAATATAAGGTCAAAGTAGCATTCCTTAAACTAACAGTTGGTAATGTGTTTTAGTTTTTGGAGGAATTCCTTTTTCAGTCTTAAAGCAGCCCCTGGAAACAATCTGTTTCTGGTAGAGAAGAATTTCATGTTTGATTTTGTGAGGTGACTGTGCCAGGAAGTGAACCTACTGGTAACATTGTCAATATTGGTAATTTTTAAATTGTCTAGACATGAGGGACCCAGACTGAGCTCCCTTTGAAGGAAATGAGCAGGACCAGGAACTTGGCTTGGTAGTCTGTGAGGGGACAGCTTGTTTATGAGCACAGTGACTAATATGACTAAAGGGAATTGTTGCAGTTTGTGAATAAGGGAGAATTTTGCTTCACCCCAAACTGGTAGTCCAGTAGAACAGTCCTGACACCACGACAACCATTACTAGCTTAATGTAATAAACCATAAAATTCTTAGTGTAGACTATGCATTTGTTAAAAACAGCAAAATCAAGGAAGCTGGATTTTAATATGGGAATCACCACTGGTCCCTCTAATGTCCTAGGTAATTGTGTGACTATTTCTATGCCCATCTTTGTAGCTGTCCCTTTTACATGTGTTTCTTGCACTGTTTAATTTATTAATAAAGTAGGAAATATTAATAATTAAAGGCTTCCATTAGTTCAGTACATTTAACAGTGAAAAGCTTGCTGACTGTCCCTTGGGTCCAGCAGCATGGCCTGTCTCTACGTAGCAGCTTGTAGAAACCTGAAGGCTGAGTTTGTAGAAACTACTGCAGCCAGTGGGCTGGGATTTCAGCAGTGGAGAAACTCTCCCATCCTGCAGCTGGGGTGGGAGAATGTCTCGTCCTGTGCTTCCTGGAGGTTGCCAGCACACAGCTGGTAGTAAAGTATGCTGAGGAAAGGATTTATGCCTCACCAAAGACTTAATTCATGAAATGAATCAGAACTTCCTTCCCTTGTATTTCAGGTACACGTTTTTCTTCCTGCAAAAATTACCCCTCTGGTCTTCACAGTAGAATATTTATTTATTTATTTATTTATTTATTTTCTTGTTAATGCCTACCGTAGAACAGGAAAAATCCCTGTCAATGATGAGGAGCAAACAAATGTGCCATATATCTATGCTATTGGAGATATACTGCAGGACAAGCTGGAACTCACACCCGTGGCAATCCAGGCAGGAAGATTGTTGGTTCGGAGGCTTTATGGTGGTGCAACCAGTAAGGTAAGTAACCAGTTGCCACAAAAAACCTATCAGTGCTCTAATTTTAAGTGCAGTGTACAAGTTTGCTTGTTTATGGAAAACTTTTAATAGGCTTTTAAGGACTAGCTTCAATGAGTCCTTTAATTTTCTCCTTGCAAAGATATTACTGCAGATATGTTCTTATAGCATAAGTTGAAATTAATACCTTATGGATTCAGTAATAGTCTCTTCTTCCTAGTAAGAGATTTTATTCTTCTCTCCAACTGTAGTGATAATAAAATTACTGAGATCATTTAACTGGTTTTAACAGTGCTGCCTTCACCATAAATGTCAGCAATCACCCCAGTTTCATTAAATTCATTAACTCTAATTCACAGACAATTTACAAACTCTTACCTGCATTCCCTAAGTAAAAGAGTTTGTGATGCTCTTAACTTTCAGTTTTATGTGTGCTAATATTTTTATTTCCCATTCTGTCTTTTCATTGTAATAGTGCATAATGATTTCTATTGCAAATTACGTATGGAGACAAAGAAGGGTCAAATGTACAAATAGATGAACACACTTTTCTACCTGAGAAATTGAAATAATCAATTCACTGCCTGCTTTTCATATTAGCATTATTGTAGCTTTCAGTCAAGCTCTGCTAGTGCAGTAAGAGTAACCTGGTACTCATATACCCTGTATCTTTAAACCAGCAAGAAAGGAAGGTGCCTTTAAAGAATGATTACCCATGCACCTATTGATGTGGGTGTTCATCTCACCTTCATAAGCACAGGGCACAGGCATAAAGGCTTTCTCTGCAGAGCCACCTGCACTGGTATCAGCCTTGGTTGTCAGCCAGATCTGGAGCTTCAGTTGTTTATTTTTGAAGTTGCAGTAGTAGAGTTCTGAATTGGTGTGCATAATATCATTACATTACGAAGGCATGCTTCTAAAAATCTGTAGCTGGAGCCAGGAGATAGATATATATATATATATATATTATAAATAAGACATATTCCTAGTATATTTATATATATTAATTTACAGTTTGTGCCAGATAACTGTGTCTCAAGGTATGAAAATCTTTATACTGCCAAAGAAAGCATCATCATCTTCAGTGAATCCAAGAAGTGAGGGACTACCTTAGGTGGGATCCTGGTTTACACTGCTGGTTGGGAAATGTGGATAAGGTGATCATAGGAAACACAATGACGTGGTATGGGTAGAGAAGGAGGAAATAATGAACAGCGTCTTAGTTGATCCTGAATCACAAAATAAATTAATTAGCATTGAAATTGATAGAAATTGAAATCAGTAGAAGTTAATTAGTGAAGTGTATTAGAACTGCGCAACTTGATAGTCTTCTACAGTAAAATGATAATCCATTGGAGAGAGCAGTGGATATTGTTTATCCTGAGTTTAGCAAGACTTTGACGCTTCCTCCCATAACATCCTCATAGACAACCTGATGGAGTGTGGACTAGACAAGTGAGAAGGGAGGGGCTTTCTGCAGCTTTGCAGAAAAGGCCCCAGGGTTCTGGGGGACAACACGTTGACCATGAGCCAGCAGTGCAGCCTTGTGGCAAAGGTGGCCGTGGCGCTCGGGCTGCAGCAGGAAGAGCGTTGGCAGCAGCTTGGCTGGTGAGACCACATCTGTGTCCAGTTCTGTGTCTGTTCCCCGCCATCTCCCCCTTCTCCTCCCCTCAAAACTCAGCTTTTGAAGTTATGAGTAACCCAACCTTTCTTTCTGCGTTTCAGGCTGCTGAGGTGTTCTCAGTGTGCTGGTGTATAACTGATGTTGTGTGGGTCTTGTTTTGTTTTGAATACACAGTGTGACTATGTGAATGTCCCAACAACAGTGTTCACTCCTTTGGAGTATGGAGCCTGTGGGTACCCTGAAGAGAGGGCAGTGGAGGAGTTTGGGGAGGAAAACATCGAGGTAGGTGCCTTTGTTTTATCTGTGTTTTAAGTTCTAAATATGTATTTTAAAATAACATAAACATTGTATTCTGTGATTTAAGGGCAGGAGGATGCTAGGTACATTTCTGTCTTTCTGGGCAGTCCCTAAAACAGGTTTTAAAAATAGTCCCCAATTCTGATAATTCTAGTTTCAAAAATGCTCTTTTTTGGCAAAGTGGGCTTGGAGGTGGAATGTTTGCTTAAAAAAAAAAAAGAGGTTCTTTGTCTCTACCAATATTTGAGGGATAAATTAAAGGTGGATATGTGCTGGAAGAAGGAAATTAGTTTTAATGTCAAAGCTGAGCTTCTTGTAGCTGCAGTGTGGCAAATTCCTTGCCAGGGTGAATTTTCCTTTCTAAAGTGGAAAAAAAAAAAAAAAAAACATTATACATTTTTTTTTTTTTTTTTTTTTTTTTTTTTTTTTGCTGTTTATTTGGACTATGCAAGCAGATATGTGCTTAATTTTACTTAAGTCAGTAGTCGTGTCACTTGCTTGGATAGCTGTCTGGAGTAAAATAAGACATATGTAAGTACTTACTGCTTCAGGCTCTTCTTGCAAAATACCATACAGACCACAGTATAAAAGGCAGAAGAGAAGGGAGTCTGACAGTAAATTGGACTTTTTTTGTCCCATAAAGATCCCTTGAGGAGCCTAATTTGGGAACATAATCAGAAAAGTTGCAGTTTATAAATCTGAGAACTTGTTCTCCTCATGGATCTATTTGGATACACCTTTTGCACTGGGTTATGGAGGAAGGAGAGAAATGTTCCTTAAAACTGGTTTATTAAGTACTTTTAACATTGACTATAGGGCAGGGGCCAAAGCTGTGTCCTGTCCATACAGAGTTTGTATATACACAGTCACATTTCTGTTATTTAGTCAAATTCTAGCTGTTAATGTGAAACACTGGACTCTTTGTTGTGCAAAGTACACCTGTCATTTTCAAAGTTAATTTTAAAAATGTGCTGGAAACACATAAATAATAAAAAATATATAAATATATCTGGAGACATTTATATCCTGGCTATATCCTAATTCAGTTTATTCTGGCCTCCTGTATTGCTTTTTATGTTTAATTTTGCTTTTGTTTAGTACACTTCAGTAGCATTATTGAGTTGCATTTGTCATCCAGACCTGCTAAATTTCAGCGTTGGGTAACAGAATGTTTACCCCGTTAATATGGAAAACTGTGAGCTGTCTCTCCTTATTTGTGCAGGGACATATTATTACTGGAGTTGCAATTAATTACAAAATTTTCTGAGATAGTATCAATTTGGTATTAGTTTCTAATGAGAACTGTAGGGTGTCCATAGGGAATTCAGGATATGGCTGTTCCTGAAAACAGCCCCTCATTTTCTGCTCTGTGCTGTGCCATACGCTCCTTTCATGACTGGTGAAGGTTTTTACAGGTGTGATATTTCAAAAGCCCCATCCTCCTGAGTCTGCTGCAATTGCAGTCAGTGGTGAAGTGCCCTTGGAGGTAGATGATGCAAAATTAGGGTAACCTGGCAGCTTGGAGAAGACCATAGTTGGTGCTGTGAAATTCCCGATTTTTCCTTAACCTCTGTCTTGCATTTCCAGGTGTACCATAGTCACTTCTGGCCTCTGGAATGGACTGTCCCATCCAGAGACAACAACAAGTGCTATGCGAAGATAATTTGCAATATTAAAGATAACGTAAGTGTCTCCCTCTGGAGAAACGAGCAGATACACATTCATGTTAGAGGCCATTGATACCACAGTATAAATAGCGTATATTTAACAAAGTACAAATGAATTTAAATTTCGCTACCTTTTTCCAGTTTTGTGTATTTATAAGGAGATAGTATTTTTGTTTATAGAAAAACAGCTCTTAGTAAAACACACAGTTCTGAAATTGCCATTGACATATGGTATTTTTTCATATATGTAAAATAATGGCTAGAAATCCTTTAAACTGTTCATTAACTTTGAAAAGTGATTAAATCAAGGCATATAAAACGTGTTAAAAGCTTTTATCCGTGGATGTGGCTCCCCCATTTCCCCACCCTGCAGTCTGTTGGGGGAAAATTCTTCTCCCCGAAATTGAAGTCACTCAGAAGCCATTATATCTTGTGGCCTCTACAAGTGCATGTGTCTAGAAAACTCTCCAGTTCATTCTAGCAAGATTAATCTATCTTGCCTGCACAAATCTCATTTACAGTGATAATGCCAGGATTATCCTCGGACTCAGATAAAACTAGGATAAAACTTCTTGGCTACGGAAATGTATAGTACCTGCTGAAGCATAAGCAGAATTAGATAGGCTGGAAGAATGGGTACGTCCTCTCTGAATGAGCATCATCTGTTTAATAAAAACTTTGTTGGATTTGAATAATTAATATGCTGATAAGAATGTGTTCTCATTAAGATAGTGGCTTAGAGCTAGCAGTGTTAGAAAAAATTTGTACCTATTTTCTTTTATCATCAGGTACTGATTTATCTTCCAGCAGTTTTTTTGATCAGCATGCCACACATTTTAAGTCTGTCAAACTAATCTTGCACATCCCCTTTTTCTGGAGGAGTTTACACTAGTGTGGAAGCTATTTTAGAAGCCATGATAATGTTCCTAATCCAAAGTTTGTTGAAGAAAATGGGAAGATTTACTGAGGTTTAAAGTGTTTAATTAATTTTGTTTCCATTTCTTGTCCTGAAAATTAGAAATGCCTTTAAAAATTGGAGGTGAAGATTATTCAGGATGCAATTTTTATCATTAACTATTTAAATTTATAGTGGAAACTCTAGTTATGCCAGTTTTATTTCTTTTTTTTTTTTTAATTTTCTACAGGTGCACACTTTTTAAGGGAAGCAAGGATAGTTCCATTTTAACTATTATTTAATCTTAGATATTGTTCTTTAAGCTATAAGGTAAATCTGAGTCCTCATGTTTTGTGAATGAAAAATAACCTTACAATGTGCTCTGCATCCCCACTTCCTTATATTCATTTGGAGGAAGAATATACAACTTCAGATACCAACTGGGCTAGGTCTGCTAAGCAAAATCTGATGAATATCCATGAAAGCCAGTGGGGACCATGGTAGTTGGCATTTGCTAAATGAGCCAATCTTTCTTTAGGGAAAGCAAGTCAAGTCAGCACTACTCACTCTTCTGATATATGCTGCGCCTTGCATGGTTTTCAGGTGAACAGTAGTACAGATGTGAGAGAAGTAAAAGCATGAAACAAACATATTGTCATTATTATGTGATAACTTTTAATTTGTTTTGCCAATCTCTACATACATTATGTCCCAATGACACTGAGTGCTGCAAAAAATGCACCTCTTGCCAGTTAGCCAGAATTTTAGCTTATGACCCTTTTTACACAAGCAACTGTCAAACTCGGCTTCAATAGAACAAAGTTCTTCAACAGATACATAATATTGTATTGGCCAAATCATCATATTGCAAATCATCGGTCACATCCCTGTCGCTCCTTAGGCCAGTGGTGTGTTGGACTGAGCTGAATAGCTTGTCTGAATAAAATTCAACTACAAGTTTGCAAACTGTATGTGCATGACAATCAAGCAGAGCTCATATCGTGTGCTAAACTTAGGTGCTCTTGATGTAAACAGAGGACTTCTGACAAAGCTTCGTAAGGAAGGTGATTCTTCACCTCTTAGGTTGAACTTTCTCCTTTGCAGAGAGAGGGCAATATGATCTCTGCCGTTTCCCTCCTCTTGGCACTGATGATAACTTGCATTTGTGTGATTACCTTAATCTGTGGTGTATTTCAGGGACTGATGAAGTTACCTACTTTCAGTTAAAAAAAAAAAAAAAGCATACATTTTTAAGAGAGACCTGAATGCATGGTTGTGTTTCCATTTCCTTGTTTTTTAGGAGCGAGTCATTGGTTTCCATGTTCTTGGTCCAAATGCTGGAGAAGTGACCCAGGGCTTCGCAGCTGCTATTAAATGTGGAGTGACAAAAGAGCAGCTGGACGGCACCATAGGGATTCATCCCGTCTGCGCAGAGGTTTGTGTGTAAAGTCCCCGTCGCAGCCCAGCTCCTGTAGCGCGGTGGGATCGGGTGTTGGAAACCTGCACACCAGAATTTTAGTGAAGGGTATGGGGAAGGCGAAGTGAGCAGGGGAAAGGCACAAAAGTGATTCTTTTATATGTAATTAGAAAATTAACATTTGGGTTTAATCTAGGATTTTGCCTGGGATTTTTTTTTGGTTTATTAGTTTGCTTAATGTTTATAGTCTCCCCTAATTCAGTGCTCCCTCTACTGGGGACTGTAGAATTTTCCTCCCACTCAGAAATCCACTGATAAAGGCTTCAGATACTGCTTGTACTAAATTGATTGTGAGAGCTTATTTTTAGCTCAGAGGAGTAGTAGGTTTGTAGGCCTGCTCAAAACAGACCTGTAAAGTGGTGCTGTAAAGGGAGACCAGCGACATAATGATGCTTCTGTTAAATTCTACCCTTCCAGAGATCTCTCCTTTACCCACTCTCCATTTTTCACTTTTGAAACGAAGCACAAGAAGCAGCACACACGTGTCTTGTGTTTACCTTGCTGTTCCTCTTTAATGAAGACCTGAACTCTCTTTATAGGGTGAGGGACAGCTACCCTTTGGTGTGAATCAACGATACTGCCCAGACTTCGGTGGTGCTATGAGTAGTTTATATTGGCTAAGGATCCCTGCAAACTGTAGGAGCTAATAGGCCTGCCTACAGAATCTTGTTTCTAGCACACCTGTATTTTAGCTACAAAGTGGAGCAACACTAGGCTGCCAGGCTACAGAAGTGAAGCCCTCTTCTCTGTTTCGCTTTTCCAAAGTGATGAGCCTGAGCAATATAGCATGAGCTCTGTAATATAAAGAACTGCTAGCAATGTGAGTCACCTTCAAAGCATCTGTAGTAAAGATGGCACCTTTTTCTGTATGATCATGTTATAATGGTGTCCCTGGAAGCCCTTGAAGCAGGGGCAGCAAGTTCTTACTTTATCAGAGGCCCTGCAGGGTGAAAGTCTGGGTGAGGCACCAAAACCTGTGAGCTCGAGTGGGATATTGGCATATGCAGTGTGAGGAGAGGGTGACAGGCGTAATTTATTCTGGACATCTGAGCTGCTAAAACTGAAACTGAATAGAATGATGATTAGACATAATTGAGGTAGATAATTTCGGTTAATCATATTTATTTGGGTGCGGGAGGAGGAAATTGGCTCAGGAGGAATACACAAATTGAAAGCTCGGGCAAACAATGATTGTTTTTATTGCCAGTATTCAAAAGGATTTTGTGATGCTTGTTATTAATCTCATCTCTTGCACAGCCAACAAAAGTGGAAGTTTAAGGATGGTAGTGTTTAATTTTTAAAAATCCTTTAAATTTTGTTTTTTTGCATTTGTAAGTACTATGCATATGTGGATGAGTAGAATGGTGGATAGTATCAGCTTTTTTTAATCTTAGACCCGTGAAAAGGCTAATGGAAAAGTAGTCTGTTCCCAACAAGAAAGTGTCAGGATTAAGTGAAATACTGTCATCTTCACTAGCATTAGGGCCATTTAATTTCACAACGAGTCTCATGTGAAACACAGTATTACTCAATGTAAGGAAGACTGTAAGACTGAGGTTCCCATTTGGCCCTGCTTACACCCCGGAGCCAAAGTTTGCTTTCCTTGCAGCATCTTATTCTGACAGCAAAGAGTCAAAAGTCAAAATGGATTTTTTTTTGCAAGGTAAAATGCAAGTACCAGTGAATGCAGAGTGGTAGGGAATGAGCCTGGCAGAGCACTGCCTTTCACTGCAGACTCCGCTGCACTCCCGTGGTTCGGGCCTGCGTAACCGAGCGTCTGTCACGAAGGGAAAGTGTTTCTTTTTAAAAAACTGCAGTGATTCTGTGAGTTAGCCAATGACTGCTTTCCAGCTACTGGATCTAAGATGTTGTCTTCACTTGAGTAACTAACGAGTTGTGTCAAAAATTCATGTTTCTAATAAGTACCAGCTGGCTCCCGGGAGTCAGGGAGCTGTGCAGTCCTCGCAGCCATCGCAACTGGCTGGTACACCCAGAATTTCTGATAGGGACAAGAAGGAAACAAATAAAGTTTGTACATTCTCCTCCTTAACGTTACTTCCGAGTGAAAAATGAAAACTCCCCTATGTGGTCAGCCTGTGGATCAGACCTGAAGAGTTAGAAACTCTATCTCAAACCCTGCGCCACAGCTTAAATATGCTCTGTTCCTCCGCCTACACATGAGGCCTGTGTTTGTCTCCCTGCCTTGTGCCCAGTGCTTCACGTGCTCGTAGAGGGTGGAGGAGGTAGATCACTTACTGCTGCTGTTCCCCAAAGAGCTGCCGGCGGCCTTAATGTGGTAAAGCTTCTCCTTGGAGGCTTTCAGATGCCCAATGTCTTTGTATGTTACATGTGTGCAAAACAATGCAGTCATTTGCACAGTAAAGTTCTGCCAAATCCTGTTTTGTATTAGAATTTGCTATTCTTCTAAAATTTTGATACTTTTTAATTTTACAGGAATTATTCTTGAATATATTTTAGTTAATATGAATTGAAATCAGTAAAAATTGGTCCTTTTTGGTCCAAAATCTTGTTTTTGAACAAGATTTGCTAAGTGTTTCTTAGTTATAGTCCAGAAGATAAAAAGCCCAGATATATCCAGATGAGCAACCGGTTCCACGTTTCCATAATACCTGGAATGGTACAGAGGCACAATTTTTGTTCTCTTCAAATGCTGTTGCCTGAGGTTGCCTTCACTTTCCCGAAGCTGAAGTCATCTTTGAGCCATGAAGATACTTTCCCAAAGAGGAAGTCACCTGTGAGCTGTAAAGAAACCCGCTCACTAATTGTGCAGACTAGGGAGGGTTCCTGAAGAGCTCGTTCCCGCGGGCAGCAAGACAAGAGGTGCTATGAAGCCGTGGGGAGGGCTCTTAGTTGTTTCTGCTCCCAAGCAAAAAGAGAACCAGAAGGCGAATCAAAGGATAGTTTTATTTTTTAGTGGCAAGGATTTTACATGTGTGTTTTTCATTATTATTTTAGTACTTTAAGTAAAAAATAACTGTGGTTTTAAGTATTATGCCCAAGTTAATTGAGCAGACAATTCATTTTAACATACTAAAAATATTCTTGTTCCTTTCTTTTAAGATATTCACCACGCTCTCTGTGACGAAGCGTTCCGGTGAAAATACCCTTCAGGCTGGATGCTGAGGTTAAAGACCCCCATTGCTGCTGCTACTGGATGGACTCTCATCGCTGTGGCGACCAGCGCAATTCGGAAGGAACGCTGTGGAGGAATCATCATCCGAGCCCTGCACTCTTGGCCAGAGTGCTCCGTTATCCCACGGCGAAGGCTGCTATGGGAGTGGAGTCGCTTGCGGTGATGGGATGGCCATCAGCAGCGCAATGGGAATACTGACTGTTGAGCCGTTGCTTTGCAGGGCATTTAGCAAAATGCTTTCATGAAATCACAGCCTGCAGCCAGCGTTTCCTGGTGGGCAGTGACGGAAGAACTGCTAGCACAGCTGCTCAGTTACTTTCTTTTCTTCTCTCTTTCGTTACCTGCACAAAGAGCTTCCTAAGAGCTTCCTACCACAAGTTCAGATAATTGCACAGGCACTCTGTGCATGAAGTTAAAAAACTTCCATTGCAAGTTCTCTTCAAGAGCAAACGGTTTCTCCCATCGCAGTCACCTGGGCGAGGCGTGTCTGTGGACAGGAGGTTGTATCCTCGTGTGTCTTTATGAAGAAGAGAATAGCCTTGCGGAAGGGGGTAGTACCAGCTAGAATAGCGTCTCTCTTGGTTTCCAAATTGACTGTCATTTAAAAAAAAAAAAAATATTTATTTGCGAAAACACTTTTCTTGGTGTGTCAGGAAAACACTACTAAGGCATTGTTATATAGACAGCTTTTTTTTTCTGATAGTCACAACCATGCACATACACAGATATGATCTTTCTAGCTTTACCTTGTAGCTTATGTGATTATAATTAATGCACTTTGGAACTGACAGAATTCCAATTTGGAATAAATTATTTTGCCAAGAGCTTTGTAGGGCTTGGTTCACTTTGAATAAATTCTTCCTTTTCACGTGAGCATCATAAGCTGCACTGTGGCCTCTCTGAAGTGGCCACTTGGAAGACGGCAGCACGGAGGCTCCTTCAGTTGAGCTGTATATTCAAAAAAACAACCAAACAAACAAAAAACACAGCACCCAACCTCCAAAAAGCAATGGTAAAACCTTTTGGGTAGACAAGGCATAAAGCTTTATTTAGTTCCACGTACTTTCTATTTGATTAATACCTTTTAAACAGATTTTCATTAAAAAATGACTAACAGACTTACTTTCTTCACTATTCCTCCAGTCCTGCATAAATTGCATACATATTTATCAAAAAATGGTAAAGTGCTTCTTTGTAATGGAAATGTACCTCCTTTTTGATCTTCATTTCCCTCTATTTTAACAGGAGGTTACAGATGACTAATGATTGTTAGGAATTCAGGATTGCAACATGAATAAGGGCTAAATTATCCAGCTCCCTGGGCAGAAGAATTTATGCCTAAATTTCTACCTAGTAACAAATTTATATTTTACTACTGGTTTTTAATAATAGTGTTTTAAGTTATTTTTATAAATTCATACATAGCTTAAGGATTTTTAAACATGTTTTATATGGTATCAGAACAATCTGTGGTGTTATTTTCCTGGCGAGTTCATTGAGTACATGGAATGTTGCACAAGCAGATGCCCAGTTTGATGAATCTTCCAAGCAAGGAAATAAGGTGCTGAGAAGATTACATATGTTAAGGCCAGAAGAGGACACTTGATTAATGCAGTTGTGATCGATTAATCGTTTGAATTTTGAAGGTAGCTATTGCTCTGAAAACTGGGCTTGTTGTATTTGTGTGTGTGTGTTTTTTGTCTGTTAAAGATGAAAGAGGACATACTTAAGGAATGAATTAGGGATCCAACCTTCACTAGTATTTAACAACGTTTGCATTAGCTGCCCTGTATATCTTGACATACAGGAGTGCAGCTTCAGGAACTGCTGAGCTATGTAGTTGTTCATACTTAAGCACAAGCATAGCAATATTTTCAAAGATGTCTGTAAGAAAGTCAGACCTTGGCTTTGGGTCATATACATATCTGTCTGTTTTCGTGGGTCATGCCCTCATTAATAATGTGCATTTTCCAAACTCGTGACATATTTATAATTTAGTAGGTTTTTAAGTTTTACTTCTACTTAAAACATAAACTGTGAGAGTGTGGGGGTTTGTAGGTTTTTTCCTCTTCCTAAGGTTTCTTTTTTTTTTTTTTTTCCCCAGAAGGGCAACATTTTCTGGTGTATATGTCATATCATCTCTGCATAGTGATACATATATTGTATGGTAACATCACATAAGGCTGTTTTAAATGCCAAAACCAAGTGTTTAATGTTTATATCGAGTTAAGCCTACATTTGGTCATGTATGCTTTGGAAATATATACTAGAAAATGTAATAAATTAACCAGTATTTATATTCATGCCATGTTTAATTCTTTATTAATCATTAACATTTCTTGGAACTCATGCCAGAGTATAAGTCAAAATTATAAGATATTTCAAATGAAAACGCTGACAATCACTAATTTTCATACACTTCAGCAGGGATTTAGAGCTCCCTGATATCCCCAGGAGATGCTGTTTTTAAGGTGCCCCACTCCCTTTTCTTCTCCTTTCCTCCCCCAAACCTGTCACTCCCCCTTTACCCCTCTCACCCTTGGTGTGATGTGTTGGGGCAACCCGAACTCCCATGTGGATCTTGCAGGCAAACCTGCGTCCTGCCGTCCCTCCTCCATGCCCTGCTGCCTTCCCCGAGCGCCGCCGCCGGTGACTCCGAACGTGAGGTTTCCGCAGTGGGGAAGGGCTGGCCGCAGGTAGGGTGCGTCTCGTGGGGATGCCGTGAGCGCTGCGAGGACGTGGCGCTGCGGGTGCTGGCGTCCCTGGGCGTGAAGTGCCGCCCTCGCTCCGCAGTGCTGCCCTCGCTCTGCAGTGCCACGTGCCGCCTTAGGAACCGCTGCGGGGGTGAAAAGCAGTGGCCGCCTCCGGCCGCTGCCAGTGCAAGGGTGTGCAGAAGGCACAAGAATCTTTTACGAAAGCCTTGATAGGCACCTTTCAGGTCAAAATACAGTATAAACCCACGTTTGTGGTGAAGTGGCAGCTCCGCAAGAGTGAAGTTTCAGGATCCCCTTGTCTCTGAAGACGGACTCTTCTGATTGCTCTGAAGTCCATACCCCTTTTCCCATTGCCATGAACTTCAATGCTTTGGGATAGCTCCTGGTCCGAAATGGTTATCCTTTGGGAAAGGGCTTTCTGAGGTCCAGCCTGTTTCTACGATCAAAGAAAACAACATTAATTTTAACAGTAAGATTTACTGGTTTTTAGGAGACTGGAGCTCCGTCCCTGCCTCTGTTTGTCTCAAACACTCTTAGATGTCGCAGCCTTTACCCGTGGCACATCCATGGTGCTTTGGCTAAAGGAAAATTGGGGGGCAGGGAGGAAGTATTAAGAAAAGTTAAAAGGTAGAAAGGAGATGGAAGTGGGAGGGAGGGATCAGTGGCAGCCGTTGAAGTTGTTTGAATTCACTCCTTGATAAACACGTTGTCGGAAGGAGGACAGAGACATTTTGCGACAACTTTGTTTCCTCGAGGAGCTTGCCTTGGGAGAATACAACTTCACTACAGAGGCGACCAAATCCTTTCAAGGAAAAAACAAACAAAAAGCCACTGCTAATAAAGGCTTGCATGCACTGTGGCGTGGCAGAGGGGAAGAGCTGGGCCTCTGGCAAAGGAGGAGGAGTAAGAGGAGGCAACGGGTCAAGGAAAGGTGCTGGGAGCTCGGCCTAGGAAGGAGGCACAATTCTGTGCTGTGGGAAGAAGGATGTTGGAGGTGGAGCAGCAGGGAGAGCGAGGAGATGGGGGAGGTGGAAAGCAGGCGGTGGGGTAGAGGCTGGGCACGCGCATCGTCCCAGGTCTTCAGCTGTGGGCGTCTGCGACCTTCATGCTCTGTGCTGCAGCCTTGACGCTCTGTTTCCAAACACGGCCTCTCTCTCCCTCGAAAGGGACCCTGAGAGCGTCTGTCTTCACCACGGCGCTCGCCCTCCCCGCAGGCTGGTGCAAGACTCCTCCTTGGCCAAGGCCTGTGAGATCTGTGAAGATAAACCCTGAAGAGATGATACCAAGGAATCCGCCTCCCTGTTCATCTCCCTTCTGCGCGCACGAAACAGGAAGAGAGATTTCTGTCCTGGGGGCGCGGGTGGTGCCCGCGCGGGGGGGAGTCCCGCGGGCGCGGGGCTCCTGCCCGGGCCCGGCCGCGCGGCTGCTGCGGACGCCCTGGCCCCGCTCTCAGCGCCGGCCGGGCTCAGAGCTGCTGTGGCTTGGGGCTCCTCTTGCTCTGGAGGAGAACAAGGCAAGACAAGTGCTCCTCACCCGGGTTCTCTTGCGCAGAATTCAAACTTGGATGTACGATCTGTTTTTGATTTAATCGCCTGTTTTCTGCTTTTGGTCTTTCTCGGTGAAATCTTCGTATTTTTAGACTTGTCTGTCAGCATTCTCCCACAGCATTTTTACCTCTTAAAATGCTGAGGTGCAGGTGGACATGTACAAGGACAGAGAGTTCTGAGCACTCTCCTCGCCCTAGCAAAGCTGCTGGTCCTGCTTGGGACGGCTGCGGATGCCCAGCCTGCCCCATGGTGCTGGACGGCTTGTGCGTATCGAAAACTGCGTCTGTGTCACGTCCCGCAGCGCGACCATGCCGTGGCCGCCGCCCTCTCAACAGCTCCTTGTTTCTTCCACCTACAGCTGTGAGCGCCTCTTCTTCGAGCAGCTTTTACCCGAGGTTAAGTGCTGAGGAGAGCAAGCTGTGCCTATTGCTTGCTTTCAAAAAACAGCTGGCAACACTTTTGGCCTGAAGATTTGACTTCCCTTTTACACACCCATGTAAAGCACCACCTGGCAGTATCTGGGCGAGACCGGCACGTTTGCCGTGCGGCGAAACACGGGCAAAGCAGAACCCAGGAACTGCAGTTGCTTTGGAACGAGCTGCTCTTCCAGCCCTGCAGCTTGTGTGCTCTCGTGTTCCTGTGTTTGTGAGCTGTCGGATGGGGTGACTCAAGGACTCGCCAGGCAAATGTTTCCTCCGAGTGCACCCAGGGGTCAGTATGCCATGGATGGAAGGAAGGAAGGGAGGAAGATCCCAGAGAGATAAGCGGCACAACCTACTGAAAGCTACTTAGTGTTTCAGCGTAACAGTTTCACGTGAGAAGGCTCCTAATCTTTCTTCTCACACCACCAGCAGCATGTTGGAAAGTAAATACAGACGACTTGTAGTCACTTCCCGTCGGGTGCAGAAGTGCCGTGCAGCCCAGGGCACGGCAGGTCAGCGCTGAGCGGGCACAGCGGGGAACGGGCACCGTCCCTGTTTGTGTTTTTCTTGGCTTTGCCAGCACCATTTCTCCCTTAGCTACGTGACTGCTAAAAATAATCGCCTCAAACTAAGAGCTTACATTTGCATTAAGCTGTTAAACTGGCGCTGGTCACTCCAAACACCAAAACTGGCGGCCCACACCAAAGCTGCAGCTTGCCGCCGCACACGTGCAGCTTCAGCCAGGCTCCTTGAGGCTTCCCTTGGGAAGCTGGAGTCACACGGGTAGTAGTGATCGCACACCTGTTTGCTGTTTCCGAGGGCATCATTTCCTCTTATTCGAAAGAACTGTGACTTGTTGGCGTCGGATCCTACAGCCTACAAGCCAGCGGCGTGTTGTGGCTGCTGGGCACTGTGCAGACCCGCAGGCTGGGCTGCCCGCGCGCGGGTCAGCGAGTGCCGGGGGCTCGGCGCTGCGGCAGGAGCACGCGCAGGCGTTTCTGTGGCCGTCCGCAGGCTGCCCCGCGTTCCCGCGCTCCGGGGCAGCCCCGCAGAGCTGACAGGGACAATCTGGTGCTTGGTTCAAAACGTTTGCGCCATCAACGGCTCTAGCTCCTTCGTTCTTACCCCATCGCTCCCCAGGCTGTGTAATCACCTTCTCCTTTGAGCGGGCTCCACGGAAGGGCAGGAGGTGCCGCCCGAGGCGAGCGCTGCTGCCCGCGGGCTGGCGGCGGCCGCTGCCTGCGGAGGCCGGGCGGGCAGAGCGTCCCCGGGGCCGCGGGGCCTTGCTGGGCCTCCACGGCACCCCCTGGCCAGCGGGGCTGCGCCCAGCGGCTCCTCCTGACGCCAGGGGGAGGACCCCAAGCAGGAACAACCTCATTAAAAGGGCTTTTTTAAAATGAATCTGGCGGTCCGAACCTATGTTTGCTTTTCCTGTATCTCAGGCACAGTGTTAAAAGAGCACAGTGGAAAATGATGCAGGCTGTGTGTGCTCAGGCATCTGTTGGTCTCATTTTAATGTCTTGAGCCAGTTAAAGTGCTGTTGTTTGGCTGGGGTGTGAGACAGAAAGGAGGCTGGGGAAATAAGTCTATGTACGTGCAAACGTTTCTTTCAGTTTAGGAGGATAAAAATGAGCGTCAAAGCAAGAGCTAGACTGTTGAGTAGGTTGGCACCCTCGAACAGATACAGGAACCATCATCTGGGTAGCTTCTGAAGTAGCTTTGAAGGTGACGTCACGGTGCAAATCAAAGCAACCTGAAAAGAGAACTGGTGGGGAAGTTGCCATGAAACACCTGAAAGTGGAGTCTGTGTTTCAGACATACTGCCGCCTACAAATCAGACAGAAGAAAAGAGAGGCGTTCAGGAGATGGGAGATGCTGCTGATTTTCTTATAACAAGAAGAACGGTTACCAACCTGTATTTAAATCTTGCAGAGCTTTAAAAGTCAGTGTTGATACATATTTGCTTTTGCTTTAATCTTCTTCTCTTTTCTCTCCTTTTCTTTTTTTTTGTTTGTTTCTTTGTTTGCCGTTTTAGACTTGTCTAAGGGAGTTCTCCCAGAAACCATTTTTATCGGTTCTAAAATCATGAAAATTGTGGGAAAAGCAAATAAGCCACAATGATTCACCTTTTCTCATCATACAAGAGCAATGGCTAACACGGTCAAGTCAGCAGGAAGCGCGTTTGAAAAGAAACATAGAAGGAAGTTGTTTTCTCACACAACTGCCACAGGATGTTATGGAGTCTAAAAATACAACTATGCTGAAAAAGAGATTAATCACATGCATGCAGGGTGGGAGGTTAATGAAACACTGCTCTAGCTGTAGCTTGGGTTGCAGGATGCCCCGAAACCACTGGGGGCTGGAAGCTTGGGAGAGTAACATGCAGGAGGCATTGCTGCATATGTTCAGTGTTCCTTAGAGCCTTCACCTGATCATCTAGTCCTGGAGGGGACAGGATATCACATTAAAGGGACCTTTGTCATGGTTTCTTTGTAAGTTCATGCTTAGGGTTCCTCTTCTTGGAGCCTGTTTTTTTCCAGTCTCCCCAAAAGGGTTATAATTCCTTAGTGTTTTCCAGGCTCCAGCTTTTCCTTCCTCAAAGCTTCGTGCTCCCACATTGTGCCGCGCGCTCTGCTCCCAGGGATGAGCTTTCTTCCAGGGCTTGTTCCCCAGGGACACCTCCAATTTGCTCAGACATGTCTGTCCCTCCAGCAGTGACTCCGCACGGCACTTTGTGGAAGGGCATGGAGCTTCCTGGGCTGCCAGGGAGCTTTGAGCCTGTCCTCCCTGAGCCAGGTGTGTTTCCTGCAGGTGCCCGGGAAGCAGCCCCACACAACAAGGGAGGAGATTAAACTCGGCCGTGTATACTGTTCTGAATGTGAATTTTAAGTATCCTCCCAGCATTTTTGGAATAGTTGAACTAAACTGCTTAAAATGACATCTTTCTTTAAATCCATGCCATGCAAAATACAGACGAACCCCCTCTTTTCTTTTAAATACAAAATAAATGAAAGATTTTAGACTGAAGTGTTTGCATTTATGAAATATTTCCTTGCTCTGCAAGCTATTGTAAGCCCTGCAGTTTTATGTACGGGGTGGTTTGTTTCCATGTCGGAGTCATTCTGGTATTGCCCAGATGTTGCACGGACAGTTTGTCCGGTTGCCCGAAGGACGTTGCGCTCCCTCCGGCGGGGTATCCGTGTGCCTGCCTGCGGCAGCCGTGGTGGGCACGGAAGGAGTAGCGGAGCCGCAATCCCTGGAGGCTGGTTGTGCTGCTTGGTTCACAGGTTTAGTTCAATACTGAGCCCGCCGCCGGCAGCCTCTTGCGGAGGGAGGGTTCTCCCCAGCTGCCCCTGCCCTCGTCTGTTGTTGAGCCTGGCGAGATTCCTCTACAGCCCTTCTCCCCTTCCTTGCGGGGATTGTCCCTGACAGGTAGGAAGAAAACAAACAAACAAAGAGAAATAAACAAAAGTTCCGAGGCATAAATAGGTTAAAAATGAGAAACATGAAAAATACAACTTGGCAATGGGGGCAGGGGGCTGTGTTCTGCCCTTCTTTTCCCCTCCCCAAGTTATTTTCTGAGAACAGAAATCGCCATTAAGCAGTTAGATGAGGATTAGAGAGGAACTGATGGGGTGGGAGAAGAGAACAGGCTCAACTCCTGTTCACAATGGAATGAATCAGATCACCTCAAGAGAGGGCAAACATCAATGCCTGATATCTAAAAAAAGCGGTAACTTTGCCATGGCTGGAGGAATTCCACTGCTTCCTGTTACAATTTTAATTCTAAGGATGATTTACTGTATCTCCACTTCCAATTCATTATGGTTTTGCAACAAACCATTACGCCCAAGCGCTACCGCCTGGCTCTGTGCAGCTGCGGACTGCAAAGCTCCAGACTCTAAACCTGCAGGGCTCTGAAATCAAGTGAAGTAGGAGCCACTGCTGCCTGTGACCCGGCTGTAATCAGCACCTCCGCTTTGGAGCAGAGGGTCTCATTCCTCGCCATTCGTCTCCCACCACTGAACATGTGGGAGTTCTCCTGCTTACCCGGAGTTTAGGAGATGGTGGCCCTGTCCCACAGCTTGAAAGAGGTGATGGTGGTGATGATGGTCACGGGTGGGATTGTCCACCTCTGCTCTAGGGCAGCACTTCAGGCAGCCACCACAGCAGCTTAGTCGCTGTGGGAATTCTCTGGATCTTGCGGTTTTGCGGAGAATTCCTGGAAACTTCAGCAGCTTGTTTTCTTGTGATCTCGTGATTATTGTTGGGCCCAAAACTGCACAGACATGGCCTTCTGAAAGCATTCGACCTTCTATTTGTGGGGGATGGAAGTGCAGAGATTTACAGATTTTCTGAGAACTGAAGTTCTACTACCAGTGCTCCAGGTGATAGAGACAGTGAGCCTGCCATGTCCTTGAAGATATCTGTTACTACATTTTAAAAAAAAATTTATCTGAATTTTATATGATGTGAGTGTTTGGCACAGAGTACCAGCTTTGTCCACCCGATCCGCATCCATTTTTAATCATCAAACCTGACAGTAACTACTCAAGGCCAGATTTAATCTAGTAGAAAATCCGACCGAGTCTTTCAAGCTTTCCTACTGCAAAACTGCTTTTGTCTTCCAACAACAGCAGTGCCGTAAGCTTGGAGGGAGAGGGGCTTCTCTCCCACTGAGATGATTCACAGTCGGGAACAATTATAGCCCAGTGCAGATTTTTGTATCATTTGTTACTATCACAGCGCGAGCCAAGAACCAAGTCGGGCTTGGCATACGGCTGTGCTGGTGGCTGTCCAAATTTCTAAGCTCTTCTGTGCTCCCTGCACCGTTTGGAGGCTGTAGATGCAAGTTAAGCGTCTGTGGCCGGTGAGACGTCTTGCTCTCCAGAGACCCCGGTAACTTTCCACAGTTACGGTGGAGCCTCTGCCTGCTGCCCAGGAGAGACACTGGCCTCTGAGGTGGCTAAAACAAGGCGAGACAAATCCACCCCGCGCGCTCTGAAGCCAAGATGGAACACGTATTCCAGCAGAGGTGCCTTCTGCGCTCTGCCCGCGCATGCACTGTCTCCATGGATCCCTTCCTGACTCCTGCTTTTATAAGCAGAGGGTTTTTGTTGGGATCGCACCGCGCCGGTTCCAGCTGGCGTTAAAGCTGCCGCTCGGGTGGGCAGACGAGCCGGGCTGGAGGCGGCCCGCGCGTGCTCCCCTCCTCGCGTGTGCGGGAGAGCGGCGCGTTGCGGCGCCGAGCAGCAGCGCCGCCGTGCCGGGCACGGCCCCCCAAACCACCCCCGCTTCTCCGCCCGGGGCGCGTCACCCCGCGGGGCTCCTGCCGCTCCCCCTGCGCGGCTCGGGGAGCGCGGGCCGGGCTGGCCGAGGGGACGGCAAACCGCATCCGCAGCCGGCACAGGAGCAAGCCTCTCCAGTCGCACCTCCGTGAGACAGGGGGCCTGAGCCCTGCCCGTGCCCCAGGCTGACCACCGTCTCCGTCCGGCCTTCCTTGGAAAGCCCGTGGTCTTCTACTGTTGTTTATTGCTGCTAAAAAGAGACTGTCTTTTCCTTTAAGGGGCCCTAAAGACCGAGCTGACTACGCTCATATGACTTGCTGATTAAAGTCGCAGTCAACAAGCATAAAATTGTACCCAGCCGCCCAGGACGGGGGAGACTGTGCTTGCCATTATGTGCACTTGAACATGGGTTTTAAATCCTGGCTATTAATAACCACCTTGTTTACAGAGAACAGACCAGTTTTAATAAAAATTTGCACACCATTTTTGGGGCATTTTCCTTACATTTCTTTAAACAGACTATTCTAGGAGCTCAGCAGAGCTGTCATTATTAACTTGCCTGCAAATTGCTGAAAATCACCCCTGGTATCCTGCCCCTCTGGTATATTTTTACACTGGTGTGTGTTCCCTCCAAGAAATAGCCCGCTTAGTACAACAAGTCCAGAGCGTTCATGGTGATACATCTTGGCATAAAGTCAAAACATGCTGGGAATATTTAGGCACTGGCTAAGGAAGGCACCTTCCCACAGGCAGCATCCTTTCCCTCTGGGAGTCATGTGGAATTAGGGCTTTGTTTGCTTTTGCATGCAGAATTAGAGCTTTGTTTACAAAATCAGTGCAATAATTCTGTTTGAATGTTAGCTTAGCAGAATGAAATCTTGTTTTACGGAAGGTATATTTGTATTTGTTTTAAATAATGCTGCTTTTTTTTTTTCCAAAAGAGAAAAAATAGCATTGCTATTCAAAAGTGGAAAACGGCGTTATTATTCACAGTGAAAACTGTCATTGCTGTGCTGATAGCTGTTGACAGGTACTTGTCATGGCTGTGTGCTACGATGTGCTAATTATTCTGCAGTTCAATCAGATGGCATTTTGTGTTTTCCTTTCAACTGTAAAGACACAATATTTGTGACACCTTGACAAGCGCATATTTAAATGTTCCATGGATATCTTCCAAGCTCATGTGTTTTCCACTTACCTTGTGAAGAAGGATGTGTAATTAGCTCCAAGGCTACAGGCTATGTTGCTCATTATTGAATTTTCATTTTCTTTTCAATGATAACTACATAGTAACGACACATACAAAAGTCTTTAATGCTGAACACTGTCTCACTTGGATTGCAATGCAGGATACCAGATGATTTTGCAAAGCAAGAGCATGGACCACCCCTAGTAAGGCCCTGTCTTGCTTTTCATCCTCTCTTATCTCTGGAGTCAAAAGAAAACAATTCAAATTAGCTAAATATGAAAAACATCACCTAATACCTGCCTGGGGACAGACCTGGTTTTGAAACCACTGAAGATTGTATCTGTGTTCAGGCTGCTGCGGTAAGGACTGGAGTCTGTGACGCAGGAGCTCCCTCCTGATCCTGCTTCTTGCAGGATTGCTCCAATATTACAAACTGTTGCGGAGAACAGCAGATGTAAAACATGGTAATGAGGCAAATAACAGAGGACTGAACTCACCATAAGTTTTATTTGCTGTTTATTTGCTGCAGTTACTGTTTTCACTGGAGCTGAAAGCTGCCACTTTCAATCCTTGCATGGAGAGCTTTGAATAAACCTACTCAGCAGAGAGAGGTTCTAGAGAAAGAAGCATCTAGAGTATTCCCCCTTTTTCCCCGGCAAAGATATGCTTCAGTTATTACTCCCCATCAGGCACAAGAGGCCTTTGGGTACATATAAGCGTTTACATGTGCATTAGGTTGGCATCAGTCAGGATGCATTATGTGCGATTGTACAGAATTGTTAACCGTGACACTAAGGCTTTTTTCAAAATCAATCCTATGGGTTGTGTTTAAAGACAGATGCATTAATATCTTTTCTTCGTTAGAAAAGAAGTTAAACGTAAATTAACTTAAGTTTTTGTTTGTTAGCAGAGGCCCCAGGCTGACCTCAGCAGTATTCGGACTCCCAGGCACGTGTGACCACGCTGAGGCTCGTCGTACTCCTCAGCCTGGCTTGCTATCAGCCCCCACAGACTGCCTTGGTCGGAAGCAGAGACCTCTCTTTCAGGAGTCATTCACAGCTGGGGAGAGCCGAGCGGCTGGGACAAACGAGGGGCTGGCGAGAGAAATCACCGTGGCCTCCTTCACTGATCTAGCAGAACCAGCGATGGGCTCAGGATTCACCAGCCTCCTTCTGCCGCCCGTCCCTGCTCAGCAGCTGTCGGGGCGGGCCCGTCGCAGCGGGGCCTCAGCAGCTCTGTCCAACGTAGGTGTCGTCACGAACGGGAGCGCGGCGCCAGGTGGGGCGGCATGAGGAGGAGTGCAGGGCCTCGCGCCCCATCTCTGATGGTCAGTGACGGGACACGGGCAACTTTAGGGCAATGTTAATGCTCAAGGACAGTCCTGCCTCATTAATTCTTGCTGCATTTGGAACTCTGAATGGTTAAAGTGCTTGACAGAGCCCCAGTCACACTGTTTTCTTCTTCCTCTTCCCCTTTGACCTTATAGTTTCCTGCCTATCCTTGGCCAAACCTCTTATGCTCCATGCTGGGAGGCAAAAGCAGGCTCATCTGAAGCCCTGCACCTAAATTTCAGCCTGTCTTCACAGAAACTTGAGCTGGGGGAGGAAAGGATCTGCCATCTGAGTTAAAAGCTTATGCAACGTTACCATGAGCTTGCCAAGATGCTCCAGTAAAGAATACCCAGCCAGGGCTTAATATTTATAGTCTGGAAAAAAAAAAGTACAGTGGAAAGAGTTCAATTAAAAATACAACAAAGAAGAAATCAAACATATTTCTCCTGTTTCTTTGCTTGTACAAAGACCAGCCACTGTGGTATGACAGTTATCCACATTCAAGCCTTCTGTTTTGCTCTAAAAATGACCATAAAATGATTGTTTTGCTTTTCTGCCTCTTATTGCTCTTTCTTTAAAAACAGATTTTCTCCTCATAAGACTAAGTTAGTTTTGATATGTAGGCTCTTACCGTGATACTTGAGGAAAAATGCATTCATTTGTTTTCATACTCTGTTACATTGGCAGTGATTACATTATGGATTACAATATTCCCTGCTTTTCCCTGCATCATAACAATTTTTTAGTATAAAAGCTAGTGAAATGAGTATCTTGTAGCAGAGTTAGGAGACATGAAAATAATTATCAGTGCAATTGCTCTAGCTCTGGATGCTCTGGATGTGGCATGTGTAGTTTAATGTGTCTTTGACTTGTTCAAAACCCTTTTCCAGCCCCAGTTCCCTGTATTGTGCATTTGCCTGTTTTTATTAGGCAAAGGAGAAAGTAACACTTGTCATCTTTATACAAGAAATGGCATTTTCCCTTCCCTCCAGGTTGATGGAAGGGAACCAGCTGAGAAGGTGTGAGCTTTTACATATCTTCATTTTACATTAGGTTTGTTTATTCCTATGAGATTGTGAATGTCCTGCGTCCTTCTTCTGGAGCAGGGCTATGCATGTAAAAAGGCTGGCAAAGGTGCATAAATTCCCTATATATACAAATGCAGACATGCAGAGCTAACACACAGAATTGAAATGATTCACATTTTATTGCCGATGGACTGGGAGAGAAGGAAAACATCACTGCTCTTTCAGAGCCCTTGAGGGGAACTGCCACTCTCTGGAGCGGGGAGGACCACAGAAGCAGATGGATTGCAGTTTGCGTTGCTGCAGCCTCCGGTATAGCTGCTCTGCACGTCAGCAGAGAGCTCGACTCCCTGCACTTACCATTTTGGCACCTTTCTGCATTTGAACATTACTTTGTCAAGGCTTTCCGTTTTTCTACGGACAGTGACTGCCGTTCTCCACATGGATGAGAAACGCCGGGGAAAACACGCCGGCACTGCCTCCTTCACCCAGGTCCTGCCTCAGCGTTTTGTGGCTTCACTGGAGCACACACTGGCCCTTCCAAAGCGGCCTGGCTGGCTCGGGACCTGCCGTCCCCCTCGCTGGGGTGTTTAAGGAAGAGTGGGCGCCTCGCGTAGCTCCTCCGCGGCCGTCTCTGCCCGTCGCAGCTGCCATTGTGGCGCGAGGGTTCGAGTGCGGGGAGGCCACGGGTGCCCTCTGAGCCCACGAAGCACCAAGGCTCCTATGTGGGACTCATTCCGCTACAGCCATTGCCACCATTGCTACCGAGAGTTAATCGGTAGTAGTTAGTCTGCGAGTTTTCTTGACAAGGAAACAACCTATGTAGTTGGCCTGCGATCTATATAATTTACAATTTATAATTTGTTTGCTGGAAATACTTCTGAAGTGTCAAGCTTGGCACATTTAAGTGATATTCTGCCTTATAAATAAATGTTCTGTGGCAACTCAAGAGTGGTTATATAGATATGTTTGTAAGATTTAGGGAAAAATTAACCTCTGCTGTTTACTGTATTTCCCAGAGAAGGTTGTAAGACCTGGTATATTTGCACTAAAGGAATGGAATATTTTCCTTCCTCATAAATATTTAAGTAGTCTGCTTCATGGCTGCAGCACTAGTAGATGCATCAGCTCATTTGTACATATGCTCCTGTGAACACGAGCTTCATGGAGAAGGTCCTCGTTGACTTCAGTTTGGAAAATAATATCTTCTCTGCAAACTAATCAGAGGCCTATTCTTGTTTTATTAAAGAGACATTTTCAAATTGTCTTAGGGGACTGAAACATAATCCAGCTATATCCCACCATGCAGATATCGAAGCAGAAGGGCAAACTCAGTAGTGGTCATGGGGATTTGTAACAAAAGGCAGCTACAGCTGTAAGGGTTCAATACGGACTCTTCATTCTATGTTCTTGCAATGGAATCACTTTCTTCAAGCCAGGTGCAAATGGCAAAACCCAACCATAGCTGCACTGGCAACTGTGGAGATGCCTAGAAAAACGTGAACGTAGCTAATGCACATGGACTGCGCCAGTGAAATCCTAACACGGCTTTGAGTCAGGTGAAAGAGATGTAGCTAAACATGAACTTAAGCACAGGCTTTCTCAGAGGGTCACTCAGCCACCGGCGATGAGCCAACACTAGGACAGTTTTTAAAGTGATTGCTGGGTTGGAACTTGGTAGCTGGATCACATGTTAATTAGGAGCCTGCTTAGCGTGGCGAAGTCCACGATGGAATTCTTCCTGTCCCATTCTTTTATAGAGATCAATGGCAATATAATGTCTTGCCAGTTACAGATATGAGGTTTATTTATTTATTTTTAATCAGTCTAATTTTATTAGTCAAACACTGAATGAGGACGTGCTTTTCAGAATATGCAATTCTCTCCACAGACGTAGCTTGCTGCTCTATGCAGGGCCAAAATAAACTGTGTGAGGACAAGCCAGCCCACAGCTCAAGTCAAAGCACAGAGTTACACAGACACTGTTGCGTTTTGGCTTGGCCACCTGCAGGGGTTCAGACAGAGCGGTGATGGTTTTACCAACCAGGTTAAAATGAGGAGAATGGGGCTCAAACCCTTTCAGCTCAACCAGTTGTAACTGCTGAGTAACCGGGTGAAAGACTTGTACTTCAGCTGAGGATTCTTACCCCTAACTTCAAACACCTAAAGGTATCCCTCCAATCTGGGTTAGGCATCAGGCTCCCTATTGCAGCTGATGGAGAGAGGGAGGAAGAGAGAGAGGCACCTACAAAGGACAGTTCTTCCCACTTTTCCTGGATAATGTAAAATGGATGTATAGATAAGGCGATTCCCTTCAGTCTGTTGATGTAGCTATAATCAGCATCTTGAGATCTGTCCCAAGCCCTGGGTATGTTTGATAAAGGGTTCAACTACAGCATTAGGCTGTCTCTGAACTATGTGTCTCAGGCAAGAACGATGCCCCAGCCTCTTAAGGCAGGATGACCCCTTTGCTGCCAGCCTGTAGTGTCACTGTGAAGGGAACGGCCCCATCAGTAGACTGGTGTAGCACTCAGATGCCTGCACGTCTGCATATTTAACCTTATTCAGGATGCCCAGAAGTGGCAAGGATGAAATTCATATCTCTCTTCCCTAGGGTGGGAACTGGGGAACTAGCTTGTCTCTTTTGCTTTGTTTTTTTTTGCCCTCATCTTCCGACCCTGCACACCTGACTAATGTTGCACACAGCTCATCGCTTGGGGAGTGTAACATTCATTTATAGTAGGGAAATGCTCTTGCAATCATAAAAAATTGATGGCTGTCTGAAGCAGCAGTTAATCTTCTTTGAGAACTGCATCATTAACCTACAGCACAACATACACGTTACGGACACATTTATAAATGAGAGAGAGTGTAGACTCAGTTTCTAATTTCCTTCTTGCGGAGACTCATAAAAATCACAGGGAAAACATTGCCTCTGACACGCTGCTTCACCAGACTTCTGTGCTTCTGTACCTCCTTGCAGAGGATGGATAGTTCTCTGTGGCTCTGTCCATGGGCCAGGACAGACAAGTGAGCTTTTTCTCTTCCCTAGGCAGGTAGGTAACCTTGGGATCTCCATCCTGATGTCAGATGTCACGCAGACACCCGCTTAGCACTGACGAGCTACAGGCCAGAACAAGGTGCGAGCAAGGCCAGGCTCCGTGGCCTGAGTAGCTGGGGTCACAAGCACATGCCCAGCCTTGGACCCTGGGTATTTCGCCTTGTACCTGGATCTCCTGGAATATTGGGTTTCGCATCCTGACTAGTTTTGGAGATGCTATTTGGTGCCAGTAACATGACATTTCCTGCCTGACCCCCTCAGCCCTCACAAAAGACATTTACCAACTCACCAGCGTCAGCCACATAATTTGGCCTGCGGGTCATACCCGTGATCTGACTTCAAACAGGAGGCATGTCCCAAACCCCACATGAGGTCACTTCACTCAATATGGGGACAGAAGATGTCTTACTTACTGTAAGATGTGATTTACACCTTCCCACGCAGTGAGCCCACGTACGTATGTCCAGCAGCAACACAGCTGCCCTCACCACGTGTTCTGCTAAGTCAGCAGGACCAGGCCCAGCGGGTTTCATGGCGTGGTGCAGACCTGTCACCCGAGGAACGCACTGTCCGCACGCTCCAAGTCTCCATCTGTGAAAAGAGGGCAGCAGTAGTGCCTTCGTCCTTATTTAGGCTGAAAAAATATAATGAGTTATGCATTGTGTATTCAATACATTAAGCTGATACCAAATGAGAGAATTTAGGCTGGGTTGCTGCAGCCATGATCTCAGTAATGAAGACCTGCTGTTTCTTATGAATTAATACAGTTTTCTGTGAGGCACTAAGGTTTGGTTGCCTTTTTCTTTTTTTTTTTTTTGTCCGAGTGATAGATAGACTTATTAAAAAGAATCACCTTTTCACAGCATCCCTCTTCTCAGGTGTGTCAAAACTATTTCATCAGTGCAAGTGGCAGAAAGGCAGATACATTTGTCCAGCTACAAATTCCGCCAGAGATGACACTCTGTTTCCATCACTTGCATATAACATATAAATACCAACTCCAAATTTCTTTTAAAAGTACTGGAAGGTCACAGCTAGCAGCTTGGCTCCCAGTGGCTCCTAAATGCAGTGGAATGAGAGTCGTTACAGGAGAAACTTGCAAGTTAGAAGAAGTAGGAAAGTTACTGATTTAGTTACCGATCCATAGCTGAGGAGGTAAGGAGTCTCAGCTCTATCCTGACATACACTTTGTCTTTCTCTCTCCATTTTGCGAAGACAGTGATATTGGCTAAAACCGTAACGAGTGAAAAGTGGTAGCTAAGAGCGAACATCTTGTCAATCTCTGTGCATGTGTCATTTACATATAACCTCAGAGGGGTTTCCTGATATGACACTATCTTCTTGCCATTCTCAATGTTTAAAAAATGATGGCACTCTGCTTAGTTATGGCCTTATATACTTCTTTTTTAATTATAATTTTTCCAAGGCCTGTAATTGAAAGTGTGCCCTGCATGCTTGCTTCTTAAATACACTCCTAAAATTTCCATTCCTCCTTGTACATTCACGGTGGAAATTCATTTGGTACAGGAAAGTTTTTCTTGGCAAAATTGAGACCCGTCTTTGGGAAGTTTCATAGTGCAGCCAGTCACTAAAACCAGACTTTGCTATCCCAGCAGCATACCTGTAAACAACTGGGAGTGAATAGAGAGCTTAGAAACAGTCATCCTCTTAGTTTTTATTTTTTGTTTAGAAAACAAGCAGCCTGGAAAGATTTCTTTGCTCCAGGAAGGGAAGGACAGAAAGTACTAGTGAGAACTAAGCTTAGTACTGGTGGGAAACATATGAATTATATTCAGCTGTACTGATGCCCTGTGTACCTGATGTGCAGAACCCTGCTATTTAGCTGGACTGCTCCTAAAGCTGCAGGATTAAAGTCTTTTCCTTACATCCCAGCTTGGCCCCCTTAACCATTGATACATGCTTTGAAGCGACATACAAACTAAAGAAAGAGTGAGGGAGCTTATGTGGCTGTGCCTGTCAATGCACAGCAGGGAGGACATTTGGGGCCAGATCCCCACAAGTTCCCAGGGCTGAGCTCGAGTTTTTTCTGGACTCCTATGTCAGCAACAGTGGCGTCTGGGGCTCATCCTGAGGGAAAACCAGTGTGGGGGAAGGCTAAGCTGTGTGTTTGCAGCATCCTCTCTGCTCTGCATCCCGTTCTTTGCAGGTACCGGGTGGATCCTCAGTGGGAGGAACGTTGCACGCCAGCTGCTTTGGGGGTGCCTTCAAGGCAACACGGACCTCGTCAGTCCGAAGAAGTTTCACAGAAGTTTCACAGCCAGCTCTCTGCACAAGCAGTATCTTGATAATAACTGTGTTAAATGGTTAAGTTGGTGGGTCCTGACCACCCAGCCTGGTGATTCTCCCCAGAGAACCAATAAATTTGTTATCAGCAAGGGGGGTGGATTCTGCACTGCAGGCAGATGTCCGATAGAAACCAAACCAAAACTACACCAAAAATAGCTACTGGAGGTTTAACTAAGTACATCAGGATTTTGCCCTGTGGGCCTTAACAAGAAAGAGAAAACTCCTTTACCGTGCTCTAGATGGAAGCCTATTTTTCTTTTTGCAAATTAAATAAAAATGACAGAAAAGGGGATAGTGAGTTATTAGAGCTAGTAGCTCAGTCTGACCTTTCCAACTCCCAAATCTAATCCCAAAGAAGCAGGGTTCCTGGAAATTTAATTTTGTCTTTGAGGCTGATTAATTATTTGATCATGCTAGCATTGGCCAGCCCAACAGTTTACCTTACTCGCATGGCTGCTGTTCCCCGTAACAATGTAGCCTTGGAGAATAATCAGTTTAGAGTTTAAACAGGGCAGCTGTACAGAAATTCGCACATTTTAACTGGATTCACGCCCACACCTGTTTCTTCAAGAAGCAAAAACAGGTCTGGATAAACACAAAGAAGCGTATAGCTTTCTCTCTTTACAACAGCTACTGTGATTGCTGATGATACGATGTTGTGGCAGGTATTATAGACAGCATCCCCTGTTCTTAAAGTGCCACATGCTTCAGGTGTCCCTGAGCAGGAGGTTGGACTAGGTGATCTCTAGAGGTCCCTTCCAACCTTAAGGATTCGATGATGCTATGATTACGCCAACTTGCCCGCAGCGGACACCAGCAGGTGAAACAAGGCACTTGTTTGACATAACACTGTTGTTTCCTGCAAGTTGGAAAATGCAGGGAGAGGTGTGGCGTGTATTTCATGTCCTTCCAAAGTTTCCCCAGGCTTGTGCCATTCTTTGTGCCTCAAAATTCTGTCCAGGGAGAACTTGAAAATTCTGAGATGGCCAGGGGCCTTGCAACAGATCAACACTAATTGACACACTGTGTATGCAGAGGTATTTCTGCCCCTGAAACTGTGCTTAGCATCTGGAAACACCTCTCCCTGCAAGGACAGAGAGATGCTGAGGTGACTGTTGTGCTGGAAAAGTTCCCTAAGAAAGAGCTAGACAACTGTCTGTCAGAAATGATGTAGAACCGTCCTTGCAAGGATCAGGTCCTTTCTAGCCCTGCATTCATAAACTCTGCATACAGAAATGTAAGAGCAACCACTGTAGCTGGGGAATTCCCCTGTAACCTCAACCCTGCAGCCTCACCGCAGTGAGAATTTTCTCTGATGAACAAGGTTGGTCCAGGAAGAATCACCCACTTGTTCAGAATATCCCTCTTTGTAACTTGTCACACATATATCTCAATGACAATTCCTGTTTTTGCTGGCTCTCAGAAAGGGACAAGGTCTGATCTATAATTCTGAGCAGCAAGCCACATGGCAAATACTACCTACACCCCAAAAGATAAAGTAGGGAATTGCAAACTGTTTGAGAAAGGCATTTTGTTAAAAGCATGTTTTGCTGTATGACAACTCAGTTCAGAGGATATTCTGTTTATGAAGAGGGCCTTCTCTGAAAGCCCACATCCCCAGGCTCACATAAATCCATTCTCAGTGTTGCCAGTTCCCTCATGCTACTCTGCTCCTGCTGTGTCCTCTAGGTACAGTTCCCTAATCTGCTCAGAGTTCAAGTTCATTGCAGCAGAACACACAGCCACAGCCCAAACATTCCTTATCTTACACATCGCTTCCTGGTCTGTGCAGTGATCCTCTGGGAAAAATGTAAAAATGAAAATATTTTTAAAGGATTTGTAAAAGCTGGGACAACAAAGAAGG
>VZSV01000032.1:3744545-3763542 GCA_013398735.1 Nothocercus julius
AAGGAAGGAAGGAAGGAAGGAAGGAAGGAAGGAAGGAAGGAAGGAAGGAAGGAAGGGTCAGTTAGCTCATCACCATCTTTTACTCTTACCTGGAGCTCTGTGCATCCATATATTGTGCCATGCCCACCCACAGATCATAAATCTGCTGGAACAGGGACTAGCCTTTTCATTTGGGACATACAGTGTACAAGGTACTGTGATGTCCTTCCAGCCCACTAGATACCTGTAGTGGCGCCTGGGTAGTTAACAATGCTGAACCTTAATTGCAAAAGCAGGTAATGCAGAATCTGGCATAGACAGCCAAGAAACTTGTTCTGTTCAAAATCATGTGCAGAGTAGTCTAGGCAGACTACCGATCACATTTTAAAGAGCTGTGGGTAATACGGAAATGGTGCAAGAAGGCAGGTGACAAGTCTTCTTAGGATGAGAACACTTAAATTCTCTCCACTTGTGTTTAGCACAAAGGTCTTGATACTCTCCTGAAGCATCTGTGGTCAGGTATGGTAGTACTCATATTATCTCTGTTTTGGAGGTAAAGAGGATAAGTACTGGGTTTATGCAGCATCTTAGTAGTAGAGGCAGAAGCAGAGTCAAGGCCTGCTGATGTCCCAGTATCTAGCTTCTTTAAGGAAGAAAAGACCATATCTCAAAGGCATCATAGTAACAGTTCAGTCTGTGTGAGGGACAGTGCTAGGCTGGAACTTGAAATCCTCTTCTGTACACCAAAAATAGGTAATTTACCTTTGACTTTGATGGAGACACAAATTACACCAACTTGCCTTAAAAAAAAGTCTTTATTAGACGCGTTTGTCTGAAATTGCTGGGAGTAACAGATTCTAAAATAGAGCTACTGAATTAGTCTCAAATAGAAACTGTGACAGCCAGCCTGAAAGTGGAGAAAATTGGATTTAAGAATTGGATCTTGGGCATAGCAGGATGTTGAGGAAGTTGCTGTGCTGCAGAAGATGAATTCATACGGAGCATGGATTTCATGCTGGTGAATAGCAATATAATAAATGTTCTAGGGAAGACTACAAACTCAGGCTAGAAATATTCCCTTTAAAGAGGAGACCCAGGTGAGAAAATGCTTTGCAGACAAGTATTTTGCAATGAGGAGACTGTATCCCCCACGCAGGGGTACAGTCACAATTGCAACCATGTGGGATTTCTTTGTAGCAGATGAAGGAAGAGGAAGGAAACGTTCCTTGAAACAGAGGAGCAAGAAGAAGAGGAGGGAGAGTGAATGGACTTGATTCTGCAAATGCTTGTGAATAAATTTATATATTCGGAAGTATTTACAGGATTAGGTAGGCCTTAGATACATAAACTCTTGGAGAACAGCACTTTTGTCAGCTTTCTTCATTCACACAAGGGAATAAACTTTGGTACTATTAACCAAACCACAAATAATAGTTTCTGGTTTTGAAGACTCGAATTCTGTAAATATTTTACATGGAAGAAGAATCTCTTTGAGATATACTTTTATGGGCAACTTTACTTGAGTGTGTAAGTGTTCATAGGACGAGGGCCTAAAAGACACTGCGGATAAACAGGAAAAATAATCTCAATAACTCTACAAAGCTGGTGTGTTTTATTCAAATGGACTTACCTGCTGATATGCTGTATAAAAGAAACAGGGATAGCAACTTTGTGGTATAAAGCTAAATGTTGTTTCTAGTGTCTTAGAGAACCACCCTATAGTTCTCCATGTGCCTGCTGGTTTCTTTATTTCTGTCTTGTGTTACGACTTTCTCTAGAATGCAGTAGTCATTCCTGGCACTAGTAGTTAATGTGTTTCTTAAAATAATCAGGTCAAACATTGTGGTCAGGATTTTTTTCCTTTGCAACATATATTGATATTTTCAGAATTTTGTAGTTCTTGTGCCCACTGTGGCTCCTGGATCCATCGGCACGTGCTAAAGCAGATGGCTGGGTCAGTTTTCATTTTTACTGCAGACTTCCTATGTGTCTTGGGTGACTTAATCTGTCCCCATCTCGCAATAACTCACGTGTAAAATGGAGGTGATGACACTATCCTTAGTGGGAATAAATGTAATCCAGAGTGTAAGAGATTGGGCACATGTTACTGTACTAAGTCATAAAATGACATAGATTTCTTATTTAAAAATGAGGGTTAGGCAGGCAGTAACATAAATGCACTCCTGAGGAGCAGCCAGTCTGCACCGTCTGTGCTGGTAAAAGGGAGTGTGATTTGTCCAGTTTCAGATCACTGTTCAAGAATGTTGACATGTATTATTGAACTTTCTTTTTTTTTTTTTTTTAGCTGCAAAATGGATTAAAACAGGCAGTGTAAGTGTAGGTGCATAATTCTAACCAAAGTGCTAAGGATCAGATTTCCAACAGAGCTCTGCACTCCAAATGGAGATTTGACATTTTCTAAAGGGTTCATCTCCCATTGAGAACAAGAAGAGGCTCTGGAAGCTTAAGCGCTTTTGAAAAAAAATCTGGTCTTTTTTAATGGAGCTGAGCTGTTTTTAAGGAGGCAAAAATGGAGGAGGGATGTATGAATTCAAACCATAAATGAGCTTTGAGCAGCAGCACTCTGTGACCTGGCTGGCAAATGGAATAGCATGAGTGCAACATGTAAACTGATGGTGAGAGAGATCATTATGGCAGAACTGATGAGACACCTGGATCAGAGCTACACGAGATTAATACACTTGTCATAAGTGTATTAAGAACAGAAGCTCGTCTCTCCTGGCTGCTGTTACTCTTCAAAGCTGTTCTGACTATTTGTTTTGTCAGTTCCGTATGCATCAATATTGCTGTGCTTTTCAGCTGCACATGTGGCCTCGGAGTCCCTGTCCCGTTATGACTGGGGTCAAATTCAAAGGCTTTTCTCTGCTTCATTCCCTTAAGCTTCTGATGTGGCTCTTTCTTGTGAGGCAGCCAGGCATTATACTGACCCTTGGGTATAAAAAATGCACAAATATGCCCTTTTTTTTTTATTGTGACAGGTATTCTGCTGCACTCACACATACTGAAATTGGTATAGGCACTCTGTAGAAGACTTTTTACTCTAAGCTGATGCTGAAAAGCTTTGAAACTATCCCAACTTTCATGTTTTTCTGCTTTTTTGTTCCTGCTCTGAGACGGACTGGCACAGATATGCTGGGATATCAGCCCACACTGAAATGGAACTGCTGTTCCTCGGTAGTACCCTTGCCCAGGAGCTCTGCAGGCAAGAAGAAGGATGGAGCATCCCCATCCTTTCTTCTAGTTGATCTTCTATGGAGAGAACCAACTTGGGTCAGTGGGGATCGCTGTGCTTTATTACTGATTTTCCATGAGCGTGTGTGTGTGTTTAGGTTTTCAGAGGACCCCAAAGCTGTATTACTCTTTGAGGAGAGCTCCTTTCAAGTCTGTATGGACCCTCCCTCCAGATCCTGCCTGGTTATGAAACTTTTGGATGGAGTCACCCATTCAGTGATCTCTCTCACCTTTTGGCAAAGCTGTGACCTTCCTGCAAACCTTGCACAACAATTCTGGGAAGGTTTCCCTTCTTTCCTTCACAACTCCATGCACTGAAGTGTTGATCTTTCCAAGACCTTTCTGTTCCTTCTGGATGCTGTGTTCTCACGTGTTTGCAGTCACCTGCCTTCGCTGAGGCACTTGTAAGGTCATATCCTTTATATGTGTATTAACTGCTCTCCAAGTTTTGTTCTGATCTTGTTTCTGTTCCTGCGCCAAAAATAAAATTAAAAAATAAAATAAATTAAAAAAAGCTTAATGCTTTATCAGCCACTTCCTCAGCTCACTCAAGTCTATGTACCTCTTTCTTGAGGAAAAGTTAGCCATTCTCTGTGCTACATTTCCTTCTGATGCTTTCCGTGCCTTGCCTTGAAATTCTGTTCTTGTAGGCATTGTGGTGCAGGGCTGTTCAGTGCAGGTCACCGAGCTGTTGGGATCACAGATGTCTCCCTCTGTGAACTACTGTCTAACATGGCGAGGGCCTCCCGAGCAGCCTCCCCTCGCAGAGGGGCTGAACTGTGGTAGAGGTTAAGCAGCGAGGATGGGGGCGCTTCTTTATGTACACGGTGCCCTTGGCAAGTGCTTGGCGAGGCGAAGAGCTGTGCTGGTCCCTTCGTGCAAAGCAGTTTCATCTGAGCGCAGCGGGTGCTATTTGCTGCCCTCTGTGCAGGTACCAGCTCCAGCTACTTTCCTTGTCCATGGCCTGGAGAAAATCCAGCCCAGTTTGCATACAGGGATTCTGAATTTCACTTTCTTCTCTACATAACTGGAAGGTTTTAAACTGAAATACCAGACGCTATTAAACTGACACTTATTTCCCTTCTGTCTAGGGTAGCTGGTAGATCAATATTTTGACTGAGTGTATATTTTATACTAAATATAATATTTTACAAGATAACTGACTTGAAAATGTAGAAGAGTTTAAATGTTTTGCTTTTCTGGTTTTATGTGCAATAAAATGATGACTGGTATCAAATGGTGTAATTTAATTTTTATGTGACTGTTTCTCCCTCCCCAATTCTCAAATAAAATACTCAGCACCTTTTAAAAAGCCCACCTGCACTAAGAGACTGCTTTTTGTTGGCCTCTAGAGCACTGGTTTTAATTTGCTAACAGGAAGAAATCTACCGAAGGAGGATTAAACAAGCTAAGAGACACTGAGAGAGAAGTGGAAGATCAGGCAGTGAACTCAAGGAGACAAGACCAAACACGGGGCGAGTGGGCACAACCTCACCTGTGTGTCCTCTTCCACAACACGCATTCCCGCTGCTTCCAGTCTACCTGCTTTGCTTGCGGCACAGATGTCCTTCAGCCAGATTGTGCTGTGCTTCCTCATGTTGAGCCTGGTAGGGAAACCAGAATTGCTACCGTTCTTAAAATAAAAAAATTCAGCTTCTTTAAATTGTTCAGTGAGCTCCAAGGAATCCCTTTGGCACACTGTGTTGCTTTGCGCTTCATTCAGGTGAGGGTGACCTTCCTCACCCGTCTGATTCTCCAGCAGCAGGCCCAGGGTGCTGCACTAAGAGCTACATCTGGTAGTGCAGGTGAGGAGCGAGGTGGCACTGAAAATCTGACGTGTGTTTCATAATGAGAGGGAGAGGAGGCTCTGTGACCTTCTAGGATGGTGATAGGTCTCCTGCAGGCTCTCCACATCAAAGGAGGGCTACTGAGAACATGGGAAGAGGGACTTAACCTCTGCCAGGTCTGCAGATGCCCTTGGGAATTTCACACAAAGGAGGCAGATGTTCTCCAGAGAGCAGCAAAGGGGACCAGCTGTGCTCCTGCAGCCCTGTCTGTACCCACAGCTGTACCATGCACAAAGCCAAGCCAAGGTGGCAGGAGGCCTGAGTAGCTCCTGACAAAATAAATGTGAAAAGGAAGAATACAAGGAGTGGAAGCAGGGTGAGGAGACCTGGGAGGAATAAGCAGACACGACTGAGTGTGTGGGGATGCAGCTGGAAAGCCAAAACTCACATGGAGCTGATTTTGCCAAGGGACATGAAGGGCAGCAAGAAAGGCTTCTAGAGGTGTAACCGGCTAGGCGAGGGAAGAGGAGTGGGTACCAAGTTGTTTGTCTCAACTTCAGTAGGGCTTTCAGCACAGTCTCCCATAACAACATCCTCACGGACAAACTGATGAAGAATGTACCAGATCATTGAAAACTGGCTAAACTGCTGGGCCCAAAGAGCTGTGACCGATGGCACCAAGCGCAGCTGGAGGCAAGTCACTAGGGGCATGCATAGGCATGGATCCTGGGCCAGCGCTGGTCTCCGTCTTCCTTAATGACCTAAGTAACATGGCACAGTGGGAGTAGCTGTGCCATACGGGAGTAGCACCGTAACAGGTTTCCTGGAGAGGATGTGGAGACTCTGTCCTTGCAAATATTCGAAACCCAGCTGGGAACTGCCCTGAGAGACCTGCTGCAGCTGACCCAGCTCTGAGCAGAGGAGTTGGACTAGATGATATTCAGAGGCCCCTTCCAACGTCAGCATCCTGCAGCTCTGTGTTTGCACGTCATCCTGGAAGTCTGACACCCAACTTCAGTTCCCTGCTCCGCCTGAGGGAAACAATTTTCCTGCCTTCAGGAAGGTGCCCTGTAGCAGCAGGTTGTGTGGGGGCTAGGGAAGAAGGAGGCCGCTGATATGTCACGCTAAAGCTGTTCTGCGTGGTGTGCAAAGATATGTGTCGGACCAAAGAGCAAGCAGGCAGGGATTAGACTTTCAAGACCAGAGCTGACAGGAGTCCTGGATTCCAGTCCTGGCTGCAGAGGTTATTCAGCATAGAATTACTATGAGATAACTACGCTTACTTCCAGGCTGTGAATGCTAGGTAGACATAGTTAAAGGAACTGAAATCTTGGAAAGGAAAAAGATGCAAGATACAGCCTCTCCTGCAGCACTCCCTGAAAACTGCTCAGCCCTCGAGTCTCAAGTTCTTAATAGTCTTGCACACCTGGTTCTCCCCTGGGAGCGTGAAGATTCCTCGGCAGTGCTAAGATGCCTAATTGCTATTGTGGTTTGGGTGTCCAGAACTTCCTGACACAGAGCTGTGGTAGCATCCGCTTACTTGTACATTACCTGGTTTTCCAACACTAGGGCTTGCTGAGTGGAGTATGTTTCTTTGCTCTTGGAACAGTAAAAAGTTGGGAGCCATCTTCTGTGTCCACAAAGGATGCATCCCCTCACAACTCTTGTGGATATAGAGAAGGCTTCAAATAGTTAAGGAATGCTGAACTGAGCTCGTTCTGTATCTCAAATAGAAAGAAAAAAAATGTTTTTATGGCTCAAGTAAACCATTTATTCCTGAAACAGCTCGTGTGTTTTGGATTTCCTTATTCCACTATATTCCAAGCAGCTCTCATCTTTGAAGATGCCTGTTTTTATATACAACATTAGAGTGGCAAGAGATGTGTCTGCACAATCCTTTAGAAATCAGAGAGGGATGGTATGGTTTTAAATTGGCACAGCCATGTCCTTGTCATTTTACTTCACTACCACCTAATTTGTATAAAACAAGGGAAATTTTAAATGGCCGTTACCACATCGGAAACATGCAGCGAATCCCTTATTTGTCATCGTGCTAAGGTGCCTGCACTTACCTCTCTCTGATTCACACGGAATTTAGAACTCTTGCCGTTTCTCCTTAAGCAGAATTATGGATGAGAACTGAGCCTACCTGACAGCTCAGTTATTTCTTCCTGACGCATTTCATTAATAGCCCCGGCACCTCTCACCTCTACAAAATTGGCAACCAGTGAGGTGCCTGTAAGAGGCTAATTGCCTCCAGAGTCAGTTCTCCCGGAGCCAGTTGTTAATCTCCTGGTGTTAATTGCCAAAGGCAGGAGTGAGCAACGTGGGCAGGGCGCGGAGGAGCCGCGCGCAGTGGAGACGGGCAGCAAAATGCAAAAGGTGTTTAAGCTCCGCTCTGTGACCCTGCAGCAGACACTACGGCAAATGGGAGCACCATGAAGCGGTGGCTGGGTGTAAATCCGGAGCGTCTTGCTGCATTTGTCATTCCTTACCTGTGAGCTGTAAAGCAGGTGGGTGAAATCTGGGCCCTGAGATAACTGGGAAGTGCCAGAGATGTGACTGGAGCGCCTGCCCTGCTTGCTCTTGACACCAGCCATGAGCTGATAGGCTTGGAGGGGTAACAAGCTGCGGCTCGATTTCTGGTTTGCTGTGGCTCTTCAGTTTGGTGTTTCAGGCTAGACTGACTGTAATCCTAAAGTGAACTTAATCTTTGGAACTGTCCCATTTGCTTCCAGTGAATTGATCCTGCCTACACAAAGGCAGATCTTTAGTGTGTTTGACTCATGGCTTTCAGTTTGCTTTGCTAGTGTGAGGTAACTGAGTGCCTTACTGAAAACTGTGGAAAACTGTGCTTATTGTCCCAATAAACTAAAATATATAAACAATTATGAAATCATACAAAATGTAGTCTGGGCCAAAAATCTGGCCTGTGTTTATTGCTCATTAAGTTAATGGAAATGAGGCATGTCTGATAGAGCGACTGTGTTTTGCACAAAATTTGAGGCAAAAGTGCTGTTTTCACTCTGTTAAACTGATGACTTCTGAGCATCGTGGTTTACAGCCTTTGTCTCAGCTATGGTTTGACCTTTTGTTCCTGGTGCCATATGGTGACTTTCAAGTGCCTGTATCTACAGCTGATGGCAGAGACAGAAGCGGTATCCCACTAACTCGGGCAGACCGAACATCTGCTGGGACAACGAAGCCCTGACTCGTCTGAGGGGGTTGATAATGAGGGACTTTGGCTGGGCAGTTTTGTCTCCAAGTTTACAGTACAAAGCTCATTCTTCTAACAAGTACAGTGTACTTCGTACTTACTTTTAAAAAGAAGTGCCTCTTCACTGGCACTGGAGTGAGAAGAAAAAGGCATCTTTTGAGGCAGTTGTGTATTGCAATGGAAGTCTTGAAAAGTATTAATGACAACAACTAAGATAACAATTAAGCGAATCACAGAATCACAGGATGGCTGAGGTTGGAAGGGACCTCTAGAGATCACCTAGTCCAGCCCCCCGGCTCCAGCAGGGACACCCAGCGCACGGGGCACAGGGTGGCAGCCAGGCGGGTTGGGAAGATCTCCAGAGAAGGAGCCTGCACAGCCTCTCTGGGCAGCCTGTGCCAGGGCTCTGTCACCCTCACAGGAAAGAAGTTCTTCCTCATATGAAGATGGAACTGCCTGTGTTTTAATTTTTCCCCATTACCCCTTTTCCTGTCTACAAACTTCAGTCTGGAAGTTGCCTGTTTAACTCAAGGGACTGTGAAACACTTGGCAAGTAACAGATATGGTGATGCCTGTACCATGACTTAAAAAAAAATAAAATGGAGTAAGTAAGATCACCTCGTAGATGGTGTTAGGCTGAGAAAGGAGCCTAAGTTTCCAAGTACCTTAGTAAAACACGCTTTGTTTTGATTCAGCACTGCCTCAGATGCTGGCTGCAAGCCGTACTCGTAACACAAGCAGATAGGCTGAAGAGCCGTCCACAAAGCTCTGCCCTCCCGCATGTTTTTGCTCTGTGTAGTACACTGCACTATGCTGTTTAGGACTGGGGAAGGGGAAGGAAAGAAGTTTTGTGTTACAGTTTTGCATGCAAATTAGAAGGCTTAATTTGAGGCCTGCTCACTTCACCAGTGGAGTGCACACATGCTGCAACTTAAGCTGACAGCATGGTGGGGTCCCTGAAGACAGAATTTCATTTAATTTTTTTTTCTCCCTTAAATGCAAAGCTATATGCTATTTACTTTAGTATACGAGGCTTTGGCACCTGCTGCTAGCATTGTGACAGCAAGAGCTGCTTACAAAAGGTGATATAAATTTATAAACCACTAAAAATACACTAAAAATACAGTCCCAAAGGTGCAGCTGAAGGCAGAATCTGCAGCTGGAGTTGGACTGTTCTTCTTTTCTTCCATCAGTCCTTCCACCTTACAGCAAGTCTGCTGGAACTCCTGTAACATAAAGCTCATGCAGCAAAGCACCAGTTATGCCAGGAAAATCCTTACGGCACGAAGAGGAAAACTTCTCTTAAGAGATTTTTCTACTCATCCATGAAAGCAGAGTAAAAGGAACAGTTGTCACAAGCCTTCACCTGTTGCTTTAATCTTATCTGCGATCAGAAGAAGAAAGGGGACCTCGTAGCTCACGACAGCAAATCCTTCCCCGCTCGGTGCCACAGCGCCGGTGCCCTCAGAAACGCCGCGGCGGTGGCTGCGCTAGCTGAGCACCCGTGGCCATGCTGCACTGCAGCAGCTCATCCGCCCTCGAGGGCACTCGCTGTCTTCCGTGCGAGCAGAGCCCTGCGCTTGGCCTCCAAAGGAAGGAGAGCTCGGCAGGGAAGGGGGCCAGCGGCACCTGTTACTGCTGACGAGCCCTTCTGAAGAAGAGGGGCCATAGCTCGTAGCGTCACGCGGGATTGCTGCGAGTGGCACTGACGGCTGCTGCTTGGCTTCTGTAGAGCCTCAAATCTCGTTTCGGTAAAACTTGTGTCGTGTTTATCCAAGGCTGTGCACGCATTGCTAAAACCCACTTCCCTAAAGTGCTTTTTGGTCATGGTTTACATTCTCTTTAGAGTGAATCATGGATTTTTCTTTTTTCTTCCTAATCCCATTAGTTACATGGTGGCCTAGCAGGCTGTGGTTTGAACTTGGTCTGTTTAATTTTCTGCTTCACAAATAAACTGGTGGCAATGTGGGAAGGTGGTGTGGGAGGGGGAAATTTAGAGTCTGAACACCCAGAGGACGATCGTGTCTCAGTTGCAACATGGCCACTCAAAAGCTCATCGGGCAAGTGGACGAAGACCATAGAAATCTCCAGTCTTGGTCTGCTGGGACCACGCAGAGATGAGAACTTCCCTGAACAGATCTCCTGACAACAGAGCAGCCCCCCATTCCTCCAGCAGCAGAACTGTTCTGTGAAAATCCTGCTCTCTAGTTACTCCAAAACGAGCTCGCTTGTATGGCAGGCTTTATGGAATGGATGGGACTCAGTCAATGGAAGTAAATCAGTTCGCTTTGTAAGAGTCTCAGTTTCAAGTTCTGTCACTCAGAAGGAATAGGAATAATTGTTACTTATAAGGAATTAGAAGTCCCTTTTGCGTCACTGGAAAGGATAGGGTCGAGTTGCATTGACAGGATAGTCTCTTCTAAGAGTTAAATAAATGTCTCTGTGAGGGGAAAAAACAAGGGGGCTTTTAGGATGTGTTTCAGTTTGTGGCATTACTTGATTCTGAGCCCAATGAAACTGGAATTCATGCAGGTTTGAAAGTCAAAAGAGTTGTAAACTTCTGCAGCCCAGACCATATATATGCATTTTCTCTTGGTTTTGCTTAAATATTGACTAAGAGGAAGGAAAGAGGCAGCATGCAGCCTCCAGGAAACCCTTTTTTGTTTTTTTGGTCAATGAATCATGTATAGCAAATGACCATTCTTCTTTTTGTGCTGAGTTAGAAAGACAGCTTAATGGGATTTGTCCCTCATCGTCCCCTGATAGATGCAGCATAGCCAGGATGGGGACGTGAGCTGAGCCCGTGTCCAGACAGAGATAAGCTTTGATAGCATCGCAGAGCGTGTTCTACAGCCAGGTCTGAAACTAAGCCAGGAGGCATCAAGAAACTGCTGTACAGGACACATTGCCCTAGCAGAAGTTCTTGTCTTGCTGTTCAGAAGAAAGGTGACATGAAAGCTGCTTCTTGCCTTCTGGACTGTTGAAGGAGGACTTAATCATATTAAGAAAAAGTAGAACCCATAAGAGTGCCCAGTTTTACTAATTCAGTAAGTCCTCCTTCAACAGTGAGCAAAAACGTCAAACATGAGCAGAATCCAAAATTTTTTTCCTTCCTTAGGTCAGGGCATATTGCACTGTGCAAACAATGGCTTTCCATAGCCAGCTATCAACAGCATTTATATACCCTACTTGCTGAAGCTGGGTCGTACTCTCCTTTGCAGGGCCTTCATCACACAGTTGGAGTCATAACTGCACCATAAGGCGCCCCATAAGAGCTGGGAACCTCACCAGAGGGAAAATGCAAGGTGTTATTTGTTATATAGATGCTCTACTGCTGGAGTGACCGATGTGTGACACGACTTAAATGTCTTTACAGGCTGCTTTATATTATTTCAACAGCTTCTGTGTGATTTGTTATCCCCCTTCCCTCTCCTGCAATAACACCTATACATCCTTTAAAGAGTCCCCGAAGTCTTTTAACTTTCAGTCTTTTAACTGAAGAAGAATAGCAAAAGAAGAAAAACAGGAAGAAAAAAAACCCACTTAATTAGGTATAGAAAACTAACCTTTCTTTTGGGCATGTTTCTAAACTGTTTCTTGTAATGCCACAGCACTTGGCAGTTAAGCATCTCCTAGCACATCTCAGTCCTTAACTAAGGCCACTGTAGAGTGGACGGCAAGAAAAGTTCTTCTTACAAGCCTGACTTGCTGCCTCTCCGGCTCAGTCTGATGATTCTCACTGCTGCTCTTGTCCTCTGTATACAGGGAACCCAGTTTCGACCTGGAATCTGATTTTCATTCTTGCAGTTGTTGGCTTCTGCAGATTTTTCTCTCCTAGCGCAATTTCAGTGGAATGAAACACAGGAAAACATGACAACCTTAGAGGAATGTGGCTTTCCACTTAAGGCTATGTTGCCTTGCTGTTGGTTTTGAAAAGACTTCAACACACAACTCCTAGGAAAGCTAGGGACTTAAAACATATGTTTTTGTGAAGTATGTGTCTGCATTGAACATTTTGTAGCTCTGCATGTAAACTAGAATGAAACAAACTGCATGGACAGGAGACATTGTAGGTAAATAACAAGGAATTTCCTCAGTGTCTGACTTAAAATAGTCTTCTAATCAAGCTCCTAGGAAGGTGATAAGTGTTTATCTTTAGATCAGTTTTTAGCATAAAAGGAGAGGGGAGGAATAAATCCTGCTGAATATAATGGACTAAACTCTCGTGTGACATTAAACATGTCAACCTTACCTGAAAATTCAGTAATGTGAAACACTTTTTATAAAAAGAAATGTTACTCAAACACATTAGTTTCAGTAGAGAATATATTATTGACCTAAAACTCTGCTTTTCTATATTTGTTTTTCCTACACATTAAATCCATCTAGGGACAGATATCAACAATGAAGAATATGTCTCCCTTTTCTGACTGTAAGACATTCCATGCAGTAGGTGACAGGAAAACAGGCACTAGGATGCTTTGCAATAGCAGTAAACAAAAAAACAAGACTGGCTAGGTTTCCTTTGAAACAAAGAGGGTTTTAGAAAACTGAGTTGGAATTAATTTCACCTAATCTTCTCCATATACAGTATAGGTGTCTGTTACACAGCTAGACATCTAGAGCTTTTCAGTCAATGGGCACTTTTAGGTTGTGATTCATCCCATTGCACTTGAGATGCCTAAAATAGGCCAAGTGACTTGTCCTGTAAATATGTATTTCTTTCTGTTGACTAACCATGTGTCAATATGTGATCAGCCTGGATGGAGCTGCATACAGTTAAGGAGTGGGAAGATGGATCTACCCTCGAAGTGACAAAGATCTTTTTAATCACTTTACAGATGCCAGCTTTTATTTACATAATCTGAAATACAGGGTGTTTCAGAGAAGTCAAACTATCATCTTAGGGCACTTTAAAAACTATATCCTGAAACACATTAGTTAGTCTTGTCTTTAATTCAAAACAAAAAATGAAATGGGGACAATACTAGTAACTGTTTTCCAGTTAGCTTTTTGGGAGAGAGAAATGCGTGTTTTTTTCCTCTTTTTTTCTTTGAAATAATTTCTTCTATGTTACCTTCCAAGTTTTTCTGCCAAGGTGACTTCTCTCTGAGTATATATATGTTTCTCTCTGGCTGCACTCCTTTCCCCCCTGCTTCTCCCCGCCTCCCCCCAAGTATACATAAGCCATTCCCACTCTTGGAAGCAGCTTGCTTGGATGTTAGCTGAGAAAGTGCAGTGGGAGGAATGGATCAGCCATGCCTTTCTGTCGTGTGAAAGCCAGGCAATTTTTACTGTGATGGTAGCAGACGGCTTCTGCTAGCCAACAGCTACCAGAATCCTGCCTTCCTAGCTCCCTGCTTTCATCCTGAGCCCTTGGTGTCTAATGAAGCACGTGGCAGGATACCAGAAATATGTTCTGAAGAGCATGAGTAATCCCTGGTGTCTTGGAATAGAATTAGGATGAGCAATCTGATGAAAACCCAGTATTTCTTTCCTTATTTCACCCTCTGTGTGCTCTGAGTCACAGTTCAGATGGTGCTTGCACTCTAAGGTCAGGAGGAAAAGGGAAAAAAAAGTCTGAATTTAAGTGCAACTTAAGGGTGTGCCACTATGGCTGGGAAAATATTCACTCATTTTAAAAGTCCTTTTACAATGTGACTGCAACTATTTCATACAAGGAGAACCTACATGGGCAGAAAAGCTTGCCTTGAAGCTGCCCTGGACCTTACATTTCTTAAGTTCTACTCCAATAATTTCACTTCATAAAGTGTCCGTAATTGGCAATGGGGAAAATTGCAAGGGAACAGCACATAAGGTGAAAAATGAGAATTTAACTTCAGTGAAACTTGGCAAACATTTTAGTGTCTGCTTTACTCAAGAATTTCTGTTGGCTACCCTGCTTATAGCTGTGGTGGATGGGATGCATCAGGATTTTCCCTGCATTTGCTTTTCGGAGGTGTGCCCCAAGCGCAGTCACTTGCATTGCAGGACATAAGCCAAACTCTCACTAGCAAACACCACTAGCAAATGTCAGTCTCTTGGCAGACGTTCCCACCGCTACTTGTTGCAGGGCTTATTGAGGCTTTCTCTGGACTCAGTGATGATGCCCCAGGCTGTGCTGGACCACAGGTTTGATCCAGTGCAGCAATTACTGTTGACTGCAGTGACAGAGTCAGATGTATCCGTCACCTCTGCAGATTTCATCCTCCAAAGCAATCCTCATGCAGGAGTTCAAGTTGCCCAGGTTATACAGGGCTTACCTAACTAAGGGAAGAGCTGAGAAGCTAGGTAAGGTTAAAGCGTCTGAATGTGCTTCCTCTGTGAATCCCTCCGATTAACGTGTTCCTGCTACCGGGTGAACAGTAACTCATTCTGGCCAGGCCCAGCCATGTTGCTGCCTTTGTTCACAGAATCACTGAATCCCAGAATGGTTGAGGTTGGAAGGGACCTCTAGAGATCATCCAGTCCAACGCCCCTGCACACGCAGGGCCACCTAGAGCACGTGGCACGGGACTGCGTCCAGGCGGGTTTGAACATCTCCAGAGAAGGAGACTCCACAGTCTCTCTGGGCAGCCTGTGCCAGGGCTCTGTCACCCTCACAGGAAAGAAGTTCTCCCTCACATGGAGATGGAACTGCCTGTGTTTTAATTTGTACACGTTACCCCTTGTCCTGTCACTGGCCACCACAGAGAAGAGTTTGGCCCTATCCTCCCTACATTCTCCCCTCAGATATTTGTACATATTGATCAGATGCCCTCTCAATCTTCTCCTCTCTAGGCTAAACAGGCCCAGCTCGCTTAGTCTTTCCTCACACGATAGATGCTCCAGTCCCTTAATCATTTTCATCTCTCTAAGCTGGACCCTCTCTAGAAGCTCCACATCCCTCTTGTACCGGGGAGCCCAGAACTGCACCCAATACTCCAGGTGCAGCCTCCCCAGAGCTGAGCAGAGGGGCAGGATCCCCTCCCTCGACCTGCTGGCAACGCTCCTCCTGATGCAGCCAGGAGCCCATTGGCCTTCTTGGCCACATCTCTTGACCCCATCTCTTGGCCAACTTCTTGGACACATTTCTTAGGTTATTTAGATAAAACAGCCTAAAGAGGCCAGGTCAAAGCAGGTCTGCTAAGGGAGCTGACACAAGCAACCAGTGTGCTGATTTAAAACACCTTCCAAGAGGAAGAGGCAGAGCATTCAGGGAGCCTTGTAGAAAATACAAGATGCAGGATGAAATGCTTCAGAAATGTACCAGTCATCAGCTTTAAGAGCACATTAGGTGACTTAGGTGTTTTCTTTTGTGTTATATGGTTTCCTTGTTTGGAAGGAAGCAGTGAAGGGCAGGACACTTTCAAGGAAGCAGTGGAGGGCAGGACACTTTCGTAGCTCCGGATTGCCTTACAGCTTCCCATGGTGGCAGCTTCCTGGAGGTGGGTGGCCTTCTCGTGCATAGATTGAATTGCTGACAGAGAACTCCACAGGGGAAAAATCTTCATCCTACTTCCTCTGAAATCAGCTGAGGGAGGAAGATTCTTGATGATTTTTACAGAACAGAATCAGTATCTTAAAGGAACTGCTATCATATATTTAGAGAATAACATTGCTAAACTGGAATAACATTTGAAGAATAACATTGTTAAATCTCATTGCTGTTTCAGATCTGCAATAGCCAGCATGCCTTAAAGCTTGTCCATTTGCCCTCCATAATACGGGCTAATCCCACAGAGATATTCTCTTAAAATTTTTGATTTCTTCTATTTTTAAGTGGAAGAAACTAATTCAGAAAAAGTTATTTTGGTTTATGGTTCTTTCATTGCAGATGGAAACTTGCATAGATACCTCTACTTCTCATAGATACTTTTCTATATTTAACGGCTCTTTCTGGTTCTCATTTCAAAAGCTCTTAAGTATTAGCCCGCCTGCCAATTTTGATTGCACTATGAGTTTGCTACAAACTTCATTTCTGCCAGTGCTATTTTTCAACTGTGGTTTTGTTATTTTTAAAGCTTTATCAATAAATAGTGTTGTGGGTAGTGGTGTTAGTTTGCTTTTTATGGAAGTTTTTTTTGTTATACAAAATAATCTACGAAACACTGTCTGAATTTCTTTTGATGTCACGGACATTTGGCTCAGTTCTTAAGTCTTTCTTTCCAGAAGACTCTCAGATTATGATATTATTTTTGTACAGAGGTACTGAATATTGGATGTTATCATGGGAATGGTAGGTGCTCACACGTACAGTACAATCCAAGGTCTCCCTACTGCTTTGCAGCTGTTCATCTTTCCATTCATTTAGAGGCAGGTTTTAGAAAAGAGGTTCCTGTGCTCTGTATATTCTTATTATGTAACTTTTCACTCATCTGGAAAGACAATTGTGTTTCCTTGTTTTCCCTCTTTTATGCTCCCCTCTGTAGGAAAACCAAACATTCAGAGATGTCTCAATGTTAAGGGTTGGGGGGAACTGCCATATTTCTTTGTCCTAACTCAGTGCACATTAAAAAGGATGTTACAGTCTGAAGTTCACACAGATGCTGCGAGCATGCAGGTGGATGTTAAGTTTGTAATCCCTAAGGTACATAATGTATTGCCTTTACAATGTCCTTTTAATGGCAAGTAGCAGCACAGTCAGTGCTTTTCTTCCTGCTGCTTTAAAACGCTACTTCATTCCATCAGAGGATGATGTTCAAAAAAAAAAGAAAGGGGGGGGGAGGTAGTAACCATATAACTATCGTTAGGTCACATTGAATAATATTGACCACTGTCTCCAGCAAGGTGTAAAGCATTTCTCTTTTCTGTTCTCTTGAGTGTCGAGTTCTAGGTTTTTGCTCTCATCCCTCAGTGTCTAACCACATTCCTGGACACAGTCCAGTTCTCTCTGTTAAATACTGCAGTTGCCTCTGTGCTGCGGCGTACGTATTGACGGATGCATACTGAAATCCCACGCTGTGCCTCTGCTGGACTTCTGTCGACTGGCTTAAAGATTTGTCACTTTGACATGTTACATATTAGAAGTGCTTCTCTTTATTTACTGATTTTTTGATACAATAATTTGTGTAACATTTGGGTTTGGGGTTTAAAGGAGAAAAATCCACTTAAAAGTTTCCTTTATAATAAAATGACTATACGATGATCACTGTCTGTCACAACTGCTTTAAAAAGGAAAAAAAAAAAAAAAAGCTACAGCAAGTAGCATAATGAGCATTGCATAAACCTATAAGGGACAATAGAAATCAAGAAATCATTTCTAATGAAAGAAACTCTAGGTCAAGACTAAATCTGCTCAGTTACACCTGCCTAGACAAATTATTGGTTTTGTCCTTGAGGTGAATGCTGTTAACTCGCTTTTGGAAAGTCTGATTGGAAAACCCAGAAAACCCAAATGACTCAGTATGTTTCTGTTGCAATTACTAAGGCAGGAATATTCATACTTGAAAACAAGCAAACAAACAAACAAACAAAAACCAACCAACCCCTGCCCCCCACAGTTTACCCTTCAGCTTCCCAGCTGCCTCCCAGGTTCCAGTTTATGTTTACGTCTATTTTCACTGTAAAGGAAACCTCCTCTCCTCTACCATATTGAAGAACTGGCAAAATGGGGAGGAAAAAAAATCCTTTTGTACATCAAGATGATCTCTGCACCATCAAGACGATTTTTACTTTAGCAAAAAGAAAAGTGGTGGCGAAGCAGGGTTTGGATGCGTAAGGAGAACGAATACGTTAACCGCTTGCAAGCAAAAATTGCACGACGTGTATATTGGTAGATCCATTTTATTCAACGGTCTTTTTGGAGTACGTGGCAATCTGGCAGGACCGCTGGGTGCCTAATGACTAGGGGTGCCTAGTTGTGGATTATCTGGCCTGCCCACCGCAGCAAGCGCTAAGCGAGGGCCCAAACTTGGGCGCACGGGTGGCCACAGCAGCTCCCTTTTGTTCTGTTGCGCTAAGCTCTTCTGCATTCCTGCCACGTACGGTCCTGTATCTCATTGCCTCTCATTGCCTGTTGTTGCTATCCATCTACGGCGGGTGTGTTTTCACGGAGGAACCTGGTGGTCGGGGGAGTGGCCCTTTTGTTTTCCAAAGAGAAACGGGACATCTAGTTGGTTAATTTGGAGAACTTAGTCTTGCACTTGGGGGAAAAAATCTTTCATTTCTGGCAGGCTGAGTCGCAGTATTTTTATTAGGGATGATTCAGTGCTATAGAAGATCAGTGTTTACACTGATTATAAATATGAACGGCTACTTCTGGGGATAGTGTAACACTGGAGAAATGACAGCAAGTACTTAGTATAAAATGGTGGAGTGCAGAGCAAGATTAAAAAAAAAAGTCTTTTAGGTCTTTTAGGTTTAATAGAGTGCTGCATATTGGGGAAAAAAAACAAACAAGCAAAAAAAGTGGAAGAAGAGCATTTTCTCCCCAGAGTTGAAGGAGATGCTTCCTTCCAGAAACATCCTTTGCAGGGGACAGCAGAAGACCAGCGCCACACATGCACCCCGGTCCTCACCGCGATCTCCCCAACGTGGCGGAGCCGAGACACCTCGGCAGGAGACGATTAATAAAAAAACAAGCGGCCAAGTTCAGAGGCAAAGCGGCCGCAAAGAGGTGCTGCCCACCGGCGCCGCTGTCCGCCCGTCGTGGCGGGCGACGACGTGGAGGGGGCAGAGGGGACCGCCTTGTCCCTCAGCACCAGCGGCGGCCGCTGGCGGCCGTTGGAAGCGGCGGCCGTTGGCGGCGGCGGCCGCACGCGCCCGGCATGCCCGGCCCCTC
>VZSV01000032.1:3766506-3785959 GCA_013398735.1 Nothocercus julius
TGGGCTATTTCTGTAATGGAAGCTGCTAGAAATCTGTCAAAACTCTAATCTAGGAATATGCCAGGTGTGGTTGTGCAGTTTGTAGAGCTCTAACAGCCCCGGCCCTGGGGGATCTATTACCTGGTTTCATGTATTGCTGTCTTTGTGGCTGTGCAAAAAAAATCCCCATGGCTTGGGGGATACTCAGAATTTTAGCTGATCTGCTCTGGAAGTTGTGCTTTAGGAAGGCTACAAGAAGGAGCAGTTTTTTTTCTTACCTCTGTCTTGCTACCTGCCATGGTTGTCAGGAGTTTGCAGGACCCCTTGTAGGGCACCTTGCAGCTGGAATTAGTAGAGAATTTTCTGTCCAAGCCTCTTATGTGGGGAATAAAGTTTGTGTTTCCCTGCAAGTGGTGTCAGCCTTTTGCTCAAAATTTAGTGATTTCCTCACCCCCTCTACCACCTGTTTTCCAGCCAGTTCTGCTCTTGGTGAGTTTGAGACATGTTCTCTGCCCACAGAGCTTTCCAAGCAATTTTAGGTGCCATGCAGAAAAGGTAGAAGAGCCTAGAAGGCACTTGAAGGATGAGTCCAAATACCCTTGGGGCCAAAGCAGCTCCTCATCTGTTAGATGGGCACTTGCCACTCTGCAGGGTTTGGATGTGAATTGCTTGTTAGAAACACCAACACAAATTCTTGCCAGCAGGTTGTTCCTTTGGGATAAATACCTGCACGTGGGGCACGGAGAGCGCCGCAGCTGAAGCCTTGGTGTGGCAGCTCGTGTCCAGGCGCCGGGGGCTCTGCTTCCGTCTTCCGGGCTGCCCGCCGCCTTGGCAGGGCAGCCGCAGGCGAGTGCCCCGCGAGCTCCGGGTGCTCCCCGGTGCGCTGCCGCCAGGGGAAGCGGTGCCGCTTGCCCAGGCAGCCTGGCTGGGTGGCACATTGTGCCCGAGGGAGGCCCTGGGGCCCTGCAGGTCATTTCCCACTGCTTGTGTAGCCTCTGGGGGGGGCGAAGAAAAGCAGACATGCGCAAACATGCTCATCCTACAGTACTTGTTATAGCAGAATGAGGTTTCCCCAGGACTACTTTTTCTTGCTTTACTCCTGTGCTGCAGCCTGCTGGCAGGACAGTGGCTGCTGCCGCGGGCTGCTGGCTTTGTAGGTTGGTGTTAGGGTTTCACAGCAACCCATCATAGCTCTGCCTAGTGCCTTTCCCAGGAAATCAGTTCACCACCTGCCTGCACTTCCACGGATGTATTTGCTTCCCCCCTTGCCCCCTTCTGTGGGGGTTGCAGCTGCAGTTTGTGGGGCTGTGTGTAGGGAAGGGTCTGCAGGAGCGTTCCGCGAGCTGGGGTCAGGAACCTGCGAGGTGTTGGGGATGCTGCCGACTGAAAGCTGATGCCATGCAAGGGCAGCATTAGTATTTTTATTTTACCTGAAACAAATTTATGGAACTAAATTGCTCTAAATCTGTTTTTTTTCACTGCAGACTTGAATATGTTTGCTCATTTTTCATCTTCCCATCTCTGTGGGTTGCTTTTTTTACTGCTCTGCTATTGATGCTAGCAAAGGGTAGATGCTCAAATTTACCTCCTGTCCACAGTCTTCTTGGTTGTGCATATGGTACCATGTGACTGAGCCACTTGTTCCTTGCAGAAGGCTGGCATCTGGGGGAGAGTTCCCATGTCAGAACAGCTCAGATCCCTTTGGATTTTTTTCTTCAAGTCTGAAGACAAATTCACTATTGATCTTGATGAAAGATTTAGTTCTGAAATTGATGCAGCAGCCTCCTGTCTTGAACATGATCTATGCTGCCTTCCCTGCTTATGAAGGGCAATGAGATTTGCAAAGCTTTCCTTGAATAGCATTCCTTTGATGGTCTCCATATACTGGTTTCATTTTTTATTTTCTATTTGGGATACTGAGGAATGGAGTTCACCAGATAGCCACCAGATTTGTGAGGGGCTTTGCTATAATCTTTTGTCCTTGTCCCTCTAAGCTTTTCATCAATTTCCCTGTGACTACTTGATCACTGTGGGCAGACTTGCCAAGCTCCAGTCCCCATCCTCAAAGGTGCAGTTGTCTGGGAAGGCTCCAAGTTGAGAGTTAAGCTGCTGTTTGTATCTTCTGAAAGTCCCCGCTGGTGAATATTAAACTTGTTAAGAAGAGCAACTTTTCCTGTATCGGCAGATATCCCTAGCTGCCCGCAACAACTCCTAGTTGACCCTAAGATATGACCGTGATATTTTTGAGTATGTTCAAGCAAAAATTACCTGCAATGCCTGCAGTAATTTCCTATGAAATTTTAAATTGTCAAAATGTTTATTACTCCATGGTTACCATTTCCACATGGTAGTTTTTTTATAAACTGTTAATATGCTTCCCCACCGCAATACATATTTGGGAAGTATGTGCTGATTTTCATAATGTTAATGCACTGTATTCACACATGTAAAACTCATGAATTGGCTCAAGACTATTTTCTTCCAGAGATATAGAAAGCAAACTTGATCAGAAAGAAAGTAAATGTGATCAGATTTTTTTTTAGGGGTGTGTGTGTGTATATATGGCACCAGAGATACACAGAGTGTTTATAACAAAAAAAAGCTTTTTTGATCAGGTGTAACCAGCCTGTGAATTTTGTCTGTGTAGGGTGCGTGTATATTCTGAATACTTAAACTGTCCCTCCTCAAGAGTTAAGAAAAATTATCTTGCACTATACCATGCAACTTTAAAAGCAGTTCAGAGAATTGGGAGAAATTAGATCGTGTTACTTTTCCCAAGCCTGTATTCTGTTTGACTCTGTTGCCAGACACAGTGTATCAAATGCTGCTGGCCAAGGCTGTTCCAGTTGTCCTTGTGTGAATGTCATTACGGTTTTTCCTTCTCGAGCGTTTTTGGCTAATGCATATGTATTATGTATCAACTCCAAAGTAATCCTGAGGGAGTTGAGAACAGAGGTGGGGAACAGGGATTTAAGTATGATGGCTTTTCTTCCATATTGTGCATATTGTTCAAGGCAAATGTTTCAATCCTTCGTATGACTCGGGTGTCACCACATATAAAATCAAGTGTGGATGCACAGTTGAAGGACCCAGTTCAAATCTGTGAAAAGAGCAGGAGCTCTTTCCTTTCCATGAAAGAAATTAAATCCAGAACTTTGTACTGGTGCAGCCCTGATGTGTCAGGGGATAAAGATGTCTGTGTCTGTGATGAGTCATTTAGATTCAATAACCACCTACTGTTTTACAGTGCTACCATATCCAAGCACATTCTTATTTATGCTGAATATTATGTGGAACTCCTGCATGCCAGGTCCTTGTATATGAAGGAGGCATATCCCCTTTGTAGGAGCTTAGTGCTTCAGTAGCCAAGTTATAGATAATGTCCTTTTGTTGTAGGCAGCGTGCTTGTGTACAGCAAAGCGATGTTCCTGGCACACAGCTCATCTCACTAGAAGATGAGACCACCAGAGACTACAGGGAACCAATGAGAGGTCTCAGCTTCTCATTGTTTCTTGCTCATTCCTCTAGACAGCAGCAGGATTTTCTTGGATTCCAGTTTTGTGAAGGTAATCAGCAGAGGATGCAGTGTGCTCCCTTTTCGTGCAATTGTTTGGCACCTGAAACTGAGATTTTGGTTGGAGGGTTCTGTATTAAACAGCATGGTATAAATAAATGCAGCACAAGTATTTGATAATTTACAGCAAGCAAACTTTGTGTGTGAGTTAGGACGTTTCACTGCATTAAAGAACGTTCCTCACCTCAGGTACTTCACATTATTTTACATTAAAATATCCATTTTGCTTTTGTTTTGCTCTTTTTGGTTCCTGATTACACCTTGGTAATAAAAGTAGACTACGGCTTTGCTTTGGTGTTATTCATTTCTTTTATACCCTGAAAATGATGCCCTAAATAGGGTGTTAATATTTAGCTTTTAGGTGTCAGAAGGATTTAAAAAGACGAAAAAACATGTGACTACCACTGGACCCTTACCAATGAAATGTCAATATGTTGTATTTACTGACAATGAGGTTGCATGAGGAATCTGATTCCCACCCCAGGGATGTGAATGAGCATTTGTACTATGTTGACCCTCAAGGGGAAGTGTGTGCACTCATCTGCCCTCCCCCTCAAGGTCTGTAGTTCAGGGCCCAGATAACTCAAGTGCAGTGATTTCAGAAGTGCAAACCCTTTCCGCTTGCAGGATGGCCCTTGTAGGGGGTGTGAGGTCTCTTCTTAGAAGAAAGCCCAGAAGTGCTTAGAGTTTTATGTAGGTCCTTTGTAGTGATTGAAACATGTACTCAGAACTGTTTCTTGTTTCTATTATTTCTTCTTGATTTATGCAGGTATTTGGAAACATCCAGCTTGGAAGAAGTATTGATTTTGTGATTTCTTTCTTACTAAGGTGTAGACAAAGAGGAGCACTTCTGAAGGTGAATTTCCAGGTGTGAAACAATTAAATCGTATAAATGCTCATCTGCTCTTAGCTTTACAGTGAGAAGCACCCTTGACTTCAAGGGTGCGAGTAAAGTGATCTGCATCTGCACTGCAGGCCTGGGATCCTTGCTCTCTCCTGCAGTGTGTGCAAGAGGAGACTCTGGTCTTTCTCAGATGCCTTTGTTTTGTAAAGGACACAAACTTTGTTTTGTAAAGGACACAAACTGCTGCAGCTTGGAAGCTTGTACAGAGTCTGTCACTATCGTGGGCTGGAAGATGCTCTCCTTGGTAATATTGATAACAAAAGATAGTGTCTTTTTATGTTGCTTGGCTGAGCTGTGGCATGTGATGGCTTTTGATTGCAGAGTCCATACAGAAAATAAAAGGCTCTGTTAGGTTTCAGTCATGTTGTACTCCATAAAAAGCAGAGAACTAGATTCTTTCTGTTTTTTTTTTCCTGAATTCATTTTATGAGAGCCTCTGCTATAAGAGTTTAAAATGTTTTGTAAATAGTTAAAACAGTGGTTTTCAGGACCCTCAGAGCAGTGCCTTCTGAATTCCCTTAACATATGGTATACTTTAGCTAGGCCTTTCCATGCTTTTTCGCTAACAAATGATTTTTTTGTGCTAGATCAGAAAAACTTAAAATGGGTAACTTGTAGGGATTTTCGGATTAGGAAAGGTAGAGAGATAATTAAAGTGGTGGTTGTAATTGGATCTAATGGATAATCTCTACTCTAATGCCTAATCTTAAAACAAAGGCTTCAGGTGGTTAAAATCCCTTTAAAGGCTGTTTGCATTATTGTACTTTAAGGTTGGTTGCTGTGCAGGCAGGACAGCTCTTTGTCTGTGTTAAGGGACCTGCCGGGGAATAGCAGGTTCCACACCTGCCCTGTGGCACCGGGAATGGAAGTGTCCTGGGCGGCTGCACTGTAACATTCCCTGTTGGCATGAGGGAGCAGAATGGCTAAGAAGTGAGGGGGAGGGAAGGAATGCTTTTGGAGCCCTTGGTGATTTATAAAATCTATCAGCTGGAGTTGTAAGCATAGAATTGATAAAGCTTCTCCTGGGTAAGCATTTTGGTATTGATTAATTCCTAAAATATATTTGATTTGCCAGATGGGATAAACACTTTATCTTGAGTTGTTAGCGCACCCATAAACTGTGAAGTTGACATAACTGAGTGGGATAAACACATCCCAGAGCCAGAGTGGCCATTGACACAAATACTCTACCTTTCAGTGGCCATCAGTACCAGTACTCTGCTGTGTCCCAGTCTCGTGGGACAGTAGTCAGCCCGACACTGCCAGCGTCTCGCTGTTGTTGTGCTGGCAAGCTTGTGGACTGTGCCTGCTGATTTCTGCCTTTCAATCTTCTTTTTCTCCCTTCCCAGATGAAACTAGGTGGTCTCCTGTGGCAAGTTTAGGGAAGCTCAAATATGACCACAGCTGTGAGGCTGTTGGGTTTGGTTTTTGTTCTGGGCAAGCCCTAAGATTTTATGACTTCTTTTTCTGAAAGAAGTATATTGAGAGTGGGTTGAGTGTGTTGATTGCGTGAGGTCTGTGTGATTGCCTGGAGAAGTCAATAGTTGCTTTTCACTTGCTGTACAGCAAGCACTGGGTCAGGACTGCGGCCCTGGCACAGAGCTGCTCTGAGCTGCACACCCGGCACGTCTATCGTGATGGTTGGTGCTTCAGGTCCAGGGCTCGAGGGGACCTCTGAGCTGCTTTAGCCACGTAAATCTGGTTCAGCACCACTAAGTCGGATAGACTGACACTGGATCAAAGCTGCTGTAATGAAGCACAGAGTTTGTCTTGCTGCATCCTCCTACAGAACACGATAGAGCAACAGCCGAGCTTTTCTGTCTTCTCGCTTGTTTTTCCTACCTACAGAATTTCTGAGCAAGTGAGTGGTAGCTTTTTTTTTTTCCCTATAGAGGTACATGCTGGAAGTATTGAAAATTATACTGTCTATTTTCATTAGTTTTAGTGAAAATAACACTGACAGATTAATTACATGTAACTGTTAGAGTGCAGGCCGCTGAAATTATTGAAGTGTACTGGTCCTGTTGGAGAACTTCACTATCCCACACAGTAAAGGCTATTAATATTTCTGACATGACAGCAAAAGTGTAATTACATTAAAGAGGAAAAAAAAAATAGTTCATAGTTCCAGAAGCCCCAACTTTTTCTATTTTAAATTCTTTTGGCATACTAAATAAGCTGAAATGGATAATGGAAGGCAGACATGACTTAATTAAAATGAAGCTTGTATGTGGCAGTTTTGATCCAGTTCCCCTCTACCCCCAAACACCAGCTTTTCTAGTGAGTCTTTCCACATTCTGTTGCCTTTTTCCTGAGTGCTTTTCCTGTAATGTTCCAGAGAGGACAGAATTTTACAGCGGGTGCGAGGACAGATAGCAAAACACATGTACGTGAGGCCGTGGTTTCTAAATGATTTGTAGTGTCCCACAGCAGCCCTATCCAGGCGCAGTCTTGACTTGTGAGGGTGGCCACTGGGGGCACTTGTGTGTCCTTCCTTGTGCTCTGACTGGGAAAATCTTCCTGTCGCAGATAAGTGGGACTTCAAAAGCTCCTTTTGTTAGAGCTCTCCTGCCTCAGAACCCTGAGTTCTGCTCCAGGGTTTCCAAGCCCTGGTTCATGGTCCTGTTTAGTCAGGGATCCTCTGCTTGTTCTTATTAGAGTGGGAAAGTGAAGACTCTGCTGTGCAGGCAGCATTTCTGCTGCCTTATTCTGCTCTCTGCCTTGCATTCCCTACACAGTAGCCTTTCCATGCCCGGGAAGGGTTGTTCTCTAGGCGCACAGACGTGGTCCTTTTGGTGACAGTGGCTTGGCAGTGCTGTCACACGAAGTCTCTCCTGAGATGCTATGGTTTATAGGTGTAGGAATATTGCGAGGGGGGCCACGCCGAGGCTGGGAGAGCTCTTTGCTGGAAGAGCTGAGCAGGCTGTAGCTGCCGTTGTGCTTGGGCAGCCTCTGCTGGAAAAACGTTTCCTGGGCCCATCAGCAGAGTTGGTGAAGAGAGCGGCCCCTTCCCACTTCGTTTCCTTGGTGCTCCAGTCTGCTGGGGGCTCTTGCCGCCAGATCCAAGCATGTGGGTTTTTCTCTTATTCTTTTTTGCTAACTGGCGTGTGTAACAAGACCGTGACCTTTCCATGGCCTTCCTAGGTCGGCAAACCTCTGAACTGTTCATCAGTGCCGACTTGAGGGATTGCACTTTCTTCTTGTTTCCTTTCTCCCCACGTGCCTGTGACTAACCTTTAATTCACCTGCAAATTAAAGTATAATCCCCGCTTGCAGATTGGTATAAAGGTCTGTACGCTTTGCTTGCTCTCCTTTTATTGCTCTTTAAGGACAAAGTTCCCCCGAGGGCTGCCCTGGGCCGTGCCGTTGAATCGCGCGGAGGGCTGGGGCTGGTGCCCCTGCGGCCACGGGGCCGCCTGAGGCGCACGCAGCCCGCGGGGCCGTCCTGGCGGCTGCTCCCGGGGCAGAGCTCTGCCCCGGGTTTGTTCCCTCCCCTACGGAGCGGCCAGTGTCTCTCCCCTCTCGGAGCCGGCCAGGCTCCCGTGGGCGCCGCCAGGCCTCGCTGGCCCGGCCTGGGCTGTCTGTCCGTTATGTCCGTTGAGCGCTGCTCATCCCTTGCCTGGCCACGGGCCCCAGCTCCAAGCCGTGGGCGACAGCCCAGCCTGCCCTCGGCCCCTCCGTGTCCCCAGTGCATGTCTGCGCCCCCGTTGGCGCAGGGACTGCTTAACTTTTCTAATTACAGATGAAAAACACAGTGAGTGTGTGTGTGTTTTTGTGTTTTGTTTTTTCTTCTTTTGACCTTTACCTTCCTTGTTGAAAATAGCAGGGTTGTCTCATGTTTGTCATCTTTTCTAGCTGTAGGCAGTTTTAAGGGCTGTGCAGTTACATGGCAAACTGGAGAAACGTAAACCTGTCATGCTGAAGTGAAGGCATGTAGGAACAGCATTACGGCCACATCAGTGACCACGTGCGTGGAAATGAAAAGCTGATTTTTGTGCAGGCAACTAGTGTTTGTGTTAAATTTATGTGGTAGCTCTTCCAGTTCCCATCTGTTTCTGTGCCCTTTGACGAGAGGACTTGCAATTATTATTATCATTTTTTAAAATAATGACAGGGAGTAAGAGTTGGATTATATTTTCCTTCCTGCTTTCCTCATTCCTCTTTTGAGGAGATCTTTAGGAGATTCTAAGGAAGGAAGTTTTGTCTTCCAGGGCTGCCAATAATTTACCACTACAGTACAAAGTCGAGAGGTCAAAACTACAAATTGAACACTGATGACTGTAATGTGTCTCCAGATGCCTTTTTCTTATAGGCAGAAGTGATGCAGCTGCAAGAGCTTCGTGCTGTGAACAAATGATCTCAAGGTCCAGTGCCTGTGGTTTTACACTCAGGGCTCAAGTGTGGCTGAGACCCCTTGGCCTTTGCCTGGAGCGAGGGGGCAAAGCTTGGAGTTCAATGGTCCACAGCAGTTAGTTATGGAGAGGAAGGCGGTTCCTCCTTTCCTTTAATCTGCCCTTGCTGTTCTGCAGCACCAGGGAGCTCTGTGCTCCTGCTTAAGCAAAGCCCTGTGATGGCCCTGAGCAGACCTAATCTTGAGCATGTGCTGCAAGAATCTGATGTGCCTGACATGCTGATAACACCAGCGCCCGTAACTGAGCTGTTCTGAACCTGCACAGTGCTCAAGGTCGGCAGGCTAGTGCCCTATACAACAGGAAAGCTAAAAGCAGTAGCTGGCCACCAAAACTGATTGTTCTGGCAGGTCTATTCACTCAAATGTGAGTCTGTATTTGATCCTAAATATCACTCCCCATCTGACCTGTTTTGAAATAGGCATGTGGGCAGACAGGTGCCTCATGTGAGCTCCAGTGTGTGGGTGAGGTGACAGCCTATAATTCTGCCACTACGGGGGTAGGTATCTCATACTGCCAAGGTGCTTATGTTAGGTAAGTTGGTCAACACCCCTTTCTCCCTGGGGTAGGCAGATGGCCTTCCCTGAAGGACACTAAGGTAACTGACTGATAGGGACCCACAAGGTCTGGCTCTGGGAGTGAGAGGTGCCCCAGGCTGTTCTAGGACACACTAATAACAGCTGCTTCTTGGGTAATCTCCATTGTCAGGAAGCTAAGTTAGTCAGGTGGCCAAAGCAGTGTGATTAGTCTTCCTCCTAGCCCCTCATTCACTTGTCCACAGCAGTGAAGAAGCTCCTGGTGGAGCAGGGCACTGTGCCCGCATCACCAGCACTGTCTTGCCCCTGGCAGTTTCCCCAGCCCAATTCTCCTGTCACTGCTTGAAGATGTGGTTGTTAAGCAATATTCTCCAAGTATATTGGGTTGAATGAACCCCAGGTGAAGGGGGATATGGAGATGGCCTTGTACTGTATTAATGATTTATGCATGTGGTTTAATCACACAGCAAAGTGCCTTATTTTCTACTTTTTATAACTTAGCTCAAAGGGTTTTTACTTTCTTATCAGATATCTCAATGTGGTTCATCAGCCCTAGCTCAGCAGCAGATAGGGCTGAAGGCAGGACTGAAGATAAGGTTGTCTATAACATGAGTCAGGTCCACCTAGGAGATAAGTCTGCCCATTCCCATCTGGGAAGTGTGGAAATCAGGAGGAAGGGACAGGGCTCCTTCCACAGAGCAGCTCTGCTCAGGACTGGGTGTCTAGTCTTGAGCCCCTGGCCTTGGGCTTACATGGCCAGTAGGCAGGAGGGTGTCTCGTGGGTCCTGGGTGAGGCTGCTCGGGGCAGGTAGGGCCTCCTGGTGCTGTCAGGATCCTGACAAGAGCTTTACTCATTCATCTGGTTTTATGAGCTGCTTCCTCCTCACCTTTTGAGAACAACTCTTCCAAAGGGTGTCAGGATTGGTTTGCACTGCAGAGGAGCCTAAAGAGGAATGTAAGGCAATGAGAAGAATTTTCTGTGCTGCTAATTTCCTCTGTCATGATCATCAGAGTTTTGCACCTCTCACAAGGGTAAAGCGTTATGGCTAATCTTTTCTTTTAGGCTTTCCCAATTTTGGCTGCTAAATGCTAAGATTTTTTTTTTTTTTTTTTTTTTTTTTTTGGCGAGGGGGGGGCAGTGGGGAGCTGGATGGGTAGAGTATGAGTGACCTTGTCCTGAACGCAGCACTGAGGCACTCATGCTGCTAAGGCCAGGGTTAACCCTAGCCTGCCAAGCAGCTGCTGCTTTAGACCTAGAGAAGTGAAGCTGGTTATCCTTTAGATGACAAGAACCACATCTGGTGTAATCCTGGGATTTGCTTTATTGTTACAGTTTTTAAGTCGATGGTTTGGGAAGAGATGGAAATAAGAGGATAAAAGGTTGGTGTGTGTGCACGTAGATAATCTGATCCTGTTTCTGTTAAAGGGGGAGGGAGCTGCAACTCGGGAAATCTGTTCAATCACAAATATTTATTCAGAGGAGAACTAGTTGCTTTCTGCTAAATGGTTGCAGGGCGAGTGCTGCCCCTCGGTGAACACCTGATAGGGTATGTGCATGTGTGCAGTCCCCATCAGTGCTATCTAGTGACGTGTGTGTGTGTGTGTGTGTCGAAAGTAACGACTTGTGTTGCTTCCACAGTTCCTGTTGGTTCATTTCCTGAGCGGAGCTGGGGATGAAGCACGCAAAATCTGATCAAAGCCCATGCCTAATTGGATTTCTAACTTGTGCTTTAAACATGTTGGATTTTTAAGTGCTCCCATTAGTAGGTATTAGTACTGAGGAGAAAAATGTGACCAGGGAGTTTTTTGAGTCAGAATTTAAGTGTAATTAAAAGGAGATTACAGAATGTAATAATAGAAATGCCTTCATTAAATAAAGAACATGGGTAGGTGCCATAGGGAGCACTTGCACCACTAGAACCTCTGGATGCCCATAGAAAACACACCAGCCCATGGCTCACAATTTGACCTCAGAGCAAGAGACTCCTATTTCAGAGGGGAGGAAAGGGGAGCTGGCAGAGCGGTCATTTGGTAGCTCCTACTTGCTGGCTGTGCAGAAGGTCCCTTTGGAGAGAGAGGATTTTTTTTATCCCAAAGAAATAGGCAGAAGAGACCCCAAATGTGCATATGGATTGAGCCAGAAAGAATCAACCTAATTAGCAGCAGATTGCACTGTGTTAGACCAAAGCTGCTCCATGAGTGCACTGAGTAATAAACTGAAAAGTTTACTTTTAGTAAACTAAGACTATTGGCTATATTGAACTATTAGGCAGATAGTGCTATTTGCCTGTGGCTATTGCAATGCTAGAAATAAGGTGCAGGCTGCTGGAGTTGCCAGTCCTGTTGCCTGGAAGGGAAACAGAGAAAATAAATCTCACAGATGAGAGAGAAAATAGCACGTCTGTCTTCACTCTTAAAAGATTGTATGACATCCAAGAGCTGAATCTGAAGCTTGGAGTTCTAGTTAAGCCAAATCTTAACTGGAATTTGTGAGAGCTTTGTCAGGTGATCTATCTGATTTTTTTTTTTTTTTTTTTTTTTTTTTTTTTTTTTTTTTTTTTTTTTTTTTTTTTTTTTTTAAATCGGAGGAGTTTGAGCTGATGTCTGTTCATACAGTGTTAATCCCTACAGAGCAGGTCTTAATGCAAGACTGGCAATGCAGGTCCTGTCTGCAGTGGACTCAGAGATTGGTCCTTGATCATTTGAGATCCAACTCCGAAGCTGACTTGTGAGTTTGGATTGAGGATCAAAGCCGAAATGTCACTTCATTTCATGCTTAAGGGTCAACCCGAAGGGTCTTGTTTTAAGGTGTATTTTGTCTCATAGCATAACTTGAACCACAAAATACACCATTGAATTAAAAATCCCTTATCTTTGAGGCTTAAAAGACTCATTGAAGATGAAGGTGAAACTGTTTGTGTGCTTCTAAGCATTGTAAGAAGAGACCTTGGTAAGAATAAAAGTGTAAGTGGCACAAAGAATTGCAGCAAAGAGAAGCATCGCTGTGGAATTAAAAGATGAACATTTGAAGGAGACAGCTCTGCCTGGTTTTGAAGTTGTAGCATTTGTGTGTAAGGATGTGCTGCCTTCTCCCAGGGAACAAGGTTGGCTAGAATTTCTCAGTCTCAAGAGGACAGCAGTTTTGGCAGGATATTTTTTGCTAGTACTGCATAAATAGGTAGTGTTAATGTGCTTATTGCACGCTGCATTGAGTAAAACTTGAAGAAAAACCTATACAGAAGATACTTCTAGAAACCTACTTGCTTGCAGGTCCATATAAACACATCTTTCAAAACCAAGTGTTTAGCAAAGCTGAGAGGGGTTTTAAAGTATCTGCTGTCTTCTCTCCTTTTTGGGCACATGCAAAAAATGTTTCTTTTGTGTCATGCCCTCCTTAACGTTTTCCTACGTGCATGGTGCAGCGTGCCTGCCTTGGGGTAGCTGTGTAGCATCCCTGCAGGCAAGGATGAGCACAAGGGGTCCCATGAGAAGGTCGGAGGCTGCTTGGTGCAGGGAAGTACACATTGGTCCAGAGAAGTTGAGGGCAAGACAATTAAATTTCCCTGCTAAAAGAAGTCTGATTTTTTTTTTTTTTTTTTACTCATTCAGTATTCATTCACTTGAACTCTTTGTGTTTCTTACCCTAGTCGCTTGTACGTCATCTGCCACGATGTTACCTGTGCAGAGTTATGCCTGTGAGGTGGGGGAAAGCTGAGAGGTGGTGCTGTAAAGATGATCCAGACTTCTCATAGATGGGGAATTAGAGAGGATCCAACTTGGGTCCACATGAATGAAGCAGTGTTTCCAAATATTTTCATTGGAATGATCTCCCTTCCCAAAAATAAAACCTAAAAAACAAATAAACAAAAAAACCCCAAAAGCTTGATAATGAGTATCATGCCTTGGACCAGTGCTTCTAACCAAGACATTTCATTTTCAAGCTCAGTGTAATCTCTTTGCACCTCCAAGCATGCTCCTATCTATGCATCATTTTAGGTAGCAGATGAACTTAAATGGGTTTGTGTAAAAACTCTCCCTGGAGGCTTTGAACAAGCCCTGGGGTATTCATTAAATTGCTTTTAATCCAGGCTTCACTCCTCAGTGAGTCAAGTACTTTGCCTTCGGTGTTTTGCTTTATTTAGTTTGTGGGCTATTCCTCTCATTCTAAAAACAACACCCCACCCCCCGCAAAAAAAAAAAAAAAAAAAAAAAACCTACCCTTTTCTGCCTGTATTCAGATTTTCATTTTTGGTGGCTTGTTTTTTTTCTGAATATTGTCTTTGCCTTTTTCCTGTCATCTGCAGCAAAGTAGATTCCTTTCAAAGACCCACAAACTTTTTCCTCTTTCCTCCCCCCCGCTGCTTTTCCCCGAGCCTTATTTGGATTCCCTCTGCTCTTTCTTGTCTGGAAGCAGCCAGCTGCTTCTTGGCCCCCCAGCACTGGGGTCTGAGCAGGAGTGGGTAGAGGGTTTGATATTGACAGCTGCAGCTTTGGCATCTCTGTAAACTATTTCTAAACTCTGCTGGTAGTTTTCTATCTGAATGCATAGAAACATCTCAATAGCACATAGAGCTGGTTTTGGGAATTTGGATGGGAGGGGAAAGAAATGACTTAGTTTACAGGGTAGGGGGAAAGGTCTGAGCAACTCTTTGATAACTCTTTCATAACAAGTCAAAATTTCCTTGTTGTTTTGCTGGTGAACTAGAATAATCATGTGTCTGCATGGCTTGCAGAGTTTTGCTATCAGCTGGCTGGCAGGCAGCCTCCCAGCTTCCCAGTTCTCCATGGGAGGGTTCCGACTGCTTTGCAGCTCTGCCATTTCTGGGCTCCTTCTTTCCCTCTTTTCCTTACTCTTGTTGGACTGGCTTGATTATGCTTTCCAAACGCTACTGGTACTGAGATTGTAGTGCAGCCCATCATTTGGGAAACTTGAGAATTTCACATATAAAGTACTTAGACAACTACCATTTAGGTGGAGTCTAAAAACTTACTGACATTTTCTATGTTGTTTATTTAATATAAAATCAGCCCAGCAGGTTTATTCTGCTCTAAGATGACAACTGGTCTTCCCCCAGCACCTCTGTTTACTCATCTAGCTACACAAATCTTCAGGCTCCTCCACTGAGTCATCCTGGCCCATGCTGAGCGCTGCTTGATCCACCCACTCGTGAGCATCCTTTGCTGCCCATGTTTCATGCTGCTGGGCAGAGCTGTGGTTATATTGGGGCCTCTGTGCAACGAGAAACCTGCAAGCTGCGTGTGGTCTAACTTGATCCTCGTCTTTGGAGAACGCATACAAACTCATTCAGGGCTCCTCTTTAAGCCAGCAGTTAAATGCCAGATGCCTCTCTATTTTATTGCAGGCAAGATGGTGGTTGTGTTTGAGTCAGTAGAGCAGCTCTTGCTTGCATGTCTAGCCCATCAGCATTGTGCCAGCAGGCCCAGAAGGATGCAAAATAAGAGAGTGCTGACTGCTCCCACAGTTCCTGCTGCTGGAAGTATTTGTCAGTGTGGCTTATATGTGGTGCCATGTTGTGTATATATATTTTTATTTGTGTGTTTATTTGTGTGTATATATATTTGTTAGTAGGGAACTTGATACCTTTTCTAAGCTGGCGTAAAAGAAACGATGCTGGCTGCTGTTGAGGTGAAGAGCTATTGTGAAGCCCACCAACTTTAGTGGATCATGCAGACAACTTTTTGTATCTAATATAATGGAGATTTAAGTAGGCTAGCAGCACTGGAAGAGACCCAACACATGCTTTGTGTTGGATGAGGGGATGCAGGGCATTCATGTTTATTCGCAAGAGTGCGTGTCAAGTTATTGGTTGGCAGATGAGGATATTCCTTTCTATAAATGTTTTGTATCAATGTTCTATGTCATTGCATCGAGCATTTGGGATGATGCTATTTTAAAATAGGCTAGCTTTAATGTACTGAGCTAGAAGCTTTATTCATGTTGTCCTTGCTCTATCTCTGCAATTCTTCTGTTCCTCCCCACCTTTTTCTCAGGGTATGAAATATCACAGGGGCCAGTTATAAATCAGTTCTCCCTCCTGCCACCAGCCTTGTATTTGTACTGTGTAATTTCTGGTTTGGGGCTAATTTGGCAATATCTGAGTTCAGCTGACAAATACATGAACTCCATGTGGGGTCTGCTGCGGTGTTGGGTAGTAACTGTTCATGCTCAGTGGTTTCCAGCTTTCCATTCATAGTTCCCTGGAGCAGCAGGCAACTTTGAAAGTGCCCACCAAGTGATTTAATGAACACAAACTTGTGTGTGCTGTTAGGCAAACTCTGTGAAACTTCTTAAGGGGCTGCATGTTCTTTGAAAAACTTTAGGGATTGCATAGGCAAACGCACTCATATTACATATTTTGGCCTTTCTTCCTCACATTAGGGACAACATCTCAGTGAATCAAGGAGCTTGACTTTTCTCAAATTTTTCCAGTTACAGAATCCTTAGAGGGTGGTAGGATGGGGAATGGGAGAATACAGTTGACAGGCAGACCCCCTATGTGAGCTCTTGGCTCCTGTGAGCCAAGGGCCTAGTAGCTCTTAGCCCATGGTCACCTCGTTGCAGGGGTTTGGCCTTTCCTGCTTGGAGGCAAGTGTGGCCCCTCTCCCAAACAGAGGGCCAAGGTGGTCATCTCCACTCATAGTGTAACTGATGGGTTTTGGTGGACGCCAGGGTCCTAGTAAATGTTCTCTGCTGGAAACACATACTATGAAAGATGGATTTTTAGAGCTTATTGCTGTATTTTCACTTTATCTTACTGATATAGCTGAAATAACAGCAGTTGCACAAAGAAGTGTAATTCTTGGGAGTATTCAAATGTTGATGGTTAGGAGCTTAGGATAAAGTGATTTAAATACTGTAAAAATGATGTAGCAATGGAGACAGATGAGCAGCTTGCCTTTTTTTTGAGCTGCATTTCCAATGTGATTATGCTGAAGACTCCACTGGTATGACCACCCACAAACTGTTCTTCCCAAATGGAGCCTGTTCAGCAATGGCCAATGAGGAGTGAGGTGCCAAAGTACAACCCTGTACCTCAGAGCTGGTGAAAACCAAGGGCAGTGTAGGTGCCTCAGATACTCATTGGAGTGCCCAAGTGGCAACTTTTCCACATACAAAAAGCGGGAACCCAAGTGGCTGTTGTCGGAAACTTGGCTCTCCAGGCACATACGTTGTCATCGTGTACCGGCACAATCCCTGTCATAGGGGCTGACGCGTTGGTCAATGTTGAAGATAAAAGTTCGTGAAACTGTAAATCCTGGAAGTTACTGAGAAAACAAAAAGCGAAAGACTAATGGTGTGCTACAGTGGCAAATTAATGCTCAAGGGAGTAGGTTTCAAATGCTCCAAAGTAGCAGGGATGTTGCCTTTAAGCCACTTAAAGGCTTAAAGTATTGTGGAAATGATAATAACAGTAGATAGTTTTCAGATACGCAGGTCTTACCATGGATAAGCAATGATTACGTGGAATTGGGTGAAAGAAGTGAACCCAAATAGAAGGGAACTACTTTGAAAGCCTACAGAGGAGAAGATAGAAAATATGAATAAAGCGCAAAGAAGCAGTAAACAGTGTGGGAAGACACAGGGGGAAAATAAAACAGTAATGAGGTGCTAAAGTGCTTTATGGATTGATAAATTTGGATTGGCCAGAGGGACTGTCAGGAGCAAATGAAGAAATGTTTCACAGTAACAAGTAGAGATAGCTGGCTCAATGCAGAGCCTGAAACATCTCCTATCCTAGGGAAAAGGTACATGGTAAATTCTGCATCAGTTTTTACCTGTTGAAGGCTCGTGGTGATGGACACAGTCTATGGTAGTATTGATTAAAGCAGAATGAGCAAAATACTTAAGATAAAGTAGCAGAGGTGGAAGAGCAAGATTGTTTCAGGTGAATTCAAAGGTCTGGAAACAAGTACACACCCCAGGAGCACCTGCTGGTGAAAAACCTAGTCATGGTGGACCTTGTAGCCTGTAGTAAAGCACAGGACAGACTTCATCAGCACCTCAGGGGGCACTGATAACTGGAATTACCGTCTTCATGGCTCTATTTCAAGGTGGAGCATGCAGCATTAGTGTGAATGAAAGCTTGAGGGAATGGTTAACAGAGGCCTGGTTGTCAAAGGCTTGTTCTTTTAGGTCTGCTATATGACTCCTTGTGAATGAAACTGCATGTGAATAAATGCATGGAGAACAGTATGTTAGGGAGATTTCAGTTCTTTTTCTCTTATTATCATTCCTTTGGCCAATATTTGGAGATGTGAAGGTGGGGGGTAGCCTCGGCTGCAGTGATCATGAGCTGGTGGAGTTCAGGATCCAATGAGGAGGGAGCAGGGCTGTAAGTAGCCTTGCAACCATGGACTTCAGGGGGGGCAACTTTGGCCTCTTCAGAGGCCTCCTCAGAAGAATCCCGTGGGCTAGGGCTCTAGAAGGCCGGGGGACCCAAGAGAGTTGGTTGGTGTTCAAGCAGCACCTCCATGCCCAGCAACAGTGCAGCCCTGTGTGCAAGAAGTCAGGCAGAGGGGGCAGGAGGCCTGCATGGATGAGCAAGGACCATCAACCAGAAGGCGGTATACAGAAAGTGGAAAAAAGGACAGGCTCCTTGGGAGGAATATAGGAATGTTGTCAGGGAATGCAGGGAAGTGACACGGAAAGCTAAGGCACGGTTGGAAGTCAATCTGGCCAGAGATGCTAAAAATAACAAGAAAAACTTCTTTAACTATATTAATAGCAAAAGGAAGATCAGGGAAAATGTGGGTCTGCCGATGAATGGGTTGGGTGCCCTGGTCACAAAAAAATAGAAAAAGCAGAGTTGCTGAACGCCTGCTTTGCTTCGGTGTTTACCAAGGGCAGCCCTTCAGAGTCCCAGGCCCCAGGAACAAGAGAGGAAGCCTGGAGAGAGGAAGACCTGCCCCGGATTGAGGAGGACTGGGTCAGAGCACCTAAGGAAACTCGATACCCACAACTCCATGAGTGCTGCGGGAGCTGGCGGATGGCATAGCTAAGCCGCTCTCCATCATCTTGGAAAGGTCCTGGAGAACGGGGGAGGTGCCCGAGGACTGGAGGAAAGCCAATGTCATGCCAGTCTGCAAAAAAGGCAAGAGGGAGGACCCAGGCAACTACAGGCCAGTGAGCCTCACCTCCATCCCCGGAAAAGTGATGGAACAGCTCATCCTGGCAGTTGTCTCCAGGCACGTGGAGGACAAGAAGGTGCTCAGGAGTAGTCAGCATGAATTCACCAAGGGGAAATCCTGCTTGACTAACCTGATCGCCTTCCATGACGGAATGACTGGCTGGATGGATGAGGGGAGAGCGGTGGATGTCATCTACCTTGACTTCAGCAAGGCTTTTGACGCCGTCCCTCACGGCATCCTCCTGGGCAAGCTCCGGAAGTGTGGGATAGATGAGTGGACAGTGAGGTGGATTGGGAATTGGCTAGATGACAGGGCTCAGGGTGGTGATCAGTGGTGCAGAGTCTAGTTGGAGGCCTGTGGCTAGCGGTGTTCCCCAGGGGTCAGTCCTTGGCCCAGTTCTGGTCAATTCATTCATCAATGACCTTGATGAAGGGATGGAGTGTTCCCTCAGCAAGTTTGCTGATGATACCAAACTGGGAGGAGGAGCTGACAGCCCAGCGGGCTGCGCTGCCATCCAAAGGGCCCTAGACAGACTGGATAGCTGGGCAATGAGAAATCTTATGAAATTCAAGACAAGTGCAAGGTCCTGCACTTGGGGAAAAATATCCCCAGTCACCAGTACAGGCTGGGGACTGACCTTCTGGAGAGCAGCTCTGCAGAGGGGGACCTGGGCGTCGTGGTGGACGACAGGTTGCCCATGAGGCAGCAGTGCCCTCGTGGCCAAGAAGGCCAAGGGGATCCTGGGGTGCATTAGGAGGAGCATCTGCAGCAGGTCGAGGGAGGGGATCCTGCCCCTCTACTCAGCCCTGGGGAGGCCACACCTGGAGTGCTGTGTCCAGTTCTGGGCTCCCCAGTACAAGAGGGATGTGGAGCTGCTGGAGAGAGTCCAGCGCAGGGCTAC
>VZSV01000032.1:3787526-3815398 GCA_013398735.1 Nothocercus julius
TGGAAATCATATCTCAGATCTGTGTGCCACACAGTACATGCATAATTGGTTGCTGTTGCTTTTTTGGGGGGGGGTTCTTCTATAGTGTTTTAACATTTTGTGGAAACTCTGCCTGTTTTGATCATTTCAGAATATCACTAGATGATGACACTAGTCCACGGTCATGCTGCAAATGATTTTCTTTGGCCAAATCACAAACCCTCTGGGGGACTTTCCAGCTGTGAGGCAGGAGCTGGGCTTGGACTAAAGCACCTTCTGGAATGTAGAAGAAACACTTAAGATCTTTTGGGGGATTCTGTGGCGTGTTCTTGTGATAGAAATGACTTCTGTGATGAAGAAGCACTGCTGTTGGCTGATAAAGTTAGCTAAATAAACACTTGTATCTGTGTCTGAATTTTTTTTTTTGTTAAGCTCCTGGGTAGTGTCAACCATTGATATGTTTTTCTGTTGCTTTCTGTACCCTACTCCCATTGAAGTCAGTCACTCCCATTAAAGTCAGGCTCTTGTCTTGCAGCCTGCTTGAGCCTTCTGAGGGCCTTTGTTGTAACAACAGCATCCTATCCTTCCCCCTAGGATGTGCCATTAGGTGTTAGATGCCATAGGAAAGTTGTATTCTTACTGTTTCCAGTTGAAGAGTGGTCTCAAAATGAGATGCAGTATTAACCACTTTTCAAAGACAGTCAGTTTAACTCAGCATTTTTGTTTGGCCTTATTAAAATGACCTAATTTAAAAGAAATTGCCATGTTTAGAAAGCTTCTGCTTCTCCAGAAGCTGCTTGGAGCAGGAATCATAGTCTGGTGGTTGTTTGTTGTCCAGTGCAGCGCGATTTTGGCCTGTTTGGGACTCCTGAAAGCAAACAAGCTTCCAAGCCTGTGTCTCTGCATTACTTTCACCTAACAATTATCCCTGTGATCAGTGCTTTTTTTCTTTTTTATCTTTTTTTTATGAAGTTGATTGTTATATTTTTTAAGTAGCTGTATGCAACTGCAGCAGAGGACAACCTCTCATCATTGGTGTGCAAAAGACATGCTTGCTATGATTTGACTTGCAAAAGTCAGGCTTCTGAAATATCAGAGCAAACAATAGGTAAAGCTTTTGTTCTGCATTTTTCCCTAATTGCTCTTCATTCCTTTTTAGTAGTAATTTAGGCTGAATGTATTTTAAGTGTGGTACTGCAAGTTATATGTCCTTGTATTCCAGCATTAAACAAAGCATCAGGGGCTATTTTTGATCACAGAAGTGCAAAGCTATGAATCATTTCAACAAAGTGAAATTTTTTTGGAAAAAGTCTGGGTAAATGGACATGTTACTGTGTGTAAAACACATGCACATCTGGTAAGAGCTAAATGTTTTTCAGGGTGGCTCTTCCTCAGACTTTATGAGGATGCAATAACAAACAGCTCATGTTCCTTGTGAGAAACTAGTAAGCCATCTCTTCATAAGCTGGCTTCTTCGTTGCAGATATTTCAGTCCTTCCCAGGGAAGCTTTCATTTCTTCCACTGATATTTTGTATTCACTGTTGGCTTTTCAAATGTAAGGATCCCTGTGTAATTCTGCTTTGATGGCCACAGCCTGGGCCCTCGCAGGTGCCAAGCTGGCTGCTGGGGTAGGTGCTGCTCCTGGTCCTTGGGCCTCAGCGAGAAGCCAGGGCACCCAAAGCCCCACAGCATCTTGCAGGATCTGGTCTCGCAGGTGGGGCAGATGTGAGGAAGAGACTTCAGGGTCTGGACTGCAGGGGGCTGGGTTTGTCACTCATCTTCACAGGGCTACAGCATCTGGAGCAGACTGACTCACTGTCTTCCTAATGACTCTCTATATGGTAATCCTCCCCAATATTTCCCCCAACAATTTGGCGGGAGGGGGGAAGCCCATATTTCTACTGTTAATTCCAAATGGGAGCCAGACTATAGATACCAGTTTATATTAGTAAAAAGGCAAATACTCATCTAGAAGCATTTTTATTACAGGAGTCCTGGTATCCTAGGAAATTGATGCTCGTGTAGTTTGAGGCAAGAACTGGGTCAAAATACATATTGAAATAATATTCATAATATGACTATTGAAATGATAGTCAAGACTGGAGGTGGGGCACCTGGGCACAGAAATGAAATAACTTGCTTAGGGTCACGTAGGGGTTCGGTGCAGCGGTGGGTGGTGAATGTCTGCCCCGATCTGTCTGTGATGCTGAACCTGCTCAACCACAGCATCTCCTAGGACGTTTTGTCGGAGGCTGTCTTTTCTCTGTGCTGTTATGTCATTATCTAATCCGTTTTGCATTTCTCTTTCCATGTTAAATTTATGTGTTTGATTAAAGTTTTGCTCGTTTTCACCACTAATGGTCTGAAGAGCATCTTCCTGTGCACATTTCTCTTGTTTACTCACTTCTGTAAAAGACAAGGATTTTCTCTCAGGAATGTTTATGCTCATCCCTCACTTCATTTAACTAGCAGGTCTGTCTCCATTTAGATTTTGGAGTTGTTCAGCAGTGTGATGTTGCAGTCAGCCCTGTCCTCCTGGGTGCTCAAAGACTATCTGTTCATGCTGGGGGCTTGTAAATAGAGGGCCTGCTTCACCAGTGTGTCTAGTGTCTTATTTAACTGCCAGAGTGGTGGGGCAGGGGTAGGCAGGGGTCATAGCCTGGTTAGAAGAGTTTGCTTTTGGCCAGAAATAAATGGAAGATGAGAGGGAAGGAGGAGGTACACATTCAGTTTCTTCACAGTGGATCTCTTTCTTTTGGGTAGCTTTAAGATAAAATCCTCTCTTGCCTTCGTTTGCAGAGTAGGCAATCAGGTCAGTGTATATTATATCCCTCTGTTTAATGGTTTCTTAAATTCTCTTATGTTTAATACTGGCATTGAGGCAAGAGCGAATGTAAGAAGTCACTCTACTGCATGTCCACAAGTGCCCATTCTTATACGAGGCAGCAGTGGCGCTCACAGAATGGAGTCACCTGCCCCTGGGCCCTGGCGCCTCCGTAGCAGGGCGCTGGATCTGTGCTCCAGGGCTGCATCTGGAGTGTGGGGATGATGGTGAATTGAAACATAATTTCTGAGGCATCTGCTTTCTTTCAGTCACTGTAGCTCATGTTCCTCCTGCCTAACCTGATAAGGGAGTTGCTAATCTTCGTTTTAAACTACTTGCGATGCTGCTTTCTACTAACGGAGCAAGGTTTGCAACACAGTGCGAGGTGATGGGGGTAGGTCAGGCGTTGCTGCAGCTATGCCTGGTGTCTAACTACACTCACACGCTTGTAGCTCAGGAAAGGAATGATGTTGTAGGTAGCTCTTTGCTACCTGCAGTCAGAGCACTTTATCTAGAGGCTTGTTTTCCATGGCTAGCCCTGAAATCTTTAGGCTAGTTTTATATCAAAGCAGTGTCTGTGTGAAGGGAAAACCTGTCTCGTCTCTGTTGCTCCCCCCGCAAAACCACAGCCCTGTTATATATTATAGTTTAACATAATTTATTATATAACTTATATTGATATGCATTAACTAGGGGGAGGCATGTGGTAGGCAGAGCAGCAAATGCTAAATATTTTACTGAAGAATAGGAACGGTTTTAAACAGGAATGAGTAATACAGTATGCTGTATTGGCTAATCAAGATACTGAGTCCAGCCTTTTCCATTTCAAAGACAGTTATCATCAGAAGACTTGGTTTCGATTGTGAAGATTGATGGACTTTGATCAGGAACTGAAACCTCTGACTGCACCATAGTGTTTTTTTGTTTTTTTTTTTTTCCTTCTCCATATATGACACTTTGCTTGCTTGACACTGCTTTACAGGACTCTAGTGTTCATACTAAGGTCCCTCAAACTATGCTGCAGTTTATTACCTTCCTCTGTAATACAAGCATCATTTCTCCCCTACACATGACCTTCAAAAATTAATATGTGTGGAATAGAGATAGATGACTTTCACTTTCAATAATTTTCTTATTTTGCCCGAATAGAATTATGTCCTGAAATCAATGGCTGATTTATTTCAGGTTTGCCATCTGTCACTGACTTCTTGATACTTACATAAATGTACAGTTATTAAACATTAGGCTACTCCTCACAAGATTTGCTGTTGTAAATATTGAATTTTCTTCCATTAAAACTTTCATCATCTTCCAATACTTTCTGGAAAGCCACTAACAGCCCTCCATCTACAAAATTTATCTAAAGAATGATTTTTTTGTTTACTCCTTAAATTTGTCACGCATTCGTATGAGATGTTTGTTTCTGAGGTAGCTCTTATGAATTTAAAGTGTTATTCAGTGGAATTGGGATGGATTTTCCTAAACTTGCAGAAAGAGGAGTCAAAAGTGATTGTTGAGGTTGCTAAAGTACATCTGAGAAACTTTTTCAAGTTCAAGTACAGAAATATAACAACACATGAAGGGGCCTTTTCTTAAAGGGTTTGGATATTTTATTTCAAGCTTTCAGCACCAAGATTTGAGGTTCCCGTACATGTGTACAGGTGTTACGTGAACACGCAGGGTGGTTAGAGTGGGAATAACAGAGCATTTTTTTGTTGTCATTTTTGCGCCTCTTTGAGAATCAAAGCAGACGTTCAAATCCCGGTTAATGGTAAGTCTGGCATTTGCCAGTTGTCTGGGTTTTGAGTGCGTGTTTTGGACTTTGTTCTCAGGTTGCTGCTGAACCCCGAGGGAGGCCAAAGTGCCTCTGCCATGTCACTGCGCTGCTGGAGGCTCAATAGCCCTTCTGCGACAGCGAGTGACAAGGGGACCTTGAGATATGATGGGCAACGTCATTTCACTGCACGGTGCCCGCTCTGGGCGTGCGTGGAGGAAAAATGGCAGTACACTCTAAAGACCAAGCTGTGTTGCGTTGTTTCCCCCGCCACGCTTCCTGAACCTATTTGTGTTCTTTTTCTCCTCGTGTTTTTTCCCTGCTCATCCTTCAGCCAGGGCACCGGCGCTGCTGAGTCTTCCTCGCGCGGTGCCACGTGCGGCTGCCGTGGGGAGGCCGCGGTGACCGAACGAGGCGCCTGGTGCCTGAGGGCGCCGCGCTGGCCTGTGGTGTTGGTGGAGGCCAGACCGACCCGCCTTGCACCGCGAGGAGGGCAAGTGGCTGGAGGCAGGCGAGGACAAGGAAATCCTGGAGGTTTCCTGCAGCTCTCTGGTTTTCTCCTGACATCCCTTTTTCTGAATCCCTGTCAGTTCTGCTGGGAATGCTGTGGGTGAAGTCCTTGCAGTTTTACAGTCCTTCTCCCAGAAGTCGGGCTAGAAGTTCTTCGGGGACAGTCTGTATAGGTGTGAGGCTTCCAGCCCTTCCTGTGATAAGCAAGGGGGGAAGGCTGGAAAAGCGCTTTCCGAGCTCTTGCCTCGGAACTTGCCCGCTGCTGCCCCGTGGGCCCAGCCCGAGGGGGACCGGGCCGCTCGGTGCAGCCGGGCCCCGCGTCAGGCAGCAGCCGTGCGGCGAGAGCGGCTGCCCCGAGCCGAGGGAAGCAGGAGGCGAGCGCAGCGCTGCCAGCTGCTGCGGAGGCACATGCGGGACGTATCTGACGCTCCAATTCTCCAGGCACGGGCAGGAGGAGAGGGAAGGAGTGTAATCAGTTTAACTGGCCACAGGTGTATGACAAGCACAAGCCGGGAAACATGGGGCAGCTTCTGGACCAGGCTGTTCCTTTAAACAAACACGTTGTGTATTGGCCTTGGGGCCAGGTGTCTCTGCAGGGGGGCTCGGTGTGTGGAGATGGGTGTTCAGCGGTTCAGGCTGTTGGAGGGGGGTTTGAGGAACTGACTGCACAGAGATGCTCCTGATAAAATGCCTCTGTCCAGGCAGTGCAGTCCCCCTGAGTCCAGCTCTCTCCGGGCGCTTTCCGGGGTTGCAGGGATCCCTTTGCAGGACTTCTCTGCAGTGAGGCGGGGAATGATCTCTACCAGGCTGCTTGCAGGGTGGAAAACCTCTTGGTGACTTTCCTAGGCGCGCAGGCAGAAAGCAGGGCATGGGGCAGCCTCGGGCCCCCTGCGAGCGCCTGGGACCTGCCAAGGGCCTGAGCGGGAGCAGAGCGCCCTTCTGGCTGACTGCTGGGGCCTGCCTATGGCCGCAGTGGGGTGTACTGAACACCTCTTGATCCCTGTCCTAAGGGCTTTGCTTAGACGGGTGACACAGGGAGCACGAGCACCTGGCTTGTCCCAGCCCTTGGGGTTGCAGCTGGAAGGCACCAAGCACAGCGGAGGTGCCAGGTTTATCAGGTGTCCCTCGAAAACTGCCAGTTCATTAGATCTTCCTGCTGCTTTCTAAGCCTCTCACTGGGCTTGGCTCTTAAAAGAGCCAGTGCTAATTCTGAGTTCCTTGTGTAAAATAATTTGACAGTGAAATCCACATTTTGCATTTTCCCATCAGAACTCACAGGAAGCTGCAGTGTGACTTCCCATGTGTTTAATGCATTACCATTTTAATTTTAATGGCTGTAAAGGAAATACCTTTCTGGAACACTAACCCTAATTTGCTTTCCTTAAAAAACAAAGTACAAAGCGATAAACTTTACAGCTCAATTTTGATTAACTTGAGATCATACTCAAATAATTAACCTGAAAGACAGTGCAGTGAAACTTGAAAAAAAAAAAAAAAAAAAAAAAAAAACCCTCCAAAACAAAAAACAACAAAAATAAACCTCTTGGGATGGGAAGAGAGGAATGTGAAGGGGGAAATGCCTAGGAGAGGTAAGTGTACTCCGGATCCAGTGCGTTGTTGGCACTGAGCTGCCAGACGGATGCGGCTCCTGTGCAGGACGCAGCAGCCTGTTGTTGCGCGCTGCCCTCGGAGCAGCTGCCTGCGCTGGGTAAATGACTGTGCGTCCAGCACGAGGACGGCGTGGCACCGCTGTTCGCAGCAGGTAGCGCCTTGCTCTGCAGGCAGTGCCATCAGCTTCAGTGGAACTGCTTGTAGTGAATGGTATTAAGCAGTGTGAACAAGGGCGCAGCTGAGCTCTTCCACCGGCAGCACGTCGGGGCTGTGTGCTTGGTTACAGCCTCTGATTGTTTTTACTGCTACTTTCTGCCTCCTCTGTCAAGCAATCACACTTTTTTTAGGTAGCTTTGGGTTTGTCTGACCAGGCTCTGAATTATTTGAGTTTTTTTTAATCTACTATTTCGCAAGACGAAGTAAAGTCACAGCTAGGCATATTTTTTACTCTTCTGACTTCAGTTTTCTAAAGTTAACTCTCTTTCCCGTTGTGGGAATGGTGACAGGAATGAGTTACCACAAAGGCCATAGGGTCTACTGATGCATACCTGCATGTAAAAAATTGAGCTTCTTTCTGCATTTGCAGTGTGTTTCACCAGCCTCCCTGTGGCAGTAGCGACCGTGCCCTCTTGTTCCTCCGTGTCGTGCGTGGTGTCCCGTGAGGGAGCAGCGAGCGGTGCTGCGGCCGCCCGCCTGCGTCGCGGCCCGTGCCGGCCTCCCGCGCCGTGGAACGAGAGCCTGGGAAGCTCGAAGTGACCGCAGCGAATTTTTGCTGCAGTGAGCAGCATCCCTGCCAGATCTCCTCACATGAGGCGCTCTCTGGATGTCCTTGGATGTGAACTATAGGGTGCTGAATAAAGCCCATGTACTGTGATAACAATTATTTGTCACACTTTTGGTTTTGCAGTGGTAGCATATAGCGCTGTGCTTTCCTGTAAGGCTCAGATGGATATCTTAATTTAAAGCAAGACCTGCAGTACTGTGTATAAATGTGTTTAGAAGCAATTTGAGGAACTTAGCAGGCTGCAGGTCTCTGTGAAGGTGTAGTCTGCTTCAAAGAGATGACTGTTACTTATGGCAAGATACCTGTTATCTGAGCGCTGCAGGGCACTGAACAATAGGCCTGTCCTTTGGCAGGCCTCCATAGGCACGACTGTCGAAGAATAGTGTGTGGAAGTCTCTCCTGAATAGCAGTTGGGGTTGATGTGTGCAAGCAGGTGTGTATTTTAATTCTTTTTAGTGTGGAGTGTATGTAAGACTCTTAGCTGGTTCAGTTTCTACCACAGGCCTACTCAGGCCTGTCTCATTCATAGCCTCATTCTGGTACACTGTTGAAAATAACTTTTACTTCCTTTGCATCCAGAAGCTTAAACAGCCACCTGGAGCAGGGGAATCCACTTTACCTTTTAGCAGCACGCTCACAGGGATGCTCCTTATTCAGCTACTTTTTTTTATTCTAGGGACACTGTCTTTTCATTTGCTTTCTTTCATCTTCCCTGTCAGCCTCCCTCTGTGCAATGTCAAATCTCTGGGTCAAATGAGGGTCACCTTTTTCTGTGTGGTGGATGTTCATAACCTCTCCTGTCTTGCGTTCCCAAGACATCTAGGAACAAGATACCTTGGAGAATCCTGTGTCGGATTTGGCTCTGAACTTCACGGGAAGGGAAGTATGCTTAGATGGGACTGTGTCTACATGGAAATAATCTCTTATGGGTGGAGCAGAAGGAGGTTTATAAGTGTTCCCCCTCCACCCACGCCTATTAACAGGTTGCTGGAATTGGCATTTCTGTAGCACTGGAAACGTTGACATTTGGATGGAAGAACCCAGGACTTACAGTTCAAACTAGAAATCAAACTAGAAACCTTGAGCTTCACCCTGGTTTCCTTGGTGGTGCTGATTTTGATGCAAGTTGCCTTTGAGGTATCATGAGGTTCTGAGACCTCAGGCTGTGTGTACGGGGAGAAAAGCATGCTGCTGGAAAACCTGTTATTCATGATTCTGTAGTTGCTTGTATTACTGACTTAGTTGAGTTTTCTGAAAACAAGAAATCATCTGATAACAGCCCAACACTGGTACGCAGCAGAAACATCCTGCCTGGAGGCTCATTCAGGGATCAGGGGGGTCCCTGGAAAATACTGTAACCGAGTGTATCTTTATTTTCCTGGGAGCAGAGGGTGCTTGGGGGATGGGGAGGGATCAGGCACAGGGATCCAGTAATCATGGGCAAACCTTCAGCTGGAATGGGTTGTTGTTATTTGCGATAAGATGCTGAATAGCAAGTTTGGTGTAGAATAGATGAGAAAATTTCAAGATGAAATAAGGGAATCGGCAAGTGGAATAAATGAAGGCTAACACAAACACACAAGTGCTTTCCTGAGCCCACAGACTGGTAGCAAATTCTCCCGTTGGGGAGTGGAGTGGCTTCTAAGTGTATATTCTCTTCTGCGCAGTATATTTACTGCCCCAGATGTGGGCCAGATAGTTTAGCCACAGCACTTTAACATTATTCTGAAATCATTTAAAAAAAAAAAAAAAAATCCAGCCAGCAAGTGGAGTATGTGCCCCAGCTTCAGCCATAGGGCAACAACTAAAAGGTTCCTTTTTTCCCAAGTGAGTGAGTTGTCAAAGAAGAGCTGTCCTGTGGGCTAGATGTTGGGGAGCAGGAGGAGGTCTTTTTTTGCTGATAGCTGTTCATACGTTCACGTCAGTTGACCGCAGAGGCTCAGGCTGCAGCTCAGTTTGCTTTAGGTTGGGTTCTCACCTCATGAGTTCCTGTGCAAATCTCCTGCAATTCCAGTTGCCTCAGTACTGATTCTGTAAATGGCTCACACAGAGCAGCGAAGAATAGCTTGTGTTTCCATTTTTACTATCCTTAGTAAAGCAAGAATGAAAAAATAGAAGCTTAATTAAAATTCCTAAAAGTTCTTCTCACGACATAGTTTCTCTTGCTTGTAATGAAATGGTTGATGTGGCTGAAAATGAGCATCCATTTCTAAGTGCCTGCAGTACTAGACCCTGGAAAAAGGGGACAGCCCTCAAAAGTAGATTTTTCCCTCCTCTATTCTCAATAGAGGATCTTTCAACATGGCCCACAACACTGGGCTTATTTTGTCCTTGAACAATAAATACCCTGCTCGATTGCTATTCAGTGTTTAGCCTTTAAAAAGCAATCAAAAATAGTCGTGGTGGTGGGGAACCCAACCCTGCACTGTCCTGTCTGATGTACTTGAAACTATCGTTGGAACCTGAATTTTAAGATGAAGGGCTATTCTATATACCTTAATTTTATACTTTTGCATTCATTCTGTTCATTCAGTTTCCAGGAATATTATGAAAATCATTCTTGGAAGAAGAAGAAAAAAAAAAAAAAACCCTCAACCCATACTGCTATTTTTCCTGGGCTATCTCCAAAAAGCAGTGCCAAAATGTTTGAGTATGGATGTGTGAAGTTAGGCACCTGCTGGTAAGCTAGTAAAATTATGTGCTGGAGATAGGGTTTCTTCCTCCTGTTGCTGCTGGAGACTTATTGCTGCCATTGAGATCAGTAAGAGCAGCAGGTACTCAGTGTTCTGCAAAATCAAGCTATATTTTTACTTTATAAAGTTGAAAAATGTATGCTAGAAATGTTAGCATGTATTTAAAGTCCTGGAAAGTGCTGTGAATATTTTGTATGGATTGTACTTCAGTGATTTTTAAAATTGCAGTAGCTTTTAAAACATCTCCAGATTTTTGGTGGTGGTGGTGTGCCGGGCAGGCAGAGCTAGAGGAGATCTGTCCCTGCTCGGTTTTCTCTCCTATTCCTGTTGCTCCATTGGGAAAGCCCCTGGAGGGCAGCCTGGGGCGCCTGCTGGGTGCCTCATTCTGCGGCTCCTGGATGCTGCAGGAGAGACCAGGATGGGGAGACTGAGCTGTTGGTAGCCAGTCGTGTCTTTCACCGTATCCCCTGATGTTGGTGTTGGCGGCTGCAGCGCTCTCCTCCTTGCCCGGGCCCTTGTCGCGCTCGAGGTGGAGCCCATGTTAAGCAAAGGCCTCCCGGCTCCGCGGTCTCAGGGAGCGCCCTGACGTGCTGTGGCAAGGGCAGCGTTCAGGGTGGCTGTTTCCCGCCGCCGTGGTTTGCGATCCCTGTTGAGCTTCGCTGAGCGGCTCCGTGGCAATGTCGGAGGTGCCCTTCAGGGGAAACGCGGGGCCCCAGCTCTCTGTGGTCCACTGGCAGTTTTTTGCAACTTCAGTTTAGTGTGGGGGTGCCCCAAAGTGCCCCAGATGGTCTTCACTTGTAGGCGCTTCCCTTGAAATGTTAGTTGGTTACGTTTTCTCCCTCCATCCCCTGCTCTGTCACCTCCCTGCCCGTCAGCGTAGACCCTAGATCGTTGCCAACTGCTGATCCTGTCCTGCTGGCCTCAGATGGCTTCTGTCACCTAGTGCATTTTCTGTTTTTGTGGAACTTGTGGCCAAATTGAAAACTTCTACTGATACTTCTCAGGTGTAAGTACAGCACAGGTGGAAAGACCTTGGAGTGTCCCAGCTACCATCTGTAGTGCTGGATGAAGCTTGTGCTAGTTTTGTTTTGGGACCTGCGAGTCTCTGGAGAAGACTGGTTCACCCGTTGCTTCATAGAGATATTTAATAACTACTAGCGAAAAGGATTGTTGTCCTGTAACTGTCATTGTCAGAAAATTTGTCACAGAATTAACTTACTCTTTCATATCTAATTAACAGTGTTACTTTCATCCCGAGGCTTTCTCCTCTTATTTCTTTCTTGTCTGCATTAAAAGTTTTGTGAATAGATACTAATATTGATGCTTACCGCTTGGGAAAGCGAAGAGCTTATATGACATATTTTGAGTATATCATTTACTTGCTTCATACATCAAAGCAATCCCCCTTAAAAAAAAAAGCGGGGGGGAGAAAGAGGAAAAAGATAATTAGGAAAGCATGAAAAGTACAAAAGAAACATTGTTTAATTAAAAAAAAATTCTTATACTGCTTTATACGGGAATTAAATCCAGAGAATTTAGCAAAATCTGTTTATATAACAAGAACTTAAGCTAAACAGATTGGCCTCCTTATAAAAAAAGAAAACATCTGATTATAGGTTATAATTGCCCACACAAAGTGAGTATGTCTGATCCTGGGGGGTTCATTTCTTCCCATGGTTCTAAGTTAGCAAAACTCCAACTGGGGAGGAAAGCCGTATTTTAACAGCGAACGCCGTGAAGCAGTGGAACTGATTATCAGTGGCGAGATAAATCCTCGGTTGGTTGAATTGGGCCTGATTCTCAATAACGTGCTCTGCTCTAACAGGAGGTTACGAAGCAGAGCAAAGGCAGCTGTAGTCAAAGTGGGGGCTTGTTTTAGACAGAAGGTCAAACCCAGTGGCTGCCAGCCCGTTTTAATGGAAAAGGAGATCTACTCGAGGATTTAGTTAATGGACTTTTTCTTGGATTTAGATGTATGTGTGGTAGATCAGAATTTGCCTTTTACTAATCAATTCATAAATTCTTAGTAGGAGAGAAATATGCTACTGCTAAGCAGGATATTGAAATTTTTACCTCTGAAAATCTTCAACTATCAAAATCTGTAAGCAAATGCAACAGCCTGTGTTCAGTTCTCTCACGGACTATATAAGACCTCTGTGATTTGGTTTTATTTTTGTTCCCCAACTGAAAGCCAAATGTGATTTTATGGATTTCAGAGCCTGGGGGTTCTTGGCTGCCTCGATGAAGTTTGACACTAAGGGAGAAAACTCTAGATTGTCTGTGTGTGAAATGTTCTTAGCAGTGAGATCACTGAAAAGTTGAGAGCAACCAGATTATTATTCCTTGAAATCTTATGGAAAAACTTGCAACTTCTGTGGAGTGACTTCTGGCAAGACTTTCAGATTGAGATTACATTTGTACCATGTATTTTAAATTTATTGTGAGCTTTGAGGAAAATCTGTGTTGATTTGGAAGTGGCTCTGTGTTGATTTGGATTTGGAAGTTTCACATCTCAAGGCTTCAGAAAAGGAATGACACTGTGTCAAACAAAGTGTCTCTCTCTTTGCGTTTATAGTGTAAGTGTCTTTTGATGACTCTCAAATGATTTACACTATTAATTTTGTGGAACTGTGCTTATGCCTTTATAGACTGGACAAGATAATTGTCATGGAAATTTTAGAGGTAAGCAAAATGCTCTCTGAAGATGAAGTGATTTTGATTTCCCCATGGCAGATTAAATAGTGTATTGTGGAGCATTAATATTTATAGAGATTGGTAGTGGTAGAACTGAATTTGATGACTAACCCTTGCAACTTTGTAATGATCATGGATATAATTTGCTAGTTATATAAATACATGATATCAATGTATACACAGAATGTTAACCCAATTATAGATTAAAAAAAAAAAAAAAAAACCTGTTCTTGTACTGTTTATTCAGTCAACAGTTTTATCTGTTTTGCTGTGGCAGAATAGTTATCAAAATGGTTCTATCTTATTCCAGTAGAAGTTATAAGAAGAAATTTCTGACCTTTAACGGTAGCAAAATATATTCCAGTGTTAACACTTTTAAAGTAACCTTTCTCAGGATAATAATGTGGTATAGTTACACTATGTCTATTTTGACATTTAGTAGAACTTTATCTCTCCTTTTAAAAGGACTGTTTAAGAAAATAATACAGAGAAAATGCTTCTGAAATTTTGAAGATCATTTTTTAAGATGCATTCTATGCAGATTGAAGGCAGTAAGGTGGGGGAAGAAGTAGGAAATCACAGCCTTTGAATATGTTATTTTCTGAATAAAGTAATGTATTATTGCCCGCTTACTGTATATGCTCAACTTTTAAGCCGAATGCATCCTGGACTTGTTGGTGTGGGGAATCTACAGGGTTACTCCTCAATGAACTCCTGATTCAGTAGCTTTCTGTCAGGTCAGTTCCATCAGTTATTTTGAATTTCTGTCACATGTCTATGTTTTATGTTTTAGTGTTTAACTAATCTGAGTTTGTGCATCTAATTTATGGCCCATATTGTATCCACACTGTTTAAGATGCTGGGCATTGGGTACCTGCTTTTTAAAATAATGTGTCTCGTTAGCTTTATTTCCTGTAGATGGGTTTTTAACGACTTTAGCCCACAAGCCCTCTTGGAAGATAATTGGAGGTGTCTCCTGAGTCCTCTAGACCTTTTCAAAGTCTCACCTGAAACTCTCAAGTATTTCCTTGACAGACACAGTACACTGGAATAGCTTCCCTTCTTCATAGGAATGAGGAATATGGCTTAGAAGAAAATGCCCCTGGAGGACCTTGAGAATATTTCTTCCGGTGTAGTAGCCAGAAAAAAAAAAAAAAAAATCCACTCTACAGAGTGTTTCTTTGTGCTTTTGACTGAAAGGTGTGCTCAGTTTTCTTGTGCATTTGCTTACTAATTTCAGCACAGAAATCTAAGTTTGTTACTGCATGTAGGAGTGTTGCTGGGCCTCCGAGCTGAGGGCCTGGTTATGTGGAACATCTTTGCTCTTCTGTTCTTGTGAGATCTGGCTTGCCTGTGGTTGTAGAAGCTGCTACTTGGTTCTGCCCGCAGCCTGGAGAACAGGAGGTTTAAAGGGTATATTAGCAGAGCTGAAAACTGCCTTATAGCAAAAGTGATTTTGTAATTCTGTCCATCTTTGAGTTGTTGCTTTTGTGTCTGAGTATTGTGTTACTGAAGATTGCATATAGAGCTCTATGTTCCTTGCTAACAGGCAGGATACAGAGCAGCACAGCCTGAGTCCTAGAGTCTGCCCTGGGTTTTACTGGGCGTTTAGGTCCCGGGAACTATGTGACATTCTTGAGTGTCATCTGCTGGCATCTATATCTGTTCCTTATTTACAGACGTATAGATAGAGGGAACGTGGGCCAAATCCCGACGTGGCTTTCCTGCCTCTGCATGTGATGTCCGTCTTGGGACAACAGCCAGCTGGGATGAACATGCTCAGTGCTGTGTCCATGGGCTTGGAGACTTGTGTCTGTCCCCTCTTACCACCCAACCTTACCAAAACCACCAGAGAGATCCCCAGGAGGGGTCAGCAGTTGGTTCAGCATCATCTAACATCAGTGTCTCTTTCTGCGGTTTCAGGACCCTCTCTGTTTGGACAACCTTCTTCAGAACTCTTAACAACGTAGAGGGAAGGATGCAAATAAGAAAACTTTGTGTTGTGTTTAAAAAATAAAATCATATTTTTGAAGCATCCAAGTTTCATGGGTTTTGAAGTCGTACTCCATGATTATGTTCTGTTTTGTAGACCAGAACCTAAGTCAAGTTATATCTCTTAACCATAGGGCCTTCCTTCCTGCATGGTCACAGGGCACATTGGATTTAAAGCTCCCCTAATGGTTCAATCCATAAAAGCAAACATGGTGGTAAGGCATTTGCACTCATTTTTCTGCAAGGGTATTAGAACAGCACTTCTAAATATACTTTATTTTGGATTTTGCATTTTCACTTTTTTCTGTGAGTTTTCCATATAAACCAAGCATTAATGGAAGGCTTCACTATAAGTAAATCCCCAATTTTTCTATTAAAAAAATTAAGCAAAAATCACTTCCATCCCTCCCTAGTAAGCTGGATGCTTCTTCCCCTCACCCCTTTCAATTTAAGCTCCTTTTGCTTTGAAGTTTTTATCTTCTTTTGGCCACAGTTTCCTCTTGTAAAGCCTAAGTGGTGGTTGTACTCTAGACAAAGGAAATCCGTCTGTGTGCGAGAAGGGGCGCAGACAAAAATAGCACCCACCAACCAACCAGACGTGGCGTCGCCGCCGCAGAGCGATGCCCTGTGCACGGCCCCAGAGAGGGCACGGCTGGAGGCAGCCCGTGACGCCCCCTCGCGCTGCTGCCTCGCGAGGGCCGCGCTGGGAGATGCCTCTGCGCTTCAGAGCTGGCGCCGAGGACAGCGCTGGGCGAAGCTGGGGATGCCGGTGCCGGGCAGAGTGCACGGCCTGGGCGGGAGCTGCGTGATCCCCGGCTTACGGGATCCCTGTGCCGCCCACCCCTGTGCTGCACCTTGCTTGGGGTCCCCAGGGCTTCAGCTGCAGGAGCAGACTGCTCGTGAGGAGCCATCCCTGCAGTGGGATCCCTTCCCTAAGGCGGAATCTGCAACTTCACATCCCTGACCTTGCCAAACTGTTGGGTGAATGGTGCATTTTCACTCTTTTCCTGAGCGCTGATGTTTTTGAAGCTTTTTCTCCTTGTTTTGGTAGCTTTAGGGCTTATGTAACGCCACAGCCTTCATTTAAAGGTCTGTGGGAGAAGCACATTCTGCAGCCTTAGTTCTCTGAATTCTGCTCTTTCTCTAGGTGAAAAACTAGAAAAACAGTTGTAACTTGTGAATGCAGAGATAAGCTCAGCGTTTATTGCCTTCAACCCAGTGCTTTCTTTGGAAAGAAAAATTGTAGGGATGAGCTCCTACTTTCTGGTGAGCTATTGAAAGATATTAAGGAGCCATTTGGGATGGTACATGAACAGGGGAGAGTCTCAGAAAGCCAGGAAAGATATGGGGGTAGGCTATAAAGACAAAATACCCATGAAAAATCTCTCTGCATGGATGGTTCATGTCAATCTGTGTTCAGTTTGCTCCTTTCCGTTTTATTTACTCCGCTTTGGTCTTCAGAGAGAAGTGCTTGTTCTTCAGTGTTTGCCTTTCCACCCGTAGCTCTCACCCTAATCTCTTGGAAACCAGCATTTTACCTTACTAGTACCACCTTAGCGTCCTTTCTTTCCTGCCAAACTCCTCAACTAGATACTACAAATCCTGTGCTCAGGGCATGGTCAGTTGTCTGTGTGTCGAAAATAGTAAGCATCTCTTCTGTGCTCAGGGAAGCTTGCACTATGTCTTTCCCTTGGGATGGAGAAGCAGAGGTTAAGGGAGGATAAAAGCCTAATATAAGAACCAAAAACTCTTAACAAAGTTATAGAAGAGGAAAGGATAGAGGAAGATTGGTCTGGATGGCTTGATTACGCAAAGTGTAATCAAGTAAGTGTAATGAGGAGGTGTTCCTCAGCACCTGGGGAGGTAGGCAGTCCGCTTAATCCCAGTTCAGCCATTCAGCCATTGCATTCGGAAGGAGATGTTTTCTTTCCCTCTTATTTCCTGGCCACCCATATCTCCATGCTCATATTGACCATGTAGGTGGATGGTCAAATCTGAGCACTTGCCCTGTGCAGCTGGGAGCAGGCGAGTCTAGGCAAGGTCTGTAGCTGAGCTGGGGTGAAGACCTCGGGAATGGCCCTGCAAGGAACACTGACCTCCATAGGGAAGAGCAGAGCAGAGGGGGTGTTTCAGTGTCCACACTTCGAGAGGAATTCGCTGCAGACCAAATTTTATAGTCCTGTTTCCACTAATTAGCATTTCTCATGAAAAAAGAAAAGTCCTAGTGAAGCTCCCGGGCTGTTTTATGGAGAAGTGGAGCCTGGCAGATGTGGGTGGGTTTGTGAGGTGCTGTGTGCATTTATGGCACTGTGTGAATGAGGGCCATGTCAGCAGCTCCTGCGGAGGTGGCAAGGAGGGTCTTGGCACTGCAGCACAGAGGAATGTTTCATTCCCTCCTGCAGGAATGCTCAGTGAAATATTTCAGCAAATCGAAATGATTCCAGACCATTTTATTACAAGTGTACACGATGTGTTTGCCAGTGTTTTTCGGGAGGAATGGATTTGCACGTTTCCTCCAGGAAGTCAAGGGAGGCAGGACTTTTGGAAACACAGGAGAAATAACCCAGACGTTGCTGCTTCTCCCTTAGCAATTCCTGCATTTCTCCAAGAAGAGCTAGGAAATGTTGACTTCTGAGGAAACCACTGCAGGGAAACTGGAAAAAAAAACTTCCAACGAAAATGCATGTGATAATGATTCAAGATCCTGCCTAATTCATCCTAGCACAAGAACAAAGAGGATCAGTTGTCTTAAATGGCTCTTGTGGATGTTTCTCAGTTTCCTTGTTCTCATGCTGGTGCCAAGTATAGCGTTTAGCTTGTGTAAGTAATTTTGTGAATTCTGCTGCAAGTCTCCGTGGGTGGGTTTCCCAGTTTGAGCTGTGCCGATCTCCGTGCTCTGCGGCGTCACTGCTGGCTGAGGGAGCCCCCGTTACCTTCTGGGCAACTGCTGAGGAACCTGCTGCCCAACCAAGGCGGCAGCAGAACAAGCTCCTTCCAAGAGAATGAACTCAATGTGAATTTTAGGAAGCTCCTTCTATTCCTAACAAAAATGAGTTTACACGTGGGAAAGTGTGTGCCCAGTCATTCATATCGGGGGAAAGATATGTGCTGTGCTGTGCTAAGCTGAGTGGTAGCTGTAAAGAATTGTGTGTGTGTGCATACACACACACACACATATATATATATGTATATATATATAAATACATTTTTGAATCAAGATCTCTTCTACAACCTGGATGCAAGAAGGTAATGCCTTATTTGTCACATGCCACGTGCCTGGGACCATTTAATGAAAACATGTCCATGAAACTGCCTGAGACAGTCAGGCTTACTGAGCCCTAAAAATCACACACAGAGAGTCGCAGAATGGTTGAGGTTGGAAGAGACCTCTAGAGATCGTCTTATCCAGGGGTGACAAATGCATGATCCAAAACCCAAGGAGCCCCTCCGTTATTTGATGGATACAGCACTGATGGCATCTTGTACATGTGCAAGGTACTTGTCATTGTAAGGCTTTAACACCAGGGCGCCAATTGCTTGGTGAGGAAGCAGCATACACTTATATCTATCTATCTATCTATCTATCTACCTATCTACCTATCTATCTATCTATTTATCTATATACACACACACATATTTTATTTAAAGAAAAGAGCATTATAAATCTGTTGACCTTAAAGAGTAAATGTGCGTTAAAATGGGAACATTCAGGAAGAGGCAGTAATTATTTTCACTTGAAAATGACCCTCAGATGTCAGAACCCTCAGAAAAAGAGACTGTAGTTCTCCAGTATGCGAATAGTTCAGTAGAACAAAGTATTTTTTATTGTTATTTCTGTATAATGCTTCTGGCATTTCTGAGTAACAGTTTTAGGAAATCTTGTTTGATGTCACATCTTTCACCTCAACTTAGTATTTTAGCTGAGGGAAAAGAAAATCCTCTTTTCCTCTTATCTGAATTATCTTGGGTTATTGACACTTAGAATTTTATTCATCCAGTGCGGAGCTACAGCAAAAAGGCAGAACAAAGTAACTTTAATATTCCACACTTATGCTCTCACAAAGATATCAAAGTCATGGGAAAGAGAGTTTTCTAGTAATTTGAGAACGTTTTGTGTGATGTCCTCATATCCTGCAGTCTCATTCCTAGCACTTTGCACATGTGAGGAGCTCTGTTTGGAAAATGCGCAGTTGTACGTTTGTGCAGAGAAGGAGCAAATGCCTTAAGCGAGAGTGTACCCGAGGTGGAATTGAAATTTAGTCCTGGAGACGCTGTTCAACCTCCTTTCTGTGTGATATTTTCAAGATCATTATAATTCATATAATTAGCCAGCGTATTCCTGTTATCAGCGATGGCCCTTTGGTGTGGGCAAGGGCAGGATCTGAACTGGCAGGCCCCGGGGAATAAAGTCAGTTTGGTTCCCCCAGGAGCAAGGAGACTCCAGAGCCTCAGTGGACAGGATTGCTAAGGCTGTTTCATGGAACACACAGCAATTTGTGCTTGCTTTTTTTCTTCCCCTCTTCCTTATGCCATAAAAATTAAAACCTCTCCTGCAGAAATGAAGTAAGTGCAGGAAGCAGTAACCTCTCTAGTTTCCTTGCTCCCTAAATGGAACTTCAACAAAGCTTGGGAAATTGCTTGAAGCAGATGGTGAAGGCTGAATTGCAGCAGTGTGTGCAAAGCTGTGAGAACATCTTCCTGAGAAATTAAATCCTTCCCCTCTAATGTCTTCCCTTTCCCAAAGCGCTGCCTGTGCCCCCAGTGGTTGTATTTTCAGTGTAGAGCTGTAATCTGTTCTTATCTATTCCATGAAAAGTAGGGAGTGGGGAGTGTCTCTCCATTTAAAAACAAACAAATTAGAAATGAAAGTATTTGTGTGTGTATGTGTGTGTGTGTATGTGTGTGTGTGTATGCAACACACTAGTTTTTCTTGAGTGTGGGGGTGACTGCTTTGCTTCTTGGAGGGAAAAGAACAAAAGCAACCTAAAGAGCTCATTTGGCTTTGCTCGGCATTTAATTACTTCCGTAATAAATATTTATATCTATATGCTTCTCTAATACACACATCATCTTTATATTGTATTAAGCAGCAAGACAATCAATATTTAATTTTATGCAAGCCCTAAGCAAAGCACAGAGCTAATGAAGCCCATGCTCTTGCCAGATAGCCGTTAGGGATTAGTACTTGTGTTTTAGCCAGGGTAATGAATTGGTTTCTTGTAGTCCTGATTAGTTTCTAGCAATTTGCTACGATGTAAGCAGATGTTTGAGATCCTGCAATGCAGTTGATGCTCCCTTAAATATATAAGCAAAGAAAAGAAAGTATTACTATATATTTCTTAGTATTTATCACATACACACACATATATACATACATGTGTATGTGGTTTATATATATATATATATATATATGTATGTATATATATATAAATGGAACAAATGCAATTAGTGTTCTTCTGAAAATGGTGATTCTTCTTCCAGAGGATGTCCAGAGCTGCCCTGTATGCAAAAACATGTCACTAAAACCAGCAGGGAACACAGAGGTGCTGAGCAGTGTCAGCTAGAGCTCAGACTGTTTCTTTAGGAATATCCTTCCCTCTCCTCCCCATGTTATCTGAGTTGAATAGCAAGAACCAGTTGGTGTTAGAGGAGCCGGAAATACAGAAGAGCTTGAGGTAAGGAATCTTGAGGTAAGAAGATAAAAAGATGGAACTGAAATAATGTCACAACTATGAGAGCGCTACAAGAAACTAGACTGAGCCTTGGAAGTGAAGAAAGACAGGGAATAGACTCCGTGTCTGTCATGGCAAGGGATCCTGATAATGTGATTTTTCTTTCTGTCAGAAAGGAAAGTACACAAGAAATGGGCTTGACTTGCTGTAGTGCTGGCTGTGGCCTGGAGATATTTATGGCTAAGAACCTTTAGCTCTAATCACCGGGCAATTTATGGAAAGAAAACAAAGATTTTCATTGTAGTTAAGACATCCAGGCTGGGGAAAAAAAAGTTTCATTTTAATGAAAGTCCAAGTATGAAAAGCTCAAGCTCTTTCTTTATTTGCCACATTATTTATCATAGATTAAAATATTGTACTATTTAAGAAAAATGAATATTTACTTGTATGTACTCAGCAGTGCAAAGCTGCAGCCCTGCCATGGGCTGATGCCTGAAGGACTCGAGCAATTCTGTCCAGTCAGCTTCTGCCCGACTTGCTTTAACCTGCAAAGGATAACCTGAAAAAGTTTACGAACAGTAAATAAAGATGATCTGGAGGCTATAATTTACTTGGATGTTCAAAACTGAAGCTTCCCTTAAAAGAAGCTCTTCTGAAAAATATGTAACCACAAGGAAGGAGGAAGTTCTGCTTAAGTTAGTTTTGTGATAAGGAGAGGAGCCAGTGTGGGCAGAGAATGAGTTTTCTAGATGTTGAACATGTTCCTACAGGTCGGTAATCCAGAGCCGGGCCTCTCACAGCCTCATTTCTCTCTTGGAGTAGCTGGGTGGAAAAAGTGGGAAAGATTTGAAGAAGGAACCTGAAAACTCATTTGCTGGTAGCAGTGAGTTGTTTCAGTAGGTAAATGCTGAGAGAGATCGCACCCAATTCTGCACAGATATAAATAGTTCCCAAAGGATCGGGCAGCCTGATGGCAGATGGAATTTAACAAGACAAGTTAAGTCTAAAGCAACATTTGTTGGCAAAAAATAACTTAAATTTCTCATGAATGCAGATGGATTCTGGATGTACAACATGTCTTGAGGGGGGAGTGGAAAGACTTGGAAAGACATTCCTAGGAGCTCAGAAGAGAGATTGATTAATGTATATGAAAAGATGGGAATTTTTTGAGGATGCTTTTATTTTTCAAAGAGGATCAGATAAATAATGCGGACATCATAGTGACTACAGTGCCCTGTTATCTTATTATTTCATGATGTAGAGCAGAAATTCAGCTGTGCACCTTTTCCTGTTCCTTTTTTTCTTTTAATTAAGACATAGCCAGCAAAGGGAGCTGAATGCATGGCCCAGCATGCGTGCGGAGTGAATCAGGGTGCTAAGGGTATCCTTACAGAGGTGTCTTGGTCAAAGAAGGGAAGAAAAAAAGAATCGTTCTTCAATCTGACCGGTCATAGCCTTCTTTCTGTCAAAGAGAAATTACAATATTGTATAAAAGAAGATGTTTCAAGTCAGAAGAATAAGGTCTGGTATTCTTGCTCACAGGTAGTTCCCTAGTTGAATGCCTAAACCTTGGGTGGGTTACAGTAATGATGTGATCCCTGGTAATGCTGCGTTTGTGCAGACAGAGGTAATGCTGGCAGGACCTCATGATGTGACAGACCATGGTGGTGTCAGGAAATGATGCTTTTAGCTTAATTGAATACTTTTACCTTCTGCAGAAACAGAGATAGGGCTGGAGTGAGTCACAGGATACCCAGCTAGATGGACGAGTCATCTCAATTTTTGTATTCCTAGCCAAAGCTTTGCACGTCTGTCGCTTATGTTCTTGTGTAGGTCTGCTGCCCCTGCTGTGGCCTAAGGTGGCATGAGTTCACGTATTCCACTTGATGTTTTCTCTCTGAAGACTCCCTTTCAAAGGTCTCTTGGATGGCTAAAGGTTTCTTCTTTATTTCTCCTTTTTAGCCTCTGCCCTGATTCATGCTATCAGGTTTCCCAGACGCCATTGGCTTTGTACTCTTGCACTGTTGCTCTGTGTGTATCCTCTGCCTGTCTTCTTTTCATCAGTGAATTCAGTCTGGGCTTCCTCCAGTGCTTTGTCCCAACGTGTCTCGTCATTCCTCCATAATGACAGCAGCTTTTTTTCCTTGTTTCTTCAGGCTCTGCTCAGAGTTTGTGATTCAGGCAGTGCGAAAGCTCTTGCTATTTCTTTAATCCCCGTGTGTTCCCTGGAAGTGTCCTTACCTGCCTTTGGTCCATAGGCTCTCCCTGCACGTCCTTTATGCTACTGCGAGTCTTGTTCGCCAGTTTCCAAAGTCCTGGCTCGCGCTCACAGCTCACAGTTGGTGCATTAACCAACTCTGTTTTGCTCTTTTACTTTCCCCGCTGTCCTCTACCTTTGTTGGTTCTGGCTACGTTAAGACAAGAACGGGATCTCTTGTCTTGTCTTCCCTAGTCCTTACCACACACAGAAGTTAAGAAGTCAGGATTTGCAAACTGTGATATTTTGGTTGATGTAACTGTTGACTTTTTAGTAAAGACTCAAGTAGAGTCTCTCTTTTGTTAGTACTTCTAATCTTTCAGGATGCAATTTCTGCTATTACTGGTGTTTCCTTAGGCTATATCTATAGAATAACCTAAGCCAGTTCACTTCATTTACTAAAGGCAGAATCCTATATCTTTCGATTTCACAAGTTTTTTTTTTTGTGCATAAAGCTGTGCGCATAAATCCTGCGCATAAATCCTGCTGTTTATTTATGGCCTCTGTTCAGCTTGCTTTTGGCAGAACTTATGGGATATGTAGCCCTTATCAAACACTAGCTGCACTGACCTCAGCTTTTTTCTTTTTTCTTTTTTTTAATTTACTGTGGCTATCCTGTATTGGGAATTAACTAGATATTTCAGCAATTTGTGGGATTTCCAAGAAAAGTTACATTATCTTTTTTTTAATGTCATATATGTTTTCTGCAATTGTGGTTTCGTAGCCTTCCAAATTAATTAGATATGAACTTTATATAAGAACTGTCTTCAGAGAAGCTATACATCTTGACTGCTGTCTATAGTACATTACCATCCTATGTTAGCAATAAAGAGTCAATAACAGTTTTAGTCCTTCTGGCCTTTTTGAAGGAAATCAACATAAATAAATTTTAAAACTTGAATAGCTCACTGCTTAAAAAAAAAAAAAAGTAAAAAAAAAAAAAAAGTATTTATATGACCAGCGTTTCAATTTGTGTGATGAGTTTGCCCAGAAAACTTCAGCACAACAGCATTTTTGACAGTAACAAAAGGTAGCAGCACGCCTGGTAGCGGCACTTAAGTTGTTACTTCTTGTTCTAAGGAGGCTGCAGTTGGCTGCATTAGGCTTGGGATAAGGATGCTCTTGCTTGTGCTTGAGTGAATAGGGGAACAAAAAAGCATTTTCAGTGTTACCAGGGGATAGACTTGATGGGTTTTAAAACAGATTCAAGATTTAAGATGTTGCCTCTTATTTGTAATTGTTAAGACTTCGGAGCCAAAAGCCCAGTCACTTTACATTCATGTAGTGCTGTCAACATCAGTGGGTTTACTGAGATTTGTACCAGTTGTAGATGTGGCTTTGTTTCTTTCGCCAGCTCTAGAAATAATTAAAAAGGACAAAGAAAAAAAGCTTCTTTATATATATATATTTTTTTTCCCCACTGATACCAGTGCTTCTCCTTCTCAGTGGAAAAGACGCCTCCTTGTTTGCTCTGCGTGTGCGTGCTCAGGCTGGAGTCATCTCAGCTCCCTTCTCCTGGCAGCAAAGCCTTTCCTTACCCTCCCGAGGTGGTGCTTCGCTGCTCCAGCTGGCCAGGGGGTGGCCAGGAAAGAGCAAAACGGATCTCTGGAAGGGCAGGCCGCTTGCGAGATGCTGGATAGGAGAGTGGTGAAATAACCCTTGGTTATTTGCCCCTGGCAAACGACGAACTCGCGCAGAACTGCAGTGAGAAGCGCGGAGGGATTTATGCTCCCTGGGCTATGCTGCTGAGCTGGTTGGGGCTGAAGAGGATGTGAATCGGGGCAGGTTAAGAGATTATTTCTCTGGTAGGCTTGTGCAGAAGCCACGCAGAGCAGACGCTAGTGCCGCAAATGTAGCATGCTGCTTCTTCTGCTGTATGTTCGCTGTCTGAGTCGTGTTAGTGTGGCGTCAGTCCCGGACAGATGAGTCTGCAGAGCAGGTGAGAAGATGAAAAAGCAGTGCACGTTTAAATGAAAAGCTAAAAGTCTTGGAAAGACCTGTTTTGCCCCAGCCTCTTGGCTTGTAGCTAGTCCACTGAGAGGTGTGAGTGCTTGCCATTTGGAGCCTACAGCCAAAAACGATCGCAGACATAGGGGCTGTCTGCGCAGAAAATAGATTGGCTGAGCTATTCTGGAAGAAATAACCATGACTATCCCAAAATAACTTAATGTGGAAGCTCTTCTGGAAGTGCTGAGGTAACATCGCTTGCACTCTGCAGTGCAGTCTCCCTTGCCAGGATTACTTCCTTAAATTGCTGAATGGTATTAGAACCACTGTATCAAAGTAGTCATTCCACACTAATTATTAGATTCCCTTGTGTAAACTGGGACCTGGAGAGGCTGCGCACTGAGCAGTGCAGCTGAGGACCTGCCCAAAGGCAGAGGATGCTGATGAGGGAACATAGAAGTGCACGCTATGTATTCTGCGTTTGCACGAAGATGACTGACTCGCATCTTCTCTTTCTTACCCAAACCGAACCAGTTTTGAAAGACCCCAAATACTGGGTGGCCATTTGTGTTGAAGGACTCAACCCAACCCTGGTGTTCCTGCTTTCTTGCGGGAGATCTCTCCTGTAGCTTTGCTTGATTTTCACCGTGTGTACTATCAGTGTAATAAACACAGCCATGGGGCTTCCAGGAATTTAGCACTGGGGATTTTATTGAAGTTTTGTTTAAAAATCAAGCAACAAGAACAAAATCCAACCCCCCTTTCTTTAAATCGCAAGATGTGGTAGTTGTCATCCTGTCACAGTGCCTTTCACCTTGCCTCTCTCTTTATGGGAAGCCCACTGACCCATGGACCGGCTGTGTAGGTATTGCTGGCAGTAATTTATCCTGTCACACAGGCAGTAAGGAATTCATCATCAGAAGTGTGGGCTCTTATATTTGTGTAGTGTCAGTCTGACAGAAATACTGACAGCTGGTGTCCTTCCACCAGACGAGTAATGGCTTAACTGTGAAAAACGGCAGAAGATAGACAAGTGTATTGGAAAAAGAAACTTCCCAAAATACAGAACTGGTGCTAATGTGATTTAATTTATAACTGATTGCAGTTATAAAAGAGTCACCTTGAAATGTTTGGGTCTGTTCTCCTTTTTCCTCTGGCAAGTGATGAATTTTATGACAGGTAGCTCATCAAAGTTCAGTGAAATCAGGTAATTTTGTATCTTACTTGGTCTGTGTCCACTTTTTCATGCCCTGATTTTGGAGAGCAGGTTAGGGCTGACAGGGCTAAGTGCATTTTACAAATGCATTTGTCAGGTTACAGAAGTTCAGATATTAAACATTCATTTCTACTGAGGTTGAAGTGGGATTTTAAATATTCAGATGAGTAATTTATGTAAAGGAAATTTCTTCTGCTTCCTAGAACGATCACTTGTCATGATTTGGGTTTGGATTTCCATATCCAATTAATCTCAAATTTCTGATCCTTTAGTCTTGCTTCCTTCACGTGAGCTCTCCATTAAAATGCATTCTCAATATATGCCAGCAGGCCTGTATTTAAAACTAATTACGATTATCATCCTTATCACATTTGATTATTTTTTCCCAAGGACAGAAATTGTTGGGTGGGTAGCACAGGGTGGAAATCAGAATTCTGAGCCAACAAATGTAACGGTGACAGAACTGGGACACGTTAGCTGATCACTGAATTGATGCAGACCACTTGCAGATGAATTGTTTCCCTTGTTAATTCATGCAAACGTGCTCTGGAGGTTAAAGTACTGATCCTGAGATCAGGAGATGTGTTTTATTTCCAGCTTTGTCTTTGTTTGCTTTGTGACCTTCAGTAAGTCATGGCATGACTGTCAGCTCAGTGAGCTACTTGCATTGATTTCCAGCCACGTGCTTGACATGAGACAAGTACTTGAGTATATTGCCGAGCTTGGGCTGAAGCGATGTCCCCAAGTGTGTGACGGAAGCAGCCACGGAGCCCGCATGCAGGGCGAGGTATGCACGATGGGGCACCTTTCCTTCCCAGGCAGGAATTGTGGCCCAAGACTCCAGCCCTCCCAAAGAGCTGTGTTCGGATTTAAGAAAAGGGCACAAGGTGTATGATGATGAGAGAGGAAGAAACTATAACTGGACTAGATGTTTTTTTCAACGTAAGTCAGATAACTCTTGCCAAATAAATAGAGCTCCTCCATAAGAATTTTAAAAGCAGATAAATAACAATGTAGAGTGTTTTTTTCAGTAGGGAGTCTAAAGTATAAAGATTTTTTTTTTTAACTTAAGCTGCTTTTGAATGCTAAATTTTAGACACGGTATGTTTTATTATCAGCTTTTATTTTTAAGTGCCAGCTATTTTGCAATTTAATAACCATAAAAGTCTTCTAGCCAAGAATAAGAGTTGTCAATGTCATTCATAGCGGAGGGAAGGAAGGAGAGGCGTGAGCAGCACTGATTAACACAAGCAGTTAATCAGCTTCTGAATTTCTGACAGACAGGAATTTAAGAGAGATGGTGTATTTTGCTGCTGTTGCTGGTAGTTGGCACTTTTTTAGCTTTTCTCTCTTAGGATGTCAAAAAATGTTGTAAACCTAAGTCAGTGTCCCTCTGGTGTGCCTAGGTGTAGCTGGGAAGTGGAGAGGAGGAGTGACCTGCCAAGAATATATGGGAGACCTAGGAATAGGACAAAATGGTAGGAGGGGGCTGTGCGTGTAGAAGGAAGGTTCTCTGCTTCACCATATGTTGTGAGAAGAAAATCCCAAGCTAACTTTGCCCTCTAGCTTAAGTGCATCATTATTCATAGTAAGTAGCTTTGATAATGTACTTGTTTCAAAATAAAATTCGTATTTTACACATGCAAAACTGATCTGATCTAGCAGAGACTGGGTTTGCTTTTGTCTTCCTCATAGATGTCTTTAACCCTCGTGGCATTTTTAGCTCTGTCAGGGTCTTCCCTCGTGGTTCCTGTGGGCCAGACACAGGCTGTTGCTGCAAGTGCTGCCCATTGCTTGGAGCAGGTCATTGATGGTTTCAGAGAGCGCAGGCAGCGAGCACGATGCTGCTGCCCTTGGCTTGGGTCCGCTTGCCTCCTCAGGACACCCTGTGCTTCCCTGCCTGGGTGCTGTGCCCCCT
>VZSV01000032.1:3816703-3846236 GCA_013398735.1 Nothocercus julius
GTGCTGTGCCCCCTGAGGACACCCTGTGCTTCCCTGTCTGGGTGCTGTGCCCCCTCAGGACACCCTGTGCTTCCCTGTCTGGGTGCTGTGCCCCCCTCAGGACACGCCGGGCTTCCCTCTTTGGCTGTATCTCCTGCTGCGTTCCCCGAGTGGTCCCGCCTGGTGCAGAGCCGCCATTGCCGCGCTGAAAGCGCCACCGCAGCTCCTTTGCGGTTGCTCTGCTCTGGCCCCCGATGCATTTGTTGGGTTTGCTCTCTCCCACAAGGGCTCTGACACGTGCCTGGTCTTTGGGAAGAGGGAGGGAGCCGGGCTGGGCTTCCTGTGGCTGCTGCCGCTTCCTCAGCTCCATACCTGCAGCGTGTGGGCCACGTCCGCGTGCCCTGGAGACGCTCCCGCTCCTGCGCACCTGCGCCTCGGAGCAGCACCGTCTCTCCAGGTGCCTCTCGCGCTGGAGGCCCCGGCTCAGTGCAGCCGCACAGGGCTTGAGAGCAGCTCGCGCTGGGGTTGACCGTTTAAGGTACTGCACGTTAAACCTTTCCCGCGGCGCTCGAGGCACCGGCGGCATAGCGCCAAGGAGTGAGCCGGTGAGAGAACGGTGCTCGCGCTCCGAACGCGCGCGGCGCCGGCAGCCTCCGCGCGGCGCTCGCCCTCCCGAAGCGGCTCAGAGTGGCTCGGGTTGGCCGTGCAGGTGGCTGCTAGCGAGGGCTGCGCGCGGCCTGCGCGTGTAAGCGCTCGTCTCCCCAGGAGCGCTCTGGAGGGCGGGAAGGTTTCAGAGCGCGTCGGAGAGCGGCATGGCGCTGCGCGACGAGCGCCTGGCCTGGCTGTCCCCGCGCGCGGGCCTGCGGCTGGCGGCCACTGCGGGCACGTGTGCCGGCTTGGGAAAAAGTCCTCCTTGGGCTTCTGTTCCTTATTATGCCTGGTGTGGTCAGGAAAAGAGACGTTTCAGACATTTCCGCAGCCCTCAGCGTCGCCGCGCGGAGGAGGAGCCGCGTTGTTTGCAAAGCAGACCGAGGGAGCTATTGCTGCGGCCGAGCGCGGGCAAGGGGCGCGCAGAGCTTTCCATGTTGTGTCTGGGAGGAAAAATGCTGTTTGGGTTTGCAGTAACCATTTTGGTCGCTTGCTCGTCAATGCTAAAGCCTATCTGCATAGTTCATCTCGTGTTTACAGGAGGGAAGAGGTCTGTGTTTTGTTTCGTCTGCGGTGCGCAAACACGCTGCTCGAGGCGGTGACGCTGCTTCCCAAAACACCGCGGGAAGGAAGTGCAGCCCTGTGGGTTTTGCCGTGGCGTTGTCCTTGCACTAAAAAGCTGTGATGTAGCTTGTTGACTTTTTGATTAGACAAAGAGCACCAGGAAAACCCCAGTGCTGGAAACCCTTAGTCATGTGCCTAACTTAGCGCTGTGTTTTGGCTGTAAGAACAGCTAACAGATGAAGGCAATTGCTCCTTACATTTGGGTGGGTCTTGCTGCGCTCCTGGGTTGTGTTCCCCTTTCCAAGCCCTGAGTGATATATTTGGGGTTGGCCGAGAGTGAGAACTTGAGGATGGAGATGACTTGGCCATTAGCTGTTTTTAAGGAGATGCACGTGAGATTCATGTGTCAATATATATTTTATGCCAAATGGCAGCATTGATGCAGCTGCCATGGTCTGAAGACTGACAAGGCAGCTCCGTAGGCAGAGGCTCCCTTGCTGCCTCTCCTCTTTCCCCTTAAACGCTGAGCCCCGACCTGCTGCTGCTCTGAGCATTTTCGGAGGGAGACAAAAACCAAATGACCAGACCGAAACCCTTGTTTTGCCTCCTTTCCAAGTGTTCCTGAAGCCGACACCAGCCAAGCGAAGCCTCGTAAGTGCTCGGCCCGGGGCACCTCGGCGCTGCGGCCGCCCTGCTCCCTTCGGAGCCAAGTAGCGGAGCGCCGACGCCACCGGATAGGTTGGCCTTGACGCTGCAAGCAGCGCACAGCAAACGACCCTGCGTCTTAATTTCCCCGTAGTTTAAGAAGAATGCAAGTGAACAGCTGTGGAGCATGGAATTAATCCTGCTCGCGTGGGAGGATCTAAATAAAATCACTGGCTACCTCCGCCTTTTTTTTCTTTTCTACATTGCAGTTACCTCAGTGTGATTAGAAGCTATGATTTTTCAGGTTCATTCATATCCTACATCCTTCATATTCTGCTATTTTGTGGCAACAGCCAAAAGAATATACCAATATCTTGAACAGTCAAATTAGTCAGTGCTAGTGGTTTTCTTTTTTTTATATGTATATTCAGCTTTCACTTGGAATTAGTACACGCTTGCTGGAAGTCACAAAGGTGGTATTGCAGTATGGTAAATGGGGTTTCCACAAGGTTTAAGACGGCGGATTTATCACCCTGTGCTTGTCTCATTTTCTTTAACTTTTATGTTCGGGGCTCTATCATTTCAAGAAAACTTTGATAGCTGAAATAGAGATAATAAGCAGTTTTCATTAGTTGGGCTTCATTTTAAGGTTGTTTCTATTTGCTTGAATCCCTCGTCTGTTTTTCAGATGCAGATTTTAGCTAGAGTGCAGCCTTGGTGGGAAGAAAAAAATTCCTGCTCTGTAATTTATAACATCTTAGCTTTTTTTCCCTACTCACTGCCTTTAATTGTATGAGAGGGTAATTGCTCTCTGTTTAAACAGTTAGGAGACAGAACTAAAAGCAAGTGTCTAAAATTGAAAGGAAAAATCAGGATTTGTTGAGGAATGGGGACGCGCTCAGCAGCTGAAGTCCCTGCCGAAGCTCTAGTCCCATCAAGCCTTTGTGCTCTCCGACATTCCTGACCTCGAACTCTGCCATCCTTCTTAACTACAACAAAAACAAAGCACCAGCTGAAAACTGTGAATAAAAATAGGCATGCCTTATGTGTCTCAGTGCTGTAACTCTTGTCCTTGTAATTTTCCTGCTTCTCCAGCCTTCGGTTCCCCTTTCTGCTCTGTGCATCCTGTCTCGCTAGGGCCTCTGGATGGACGGGGTCTCCTGGGATGGCGCTGAGCTGGAGAAGGGGCACCCAGGTGGAGGAAAGGAGCTGCTGTGCTTAGGAAAGGGACTCAAGCCTCGGGAAACCTAGGGAACATGTGAGGGACAGTTATTTCTGGTTCTCCAGCACCTGAAGTCACGTGCTGCTTCTCTTTCTCCTCACCTGGTGCCCCCCTCATTTTTCCCCACCTTGCATGGGGTTGAGCAGGAGCAGGAGACCCTCCCGCAGGCTCTGTGCCCGGCTGGGCTAGTGCCGAACTGGCTCCTTCTCTGCTCATCACTTCCATCTTTGGGAAGCACAGGGGGAAGGGAAGCGGGTGTTGGGAGGCAGGGAGAGATGAGGGAAGGGTTCACAGGGAGTGGAGACTGGTAGCGGTGTGCGAGGGCAAGAGCTGGGTGCCTAAGGGAAGAATTAGGGGAGGAGGAAAAAAAAGATACAAGACCAGAGGGGACCAGAGGACAAAGATTTGGGAAAAATCAGTTGGGTTTGACAGGAGAAAGATCAATGTCAGGAGCTTTGATTTCATGGAAAAGTTAAAAAGCAGTGTGTTCTGGAGGTGCCGGGGAGAGAGGGGTTATTGAATAAAACAGATAAAGATATTTATCTATTAAATATCTTTAAATAGATGAAGAATTCACATTGCTTTTTTTTCCCTCGGAGTGTTACTTAAGACTTCAGCCTGGAAGCCCTATGATGAAATAGAAAAGAGCTAAAATATGAGGAGGGAAAGAGAAATCAAAATGATGAAAAATACAGTTCTTGGATTTGAACAGTAAAACAGGATGCAGTATCTCAAAACTCAAAAGTGAAGTAATTGCAAAATAAAAAGTACCAGCATTTGGTACCAGCTGTCTGAAACACCGTGTGTTGTTATGTCACCATCATATATAGGTGTAACATATTCACTGATACCAGATCCTCATGAAGTGCAGCATGTGTGCACCCAAATGGCATCCTTCCCAACTGAATAAGATGCTTTGACTGCTGAGGTCTTGAGCAGTTGATCTAAGTAAGTCTTCCTTTTTTTCCATAGACAGTTCAGGTGTGATTCTTAGCTCATGGAGAAACAGAGATCCATGTTTGTTCATGGAGCTGATGTGATTCATCTCAGTTTGGAGGGAGGTAGTATGTGACAACTCTTTATTGTAAATGTGAAATCAAATTTTTTTTTTTTCACTTGTAGAATTTTATTATTTAACACAGCTTTTATATATGCCTTCTTGATAATAATGGCTGATGAATAGTTAATCAAGACAAATGGAATTTTCAGCCCAGAACAAGGATTACCCCAGAAGAAGTAGCAGTCAGAGATTGTCTCTGAAGGTCATTCATATCTGCCATTCATCTCTGGGAAAAAGCATCATATAAATTGTAATTTTTATTCTGCTTCTGTACGCAAGATGAAAATGTAAAATCATTTCAATTAAAATGCAGTTTCTCTATTTTGGCTTGCAAGAACTGATGGCAAAACTAACCCACGCAGAGTGGAGAAGAAGACTTCAATAAGTCGCAGACGCCATCTCCATAGCCTGGCAAAAGTTAAAGATGGACACCTAACCTGAATGTTTTCCACGGATAACCACTTCAAAATGAATTGTCCAAGCTGATGTCCATCCATGTTTAATTGCTGCAAGAATATCTGAATTCTTACACAAGTACATTTGGAAATGAATAAGCCAAAAGTTAAATTGACAAATGAAAGCATATTAACCTCATGTTTGTAATACTGACTTTAAACTGTTTGATAGCTGTAAAATTTATCTGTAATTGGGAAATTATCACTCAGCAAATGCACTTGAAGTGGCAGTCTTAGGGGACCACAGTGTGACCTCACAATTAAAAGTTTTTATTTATTGGTCAACTTTACAAAGGATGCAAAAGTTGTGCAGAGGTAGAGAGAGAGGAGGAAGACAGCAAGTCACTAATATGGAGCTGGATTCCTTAATGTAATGGCACACAGTATGAATTTTAGTAAGGGTGAATGTGGAGAGCGATAAAATTCGGGTGATGCTTACTGGGCAGAGGCCACTATTCTTCTAAAAGTGGTGGTGGTCACTTGGAGTGCCAGGATTTCAGAGGGCGGTGGTGTTAAATGCGGTTGCATTCAGAAGGAAGCAGGAAAAGTGAGAAAGTGCCTTGAAAATATGCTGTAGGAAAATAGAAAGTTAGGGGGTGACTTGTTCATGACATGCAGATTCCTGCATGGAGGAGAGAATAAAGAGTATGTGGAGCAGACAAATGAACAACAAGATCCGGGGTCTGGAAGCTGTTGTCCAAAGGGTTGGGTTTGTATGTGCTGAGGGTTATCTGATAGGGAATTTAGCACCTGGTAAGTTACACAGTTATGTGAACCGGTAGCAATGAAGTGGGAAATAGCCTGAACCATCACTCTGCCGAACCCTGGCGGCTGGAAGTATCAAGTTTACTTTTTCTCACTGTTAGTTTTTATGTTCCAAGTGATTTTCCTGTAAACTTCAAGATGGGAAAATTTCCAAGAGGTCTCTTAAGGCAAGGTTTCCAGCAGGCTTGGCTTAGATCCCATTGAGAGATCCCTGCTGATATCTCGAGGGAAAGAGAGGGTGGTGGGGAGCTATAGGGGAAGGCAGGGGAGAAAGATGGGGACTCTTTTCACAAGTTCTAGTTGTTAATGCTTCATGTAGTGCCTAGAGAAGTTCAAAACAGGTATTTACTAAGAAATGCATTGCAATATTGCAGTGTATTTACTTGCAAAATTTATCTTGCCTGAGGGAGATATCTAACGGACTAGATCACTCTTTCATTCCACAGATGTCTCAGAAAGGACCCTTCTGGGAAGATATCGTTAAGCTGTATCCTTGCTTTCCCTTTTTCTCTCTGTCCAGCTTTCCCTGCCCTTCTCCATACGGAACCGTACAAGTGAGATTTGTTTCCTCTGCTCTGGTTCTATCTAGTACTTTGTTGTCTGTCTCCCTCAGAGTCAAGCTGTCTTAAGTGATCCTGTATTTAGATATTCCTAATCACCAGCTACAAAATTCACTAAAAATTTCATTTCATGTAGCATATTGCTATATTTGGAGGAAGATTTGCAGTCAGCTTCAAGCTTTTAGTCCATCCTGCCTCCTATTTGGTAGTGATACCAGAGCAGGAATTTTTGATTCTTCTTCAGGTACTTTCATGGGTAGTGTTTAGATCCTTCAGATCTCACTTTCCTCGTTTTTTCCCCTTGGCCGTGCTGTCGGCAGCGCATTTGGTGCGGCCTGCGCGCGCGCTCGCGGACATGTGAGGCCGGAGAGCGGAGCGGCTGCGCGGTCGAAACGGGTCCCCAGGTTTTAATGGCGCTCATAGGCGTGATGGCAGCTGTGGAAGGAGACGGAGGACAGGAGCAGAACTCCTGACAGATAAGCAGCCCCTGAAAGCGAATACATTCCAGGCAAGCACAGCTCTGAATGGGTTTCTTGTGTTCGAGGAATTTCCCCTTAGAGAAAGGCAGATCCGCAGTGCCGAGTGCATCACCCGGGATTGGCTATAAAGCTGGGCTCTATAATGGAAATACAGATTATGCTAATTGAGATGCAGTTTTATAGTGCTAATGTGTATTTTACTCCTCTATGTGCTGAAGTGCAGCGTGAGGGTCTATGGGAGCTGGCGATGTCCTATTCATATGTAAAATGCTTGGAAGAATCTGTGGTTTGGAATATTTAATAAACTGCCTCATGAGGGGATTCTTACGTATGAAAATAATATTATGTAGCGTAGAGAGCAGAGCATGTGAAAGCAGCTTCTCAGGCCCAGTTTTGGGGTCTACATGTTGTACTGGAAGGAAGGGAGACGTGGAGCAATTCCAGGGCGGGCTGGAGGCCGAGGCCGGAGCAGAGCTGGCCAGCAGGGCCTGAGGTGGCCGAGCAGCCCTGGAGCTGCGCTGCTCCCGTCAGCCCAGGCGATAAGCGGTTGGAAAAGGAAAAGGTTTGGCAAAGGAGCTGCCACCTCGCTGGGTCTTGGGGCCACTCAGCGTTTAGAGGTGTTAAACTCCGAAGAACAAACTGTTGTGAGGTGGTCAGACCACAAGGCTCAGCTGTGTGTTAATTATTAGTCGGGGTATTTGGGAACTTGCAGAACAAGACCTTTCCTGTCTGCAGTATTTGTTTTCCCCTTTTAATATCGCTGTTTGGCCTTCGCAAGAGATAGTATCCTTATTTTATAAGAGCTCATCTACTTATCCAACAAGCTACAATCATAATCGTCTTTGACATAATGAATGATGGCTCTGGAACTGATTACTAAAGGTGATTACGGAAGGATTTCGTTTCTTTTTTTTTCCTACTTAGCAAATTGTTTAGTGCTTTTTTTTTTTTTTTGTAAATAAAATTCTTGTTTATAATCACAGTGAAGTATCAAGAGGCTGTGTTCACACTGAAAACTCGCCCTGCGTCATAGGTGATAAACCTTTGTCCATCTGCACAAGTTGTCAGTCAGTAGAGCAGAAATCACTTCTTTCTGTTCCTTGCTGTTTGCGTCGTCGGGGGGGGGTGTGTGTGTGTATGTGCATCCCTCAAGTTCAAACTTTACTGCTTCTCCCTAGAGCTCAAACTGAGACCAAAATTTTAAGCATTTCAGTGTTCTGTGTTAAAAAAAAACTGCTGCAGCTTTATTTTCTATTCTGCTTGACTTGTGGGAAGACTTGCTGTGCTTTCTAGTATAACCATAGCAAATATGATTGTGTTTCATCTTTGTACATCTGTTGAAAAGAAGCAAAGAAATAGTAGCTCAAATAGACTGCAGCTGCAGCAGCTGTCTTTCTCATTTTGACTGTGATTCAAGATAAATGCTTTTAAAATTATAGCCTTCTGAAGAAACCTTCCTCCTTTAAAGGTCTTTCTCTCTCTCTCTCTTTTTTGGGGAGGGGCAAGCTCATGCGTTGTGTTTAAGTAGACTGGTACTGACAGTATTACGCAAGTAGTGGAAAATGCAAAAAACAAATCAAGCTTCTCATTTGTTAAGACAATGTAAATGTGATCTTTGGTGGACCTACATTTTCATAGAGTTCATTGAAACTTACATCAGAGAGGTGGAATATCTGTGGCTATCTGTAGGCTTGAAAACTCAGCTGATAAGAGCAGAGTAGGATATTCAAATCTCTCTATAAGGAGGGACCAGAAGCAGATGCACTTGCATATGGGCATATAGCAGGTATCTAGAGTTCAAGGTGGTGGGGGCATGGGAGTGAAGGGACGTTTGGCAGCATGTTTGGCAACCTCTATATCTTCTGTAGAAGTTTTCCTACCTCCCCAGGTTATTGAGCTCTTATTTTGGAAAAAAAAACAAAACAAAAAAAAACAAAGGCTAAATAATCATGAACAATAATAAAAAGTATAATCAGCAGAGACTGAGTTTTTATTTGTGTTTTTAAATACTGAAAGCAGTGTTTCTTCTTGCAACTTTATCATATGTGTGTTTGTTCATAGCATACATACAGTTAACATTGGTCAGTGTTCCCTAGAGTTCCTTGCTTCGTAGATAAAAAGTTAGTTTTAGAGGGGAAGAAGGGAGATGGGAATTTTTTTTTCATATATTGTTATGGAGGATTGTTTTATTTTGTTTTTTAATTTATGAAGAGTTAGAAATGATGCCAGGAGAATTTGAGTGGATGCTTCTGATCAGCTTTCCAGGACTTGGAGCTCTCGTGGCATTGGCAGTGCATGGAGTCAGCTTGGGCCAACGCAAGCAGGAGGCGAGCAGGCAGCTGGGGAGGTCGACAGCCCATTCAGAACTGACCTAAGAAGTGCCTTGATGTCAATAAATGCACATTTCACACAGTAAAAACAAATGTGTCAGAAAAGTTCTGACCAAGTCTGAAATAGTTTGCCTCCACAGAAACTCTTTGCTCCATTAAAAGCAGTTTGTGAGTGTGCATCGTACTGATAAACATGACTGAGCTCCCCTGGCGTGAGGAGCGAAGCCTTTGGGAAAGTCTTTTGATGCAGATTTGTGGCCAATTTGATGAGACTTCTGACGAAATTTTGTATGGATTATCATGTAAAAAAAAAGAGGGGGGTGAAAAATGACTTGTTGTTCATTAATGGGAAAGATGTTTTGCTAATTTATGCCTCATGCAATGTCCACAGGGTTGTCCAGGATCCAAGTCTTTGCATAATTTCACCCAAGGATATTCAGCTTCCCCACTGTGCCCAATTAAACACATTCCCATGCTAATCTGAGAACAAACAGGATAAAATACAAATTTATTTCTGGAAATCTGTTTAAAGTAAAAAGTAATTAAAAATCTCTCTATTCTTTGGAGGGCATTTACAACCTTTGTAATTAGCAATTAGAGCCTAGAAACAGAGAGCTAAGCCTCATTTCCTTTCTGTGCCAGGGTGTATTTCACGTAGCTAGAAGTTATCAGTCCAGTCTAAGCAACCCCTTTGGTTTGGTCAGTGGACAGAGCCCAGCAGCCACCCCGGAGGCTGCGTCATCACCAGCTCCTGAGGGAATCATCTCTGGGGGGGTCCCACCTGTGGGAGGGTGTCCCTGCTATTGCAGAGGAGCTTAGATGAGTGGTGTAGAGTAGACATCTCACTGCTTAAAATGAACATTGCAAGTTTTTGCAAGATTTGACCCCTGTGCCTCCAGTTCTGTGTAAATTAAAGACAGCTGCTTTGCTGTGCCATGGCGGCTTTGGGGCTTGGGCCGGCTGTAATCATTTCCCTGAGGGGTTAGTCTTATTTCACGAGGTCCGTCCAACAGGTGAGTGGGAGTGGAAACGTCAGAGCAGCGTGGGGATGGACGTGTTGCATCAATGAACCCAAACTGAATCATTGTTGTTCCTCCGTCAGAGCTCTAGAACAGCCACCTTTGGGGATTGATTTTTTGCTACAAACATCCAACAGCTACTGCTGTCTGGAGACCTGGATCTCTAGTTTTTCCATGAAACGCAGTGACATTTTGCATGTCAAGGTGCCCCCATTCCAAATTTTGCTTGGTTCTCGTAGCGAGTCACACCTCGTGCTGCTAGTTAATGTGTGATGGATGGCAAAATCTGGTGCTGTGTTAATGCAGAGTGCAAGTATTATTCCACACTCTGCCCTTAAGACTATGGCAGGCTCATACACAATACTTTTTTTTTTTTAATTTCCTCTCTGAAAATAGATCTCAAGCTCCAGTAAACAAGCTATGTTTTTCCTTGAGGAAAGAGGACAGACAGGAGTTTTGCCGTAAATACTTGGACCAGCAGTCTCCTGATTAAGCACCAATAATTCCTTCTAAAGGCTTCAGCTGCATGTAGCAAAACACAAGGACCAAAAGGTCGCAAAACACTGCTACCTATGAAGCTTTGTGAACTGCTGCCGGAGGGTTAGCAGTCAAAAATCATTGCCCGGAGAGCAACGTCAAGGTGTTGCTCCCCGCGCCCGGGACCAACCCTTGCAGTTGCTCCCCATGCTCGTGGCTGATTAAAAATTAACCCTGTCGCAGTGCTCAGTGCCCTGCGCCTGATGAGTCCCTGGAAGGGACTGTAGGAATTGTGATGAAGGTTGAAATGAGGTGGTCTGCACTGTGGCTTGGGCTCGGCTGCCGCGTGAAGTCCTGCAGGGCCAACTTTGGTAAGTCATTGCAGAAGGCTTTGCTGAAGCAGGGCGAGCCAGTTGCCAGTGACAAGCTCGGTCAGTGTGATTTTTAACTGTGTAGCTGAAAGGCAGAATTTTTCCAGCTTGCAACAAATTCTGCCCAAGAGCTTTAAAAGACAAACTTTAAAAGAAAGTCATGTTCCTACCTTTGCTCTTTGATTTATTTTAACTTTCCCGTGAGTGTTCTCATGCTTCAAGAGCGTCACACACACAGACTTTTGCCAGAGTAAGTCAGGGTTGGTTTGTAATCAAAGAATGGCCAGGTTGCCCCCAAAACCATTCTTGCTGATACAGATGGAGCAGAAGTTGCAAAAAATCATTTACACCAGTACAGCTGTGATTGGGCTGTAGGTGTTAATGTTATATCTCAATGTGTCTTTCAGTGCTTCCCTTGATGTACCCTGCGGAAATATACTTTTCTCTGCCGTTTTTGAGGTCACAGCAGGAGACTGTGTTCAGAGCCTGGAAGACAAAACAACCCAAAAGAATCTCTAAACCGTCAGTACGTGTATAACTAAATTATGTTTGGTTTGGTTTAAAACCCCAGCAAGTTGGAGGGCAGTAACTGATCTAAACACTAGAGATGCTAAAATCGTAAGTCTGTGTTTGGATGCCACTATGTAGTATGCAGATTTTGGGCCTCGTCTGATAGAGGATGCTCAGGTGGGTAGTCTCTGCAAAGAGCTGGTGATGCCGCACCCACCATTTTTTCCACAGCGCGGCGACGTGTGCCCTGAATAGAATAAATTATGTATATCAGTTTTAGGCAATGCTGTACCAGGGGGAATTTTATCTTTGTTCTTTAGACAAAGGTAATGAAAAATTAAATATTAATGTCTCTGCAGAACTTTTCTCAGATATTAAGCAGCAGTGAAGAGGGATAACATTTTTGCATTTGTTTTTTCTTACCTCGCAAACTGGAAGTAATTAGAAAAGTAGAAGCCGTGTAAATTAAGTATTACTGCGTAGGAAAACTGTTGCTGGGCATCAATCAGAGAACTTGTATCCAGCAGACATCTCAGAAATGGCAGCACCTGACATTTTCCAAGTTATAGCATGGTAGTGACATAGTTGGCTGCTGAATGTGGGTGCTCAGCACTTTGAGTGTCACTTGTTTGTTTCTATAACTGCAATGAAAGAGTGACAATTATTTTGTGTGCTCTCCTCTGTGGAGTATCCTGTGTTACTTGATCGAATCCAGACTTTTGAGGAGTGGTTTCCTTTGTCCTTCTTATACTTTGTGAGGTGTCTCGTTTTCTATGTTTTTTTTTTTTTTTGTGTGTGTGTGTCTCTCATTCTTTCTTTCTTTCTTGGTAGTTCTAATATTCCTTTTGAGCAAGAAAACTCCCTAGAAAAGTGCTATGACATCCCTGCTCTCAACTTCTCAGCAACTCTTGGTAGGGAAAGGTAGAATTTAAGCTTCTGTGGCCTCTTATTTTTAATACTTTCTCCTGACACTGTTCTTCCTGACAGAATACCAGGGGCCTCCCATTCTTGGACAGGGTCTTTGTAGAGCATCTAGTGAATCATAAAACGCTCTCTGCCAAGGAGAAGCGATACCGTTCACCTGGTTCACATATTTCAGTGTGAATGATCTTTAGCCTCTGAAATGTTGTAGTTCACAAAGAACAAAGAAGAGAAGGTAGCTCTACCTCTAGGAGATGTCATGATCTAGTAGGTACCTTGTTGTGTGCCCTAGGTCACTTGTAGCCTCTGCCACCCAAGAATGAGGACCTGGGCGGGAGGGGATGGCAAAGGCTTGGCTGGTGGGACCACGCTTGGAGGTGGAGGTTCAAAGGCTGTCTGGCCTGGATGGTGACCCATGGCATCGGAAGGCTCTCGGTATGTTCTCAAACGCTGCCTTTCCAAAGAGTATTTTTAATTTGGAGAATCTGCTTTTTAACTGAAAGTCATCTAATGGATCAAGGTGGTGACCAAAGCTCTGCACTCTTTTGTGCAGATAGACACTGAAAGAGTGCCTGGCTGAAGAGCACTGCGTGTGCTCAGTGCCGAGTGGCTCGCAGCTTAAATTGCTTCTCCAAATGTAGCCTCATAGATCTAGCAGAGTTTTCTGCAAGTTGTACATGCATGCTGCCGAGATAACTTCAGGCCTGCAACCTGCCCCCTCTCCCTGTATATGCAGAGAGGTGATTATGTTGGTAAACTTAAAATTCAGCAGGGCTGTTTATCTTTCTTTCTTAGAAAATTAAATTTAGTGCCTAGTGGACATCCTCTCCAGACTTCCTGTTACATTGATTGATAGTGATCATACCGATTTCAACAAGATGGACCCCGTTGCATTTTGGACAAATCACTCCTGAAGATGGAAGAAACGTGGGGCTCCTACAGTGCCTCTCTCTAAGTAGCCAACCAACAGTTCCTTCAGTTGTTCACAGTCCTGGCCAAACTAACTGAATTGGTGGTTTTTCTGCAATTGCGGTGTTAACGCAACTCTTTGATCATTTGAGGCACTATCTGCAGTTTTCAGCTGCTTCGCACATTTATTGTGCTCAAACATGATCTTTTAATCACTCTGTGGAGCCATGCATATGCAATGCTTACCATTAGATTATAATTAACTATAATTATGTACGGAGATCAGCTCAAGCCATAAAATGTAAATTTAGCTAGTTACCATGTTAATAAGAAGATTCAGTAAAGATAAAGAGCTTGATTCTCCCCCCCCCCCTCCAATTTTTGTTATCGTAGTGGTGAGAAGGAGACTTAATGAAAATGTTGGTAAAACTGGTGTAACTGCAGTTAGCATCAATGGTATGTCTAAGTTACTGCAGACTGCTGTAAGTGAGATTCAGGCCAGAGAGGCCACATCACTCATCATAAAACACTGCTTTGGAAAGCTGGAAGTAGAAGAGAGGATGCAAGAAGCCTGAGATGAGGGAATTTGTCCATAGTTATGCCAGAAAGTATTCTCAACTGTACTGTACGGATAACTGTTTGCCTACGGACGATTTGCAGAACATGGAAGTGGGATTTCAGCTTCTGAAGGGGAGTATTCCCCTGTATCCCAGTGTTGCAGTTAAATCCCAAGGGCAGGTATTTTCCAGGCGTGCACAAAGGTGATACATTAGGCTACGTCAGCGTGTGCTGTTACTGGCCCTGCTGAGCAGGGAGCCAACGTGCTCTGTTAAGTTGCTGTGTTGCTCTGCTAACTCCACAGTCATCTTTTAAAAGCTTTATTGGAAAAATAAACCAAATAAATAGTATTGGGAATCATAAAATAAATGGTTTTTTAATGGTTTCTGTGTCTAAGGTCCTACATGGGCATTTAGCTTTTGTGGGGGAGACGGTTGCCTTTTTTGTTTATTTGTTTACATCTGGGAATCAAATCCTGCACAATGTGCAAATAATTTAAGCTTTATGGCTGCTACAGCTGCTTATAAAGTGTTGCTGTGTTGATACCTGCTGATTAAATAAAGCTGGAAGGGATATATTTCTGTATGTTACTGTTTACTGTATTTAATGGAATAGAAAAGTGAAGTAATAAATTCGGGGACAACACGCACCAATTATTCTTTTTCCTTTTGGAACAAAGAATTACTGTTCCAAAATACTGGTTAATCACAAGGTAATGACCTGGATACACTGAAACATTGACCCTTCTTTTTTTCTCCCCTACTTCAGGATTTTAGATAGAGATGGTGGGAGCTAAATGGGTTGTGTGCCGTGTGTTTTGTGGCTGAACTGTAGGCTTTGTCTCGGAAGGGGATCCCATGATGGTGAAGGAGCCACAAAAGGTTCCTCAAAACTGCCCTGAACGCTGTGTTGAGCCCAAGAGTACGGAGGGGCCGGAGCTCTGGATGGTTCTTGCCCCTTCCTTAGCATTTTTTTAAGGTATTTAAACGTGTAAACCAAAATCATATAGTCTGTAAGATCATCTACTATTCTGAAGGTGAAGAAAGTCAAAACACTTAGCCTGTTTGTTTATAAAGCATTATGCATCCGAGTCCTATTACAAAACCCATGGTGTCCTTTTTATTTGCTCAGAGGAAACACAACACGGCACCTTATTAGATAACTACCTTCTAATTTAAAAATAAATATGAAGTGAGTGAAGGAATCTGTTATGTTTCCAGATTGAAATGGTATACAGTGTCCCAACTCTACAGAGACTTTGCCCTGTTCATACTGCTTGACATATCAATTATGATTGTATGTTAAACACTAGCTCTCTGTATTAAAAATTACATGACTGCATTCTTTAATGCTTGGCCCGGAGCCTGCCATATCATTACTGCGAGCGGTGTGGTTTGGAGCCACTACTGCAGGACACTTCAGTAGTTTCTCTTCATAAAGTGCAGCAGCCTCTGGTAACTGTGTGCCTGCCTCTGCTTAATGCCTTTGGATTCCCACCAGGGGAAATAGCCTCTTTTGGGAGAGGGGTGTCACATCCTAATTGTCCCCTGACAAGATGAATTTCCCCTAGTTGAGATGCCTGCACGTGGAGTCTCGCCTGGCCCTCGTTCAGACTTCTCGTTTCGGACCGTTCTGGACGCAGCGGGTCTAGCCAGAAGCAGGTGAGCTCTGTGCTTGCCAGAGCTCAGTTCAGGGTCCTTCCTGACAGTGCTTCCAATGCAAAGTGCTCCCTGATCACCCCTTTGACAGGGTCTCCAGTTTGGAAACCTGCTTGCATCCAGCTGGGCTAACGTAGTGTTGGTTGGTTTGACGGATATCAGTGAAATATTCAATTGCAATGTGTAAAGGAAAATATAATTTGGAGCAAGAAGGTGCTGCAGTGATTGATTTGTATGTGCACCTTGTCCTGCTGTGCGTCTGCTCTAGGAGAAGCTGGAGCTGTTGGTCAAAAGGTTCATCAGCCTCATATGACAATTGAAGATGGAGGTGCCTAATGCTGCTGAATACTGCTGAAAATAGGTGCCCTTGACTTTGATTCCTATACCTGAAGTTTTGGGCACCCAAATTCCTGGTTTGTTAGGAACTGTTCTTGCTGTAGGTATTGTAGTTGGCTACGTCTAGCAAATATAGCTAACCTGTATTAATTTCAATTTCCCCCTGCAGTAATGCGTAGAAATCCATTTGGGATGGACATTTGCTGTCGGAAGGGATCCAGAAGCCCACTCCAGGAGCTGTATAATCCCACCCAGGTGAGTGTTTTGTAGCTATGAACAAACTGTGCAGCCTATAGCACAAACACAGTCTTTTTACTGTAAAGGTGGTGTGGTTTGCTTTCTTTTCATGTCAATATAGTAGCTGCCTTCAACCTCAAAATAATAAAGATACTACAACTAGGAGTTGAGCCATAAGATTCCAGAGTTTGAGCTAATGTCCTGATTTATAAAAATTTTTAGTTGTCTAATCATGCAGACTCTTAAGCTTTATTTTGGTATCTTTAGGTGCCTGAAAGCCTTAAAAGAATATTTTTTAGGTCTCCTACCTACAAGATCGTAATTTAATCTGTTGATCAGCAGGCGGAGTGGCACGGTGGGGAGCGAGAATGTAAGATGATTATATGATTCAGGGGGAGTGCAGCGAGACAGTAAGTTGCAATAATAATTTAGAGATATCATTTGTATGGCTTTCAGCTAGCCAGATGGCCTTTCTGTCCCGGCCCATTACCTGCCTGAAGCCCAGACAGACAGTAGCTCACACTCTTCCTTCTGCTATGTGCTATTTGACACCTGAAGGCACTGATGGGAACCGACTGTAATCTGAGCTGGAGTTCTTCTTGTGACACCAAGTGTCACATGGAGAGCACAGGAAAGTGTCTGAATTTCATGCCCCCATTTGCTCCTCTGGATCAATTTATTCCCTACATGTGGGTTGAATTGGCACATTCAGGACCAGCATTTCCTGTTGGCAACAGAGAGGAAGTCCTGCCATTGAGAGAAAATGCCAGCTGACTATTAAACATATTTAGTAAGGTTTAACAACTGCCTATTATATATTTATACATCAATGAATACATTGAGTTTTACTAAATTGGCTATTAAGGAAAGTGACTATCTCAGTAAATCTGACTTGTTAGATTTAACAAGGCAGTAAATGTTTTAAATACTATTTGATTATGAAGAAAATCACTATATGCATATATATACATAGTGTGCAAAATGAAGTCTAAGTGATTTTATTTATGAAGAACTGAGAACTACCCAAAGATACGTGATGTCTGTTATGTAGTGTAGTAAAGCTGCATTTGCTAAATAATGTTGTTTTTATGAGTACAATTTGACTTTCTAATTCAATTTGAATTCTGTACATGACTGGGAACGTGAGTTCGTCGTACTGGCATATTGCCCTTTATTGACTGTTAAGGGAGTTAATGCTGCTTACACGGAAATGCATGAAAAAGCCCTGAAGAGGAACTATCTGCACAGAAGAAGCGCTAGCATTTGAAGGTTAAATTTAAAGACTCAAAGAAGCTTCACAGATGCTCAGAGAAGAGCTTACAGGGAAGGGGAAAAGAGGTTGTACATTTAATTATTCCCTCTGACGTTTGCAGTGTGCTAATAAAGATCTCCTTCTCCCTTAGTATTGCCATTGTCAAAGGCCATCCCATAAGAACGGGAAGACCATCTCCATGCATCGGAGGGCTGTAAATCCCTGAGCCATTGCAGGCTTGGTGGGCTCAAAGATTTTCGGAGCTTTCTGAAAGAGGGGACCCAGCTGGCAGCTCTGTCTCCTGCCTCTCCTCTCTGTGCGTGCCTGCCGAAACCCTTCGGGGCCCTCCTAGGAGGGAGCCGGAAAAGTCAGTGTTTGAGTAAGCGCAGCCTGTCTTACAGCTAATGTGGAACCAAGCAGATGACATTTCTCACGTATAAAGTGTTTCCATCAGTTCACTGACATCTCTTCTTATCGAGCTTTGAGTTTTGTTTGTTTTAGGCTTATATTTGGACACTTTTGGGATGGGACTTTGCCTCCAGCATTCAGTGTGGTGTGGTGCCTCAGCATACAGTAGGGACTGGCAGACTCTGAACTGCTGGTACCTGAAGCAGGCAAGCACATGTATTTTTTGGAAAGAAGTGACAAGAAAAAGCAATGGGTAGAGGCTGAGAGGTAAGGCAGCGAGCTGACCATCACCCCTAGCAGGTTTCTTTGGTAGCCTTCAAATGCGTGGGTCTTTTCTTCTTCTTATGCTTTGCCTTCAGAAGTGTTCTTTCACCTTTTTTAAGGTGGCAGAGAAGTCTAGCTCTCACTAATATGAGTAATAAAAATACGAATTGTATCTTTGACGCTTTAGCATTCGCACCTGTAGGAGTCCTGGTGCTGTCAACTCCTCTTTTTTCTCCTAGCCCCCATGAATGTGTGCCCAGGCATGGCAGGAGTTTGGTTCTCGGTTCTGCTGCTTCAGAGGAGTGGCTCAGCTGGTTGGGCAGGCATTTGCACTTCTTTTAGTTCAAAGGAATCTGTATAATTCAAACACCAGACTCAGGCCCTGAAGGATGCCCTGAAGCTGTGGTTTTGGATTACTGCAGTCTAGGTACAGTTCTAATTCCTTAAGGGTGGGAAACTTAATATTTAGTGTGTCAGTGTGCGTGTTTTTTACATGATCTGGTAACAGGAGACCCCCAATTTGGCTCAGCACCTTCTGCTGTAGAGGGCAGAGGGTGCTGTGTGTCCTGTGCTCTGCACATTACCCTGTGCAGGCAGCAGTGAGCTACTACAACTCCTGCTATTGCTCTTCTTGGAGTGGTCTCCAGGACCCGCAGAGAGATGGGCAGGGAAGAGGGCTTCAAATGTCTCCTTGTTTTGAAATGTTAATAAGGGACTTTATATCCTAGCATGCAGTGTCTGTGGAAATGTTTCCTATTGCCAGGTCTTGAGAATCGGTTGATCAGTTGAAATAGGTGCCAGATACAGGGTCAATAATCTCTAAGATTTAAAATGCTGTAGTTTAATCTGAATGAAGTTTTTGTATGATGTGTTGAGCATGATGTTGCGCTGCCCTCTTAAAACCAGAGGGAGGAAGGTTGATTTACACCAGCTGAGGACTTGGTTAAACGTATTTACTGTGTTGACATATAACAGCCTCTCGGATCCTGCCCTGTTTTGCTTCCTTCTATGGAGTTGTTTGAATTGTTTGTAAATGCCATCTTTTTGGCTTGGTAAATGATTGTTGTAAGAAAAGAAGTTTGGCTTGAGTGAATTCAAGTCTAGCCATGATGTGGAGGTGGTTAAAAGGGTGGTCTGAGCTGAATTGCAGTCACATTTTCTGCAGACTGACCATAATTGTTCATATGTTTGATGGAGAAGGAGAAGATAAATGGGTGTAGATAGCTCTGAATTAGAGCCAGAGGAGTGTCTGTGACAAAGCCCTTGTTATTTATGTCTTAGTTGAGTGCCTGGCCTTGTGATTACTGAGAAATAGGAACAACTCTTATGCCTGTTATAAAAGAGCAGGCTGTGGGAAGTGCATTTGTGTGTGGACAAAGGATTTCTCCTCTAGGGCTTTCACTGCAAGATTTTTCATGAACGCTAATATACCATGATGGAAAGAAAAGTCAATATAACTGAACTGGATTTACACTGAGTAAGTGAATTTCTAAGCTGTGATCCCTGAGTGCCTGACAGACTGCGTAGCAGGTCTCTGAGACCTTATTACAGTATTCTTTTCTTTTCATTTTCGCTTATATATGTTTTCACATTTTCAATTTTATTGCACTAAAAGGGTGCAGAGGTATCTGTGGCAAATTCTGAGGGCTGAAACGGTCCATTTCTTTAATGGATGCGTTCGAAAGCCAGTTTGTATCTTCATTAAGCAGAAGTATTTTCCTTCTGCCCCTTAGTTGTAACGGAAGGACAGAGAAGATTCAATACACAGCAAGTAGCAAAGGGGAGACTCTGAAAACTTAGTGAGAGCCTTGTAAGGCTGTGACATACATTTGCAGTGTATCTTGGTTTGTTTTTTTTACATTCCATACCTCAGGAATTCAAAAACATGGGTAAACAAATACTTGCAAAACATATTCTTAGAAGACACACATGCAACTGTCTTGTAATTTGCATGACTGAGTACAGCTCTGCTGCTCCAAAAATAGCAGATAATTGCAGATCAACCCATTGAGCTTAAAGTCTCCAAGAGTTCAAAAATGACCAACATGGTATCTGAGGCTTGTACACATTAGTGGTTGACATTCATCTGCTCAGTACGGTGAAAGCACCACCAAATTACAAGGAATTGCAAGCCAAAATAGACCAAGTGTAAAATGAATGGCAAACAATTTCATTTTTCAAGTCAGAATTTATCATCCAGTTGTCAAAATGTACATTTAATTATGAGAGAATACAGGCTGTATCATTGTCTAATACTACTGCCTAGGTGTCGGTATAGCGAGACTATGAGGGAAGCACAACAGGGACAACCAGCACGTATTCACTAGGATTCATGTTCCGGGAATGAGTTTGTTCCAGTTTCTCGTTTGACGCTTACTTTTAATTTGTGAATTAACACAACTGTTTCTCTAGACGTCAAACTCTGTCTCCCTCGCTGCTTTCCTTTTCAAACCTGTGGGTTTTTCTGTTGTTTTTTTCTTTTTGTGCTGAGGAGCTGCCTTTCTAGGAAGTTGCTTTTTGATGTAGCTGGAGCCAGGCTGTCCGGTGATTTCCTCACCCTGGTGAGTCAGTGCTGCGGGCCTTGCATTGCCTTGGCGTTAGGAAATCGTACTGGACTGTTTTAGAGCAGTCATTCTAAAATTAGCCATTTCTTTTATTACTTCCCCTTCCCTCCTGCCCCCATTCTGCCAAGCGAGCAGCGGAAAGCGTTGCCTTGCAGGCGCTCTTGATGCGGAGTCGTGCACCTCCGGCCACAAGCGCTCCTTGTTTGGAGGCGCTGCGTGATTAGCTGTGGCTCGGGCTGTCTGGATAGGATCAGCGAGTATCAGCCTCGCTCGGGCCACATCACTTGGCTTCCATCTGCGTTGCTCGTTTTCCCTCTGCAGTTGGTTTGTGCTCGCTGGGATGGCTCAGCGGGCAGCTGGGCTCGGTCCTGGATGGAGCTTCGCGGCGAGCGCTGCGGCCGGAGCTTTGCGTACGCGTTGTCTGTGGCGCATGGAATCAAAGGCTGAAGCACTTGAAACTTGTATTTCTGCCCTTCGTGAGCCGGAGGTGCTGGTACCTCGTAGTTTCCTTCTGCGTGCCAGGGCATCTCATTTTTAGAAATATAAGAAGCATCGAGCAGGTGTGTTGAGTAAGATGAAAGGTCTCGTGCGCCTGGTGTTTTGTCCCCCGCAGCAGATGGCCGGGACAGGCCACCAGAAGGATCAGCGTCTCGTGACACGCTGCCAGCACCCAGCAGCGTTCGGCTCGCGCCTTCCGGAGCCAGGGCTGTGCCTTCATCAGCTGCCTCCTGCAGGAAGTGCCTGAGACGCCACACGAGTACTGGAGAGACCTTCCAGAAAGAACAAATGCCTAGTTCTCCCCGATCCTCACTGATTCCTGCAAGACAAGGGGACAGCATGTCAGTGCAGTACTCCAACACGTCTCTTTTCACGCCTTAGTTTCTCTCGGGCACAGCTCGGTAGATATCCTGATGTGTACTTTGAAGTACAGGAAATAGTGCAGCTCATCTAAAGAGCACTGTGTTAGAATTTATTGGTGCTTTTCGCTTGAGACAAATAGTCATAAATGTGTAGGCATCTTCCTGAGCATAAGAAATGGCCCCAAAGTTTTACCACTACTGAAGATGTACGTTGTGTGGTTGTTGCTCATCTTTACAGGCAGACTTAAAAGTATAACAAGTGCCTGGTAAGTGCAGCTCGTAACCACAGTATTTGATTGATCATAAATTAAAAACTCATCAATGGAAAAGATACAGAATGAAGATGCAGGAAAAAAAAAAAAGTCAACATACAGTGCCAGACTTTGGGTACATAATCCTGTTGGTAAACAGTGGCATTATATCTAATTATCCTCTCTTGCAGCAGAAAATGCCTGCTGCTGAAAGAGGAGGTACCTGATTTACTCTGTGGATGACTTCTTATGCAAAGACATTACTAGCGTCGTGCTTACCGTGGTAAAAGAGCAGCTGGCCCAGGATGAAGTATTGCAGTAACCTTAGCAGAGGAATTACACTAGTGAGAATGCTCTATTATTAATTACTGATTACAAATGATAAGAGCCCGGTTTAGATGCTAAGGAGGTGACTGGGGGAGGAGAGGGTTTCAGGTACAGTGAGCTTCATAGATCATTTGTTTTGACATGATGGATGCCTTTGTAAGTCAAGAGGAATTAATCAAACAGGTATGTACAGTAGCTACTAGCTCTTAAGGCTACAGTTATCCCCAGGACAAGCTCATTCAAGTTACCGCAGTGCATTGGGATGAATTTTTCAGCACCTGTGTTTAATAAAAGACTCATGTGTATGAACTGAAAAAAATACGATCATCTCTCAAAATAGCTCTGATCTTCCCAATAGAAACAAAGGAGCAAGAAATATTTGTTTTTAATTTTTCCTAGTCCTTGAGTCATATTTTATTGTTTTGAGAGCGAACAAGTTTAAACATAAAGACTTTCCAGAGGCATAAAGGTATGAGAAGAAAGACTTAACAAGACAAGAGACAGGGCCAAAACCAAAAGGGCTGTACGCGTTGGAAGGGAGACAGGATGAGACAGTTACAAAAACTGGATAGCTGCATGTGATGTTAGATTCCCTGTTGAACAGACGCCTGGGCTTCTGGATGGAGAAAAGAGCTCTGGGCTCCAGCGCTCTGACCCAGAGCCCAGTGAACCTCAGCAGGGCTTTTACAAAGATGATTAGCACAAGCAGGTTCAGGCCTCCAGTGACTGAACTAACACGGTTGCTTGAACTGAATAATGTTTGAACAGGGAAACTGCCTGATTTTCTGAGTTTGTTTCCTTTTCTTCCCTCCACTTCTAAGTTATACACTAACTCAACCAGTGGTGCAGAAGCCTTGGATAACCATACCTCAAAATGCAGAGGACCAGGGCATTTTGGAAGATAAGGAGGCAAAGGGACGTTATCGGTGTTTGCAGATTGGTTTTTGCTACTTGCCACTTGCTTGTGCAGAGGTTGAGTGCAGCCTGTTCTGCCTGTGCTTCCACAGGTGCTGCCCCCTCACCAGCTGAACTGCTTATCCCAGGGTTCTTATCCTGGACCTTGCAGTTATTCGCACTGTACCCTCTCGGGTATTTCTGGTGCTAGTATTTTTTTGGCAGCTTTCTCCATTGTGCGAAGGGTCACCGCTGTGTTTGTTTAAACATCTGCCATTATTTTTGCTGCATTTCTTGTTGTTAAAGTCTATGCAGCACAATCACAGACCACTTGCAACAGGGAAAGACAGTTTCTCCAAATCCAGAGAGCTTAGCTACAAACTATCTCTCCCTAATGAGCTATAATGTATCCTAATAGACACAATTACGAAAATGAGAGCAGACAGACATGTAAAAACTAGGTACTGTTACTTGTAATTCCCATTTACTAACTTAGGTATTATAGACGTACAGGAAGAGTGGTAGAATTTGCAATGATTTTCAAGAGATTAGATTCCTCAAGTCAAATTTTTACTGTCTTACATTATCTGATGCAGCACCTTGCTCTGTGCAATATAAATTATCTCAATAATGTAACCAGCTGCACACGATCTAAGCTTTTTCTAGTAGAAGCGCATTAATCTATTTGTCCATTTATATGCACACAGATTCAGAACTGCTGCTCTATAAATACTGTAGACAAAACAAAACTGAAGTGTTACCCTTTGAAACATGTGGCTACAGAAAGCACTTTGCATTTTGACAGTAGTGTGCTGAGGAAGTTCATGGTACTGATGGGAGGCATATTAGAGTTTCTGCACAAATGTGCAAAGAGTTAAGCCAAGCAAAGATTCTTGAATAATACTTTCCACGTAAGTCTTCTCTTTCCTGAAGTTTGCTAGTGGAGAGCTGTAACATGGGTAAAGGTGGGTGCTGCAGTCTGATCTGTAGTGTAGCATGCCTTAGTGCTTCCATTAAGCACCCTTCCTCTCCAGCCGGGCAGCAGTGTAGGGTTACACATAGAACTGAGGGCGGGGAATAAAAAAAAAAAAAAAAGTTAATTTAAGGTAATTTAGAAAGTATGGTGATGAGTGAAACTAGCTATGAATTTTGGCTAAGTGCTTCCAGCAGTATTACTTGGGAAACACACGGCTAACCTGCGGTTAGTCTTAGAGCTTCTCGAGGAGGTAAGGGTGGACTTGAGAGGATCTGACTTTGCATCTTGCACTTCTCAGTGGGATACTCAAATCAAGTATGCAAGAGACGTAGTGCTGTGAGTGCTCTCGCTTATTCCTGTTGCCTCTGTCTCACCTTTTTGTAGGCTAAATGGAAAAAAAATGACCAACCCCTTTCAGGCTAACAAGTCCTTTGTTAGGTCTCTTGTCATGATGGTTTGATGCTATAATAGAGTAAGAGCTGTGGTGCTATGAAGAGCTCGTATGCTTGTCTGTTGGTCTAATAAAGTAAAAAATGAAAAATAGTGCCTTGCCCTATAAATCTTGTTTGTCTGATACTCTCAGACCCTCATGCCAACAGTAATTAGCAGTTCACTGAAGCAGAGGCCTGAGTGACCTAGGCTGTCACTGCCGGTGGCCAGGGCTTGCGCCTAGAAAGGAGAGTTGGGGAGCCCAACCCCTGTAAGCAGAAGAGAACACATGCCCAGGTACCTGAAAACATGTACCTGCAACTTGCTGGACTTAACTCTGTGCTTGCCTGAAAGCACAGTCCCACTGAAAAATCAGTTATTTAGGTAATTGTTACCCAAAACTGCTTTTATTCACCAGTTTTCAAACCTTACTGATATAGAAGAGATTTAGAAAGAAAGGAAAAATAGATTTTTACAAGGTAGTAACTATATGGCATTTGGACAGAGCCAAAGAAGCGTTTATGTTGTGTATGACTCTCTTTTTCATCTAGAAAAATAATACAATAACAATCCTAGTGGGGTCACTCCAGTAGATCTTGGAAGGTCAGTGTACTCCTAATATAATTTTATATCCTAGTGTGGATAGGATCTTACCATGCTTGAACTCTGCAGAAAAATGAGGGGAGCAGAATTAAAACAAATCTGTTTTAAGAATATCCTGATAGCATGGAAGGGGGACAGGGCAAAACTCATAGGCACTAAAGCAGCAAAACTCTCATCTAAAAGATCTGATCTGGGTTTTACCTCTGATGCGGGGGAACAGAAGGGAGCCCTATTCACAGCAATTATTTTTCCTCTTTTTCATTATTCCACACATTCTGTTGCACTAGAAAATGCTGAAGAGTATAAAGCTAATCCTGAAAGGATGCCCAGCTTTTTTTTTTTTTTTTTTTCCTAGAGTAGTGAGATGACTACAGCCAAACCAAAGAGAGTTGGCAAACTTACAGTGCCCTGAAATTTATGTATATTTCTGGTGCCTGGAAAATCCAGGAAGGGGTGTTCCTTTCTTTTCAATCCTAAATCACATCTGAACAGTAGTCCGAGTGTGGTTCCAGCACAGAACTCAAAGCAAAGCGTTGCAGCCAAGCTTCTGAGATGCGGTTAAAAAAATTGCACTATTTTTGCAGTCGTAATTGCACTGAGATTGCCTGGCCAGGCAGCGACTTAGCAAGCCTCCGTAGCGATCAAACTGATGCCCTAACATAGATCTTTTCCCTCCTCCCTGTAAATGCAAGCTGTGTCTTTTAGCTCATTTCGGACCAGTATCTGGGGATTTGTGAGAGGAAGTAGATATTAATTCAATTAGGGGACAGGAGATGAACGTACAAGCCGGCATGGGGAATTGACATCAAGAAGTAACAAAGACATCTCTAACTGGGAGCAGACAGTTTCATCTATTCAAGTCATGCTTGGCTTTTGCCATGCATACATTTTGCTTATGAAACATTAATTGACAAGGTTGTATTTACATAGCAGTACAGTTAATGTCGTATTTTGGGAACTAAGTCTTGATGTCAATAGATGGATGGAAAGCTGGGGAGCAGATGCACAGTGGTAGCTTTCAGTTCATTTTGATACATTAAATATTCATAATAAGCTCAGCTGAAGGAGAAAAAGAAATGTTTCATTGAACTGGTAAAGAGAAGCTAAAATCTTTGGAACTTCTCCAAAGCGGAACGTCTTACTTAGTGTAAATTGAATGAATGTCCCTGTGGTGAAGGTGAGATGCAGCATTAGGTATTGCCACAATTGCTGCTTTTTTACTGTAGAAGATTGTTGTGCCACTGACATCATTCTATAAAATAATAGCCAAGAATTTACTCTTTTGAGCAGTTTATGTATACACAACACAAGCTTTTCTTTTTTTGTTTTTTGCATAACTCTGGAACAACTAAAGCCCTTGTCTGGACTTTCTTGCATTTAAATGCCACCTATTTACCACCTAGAAACAAAAGCCTACCTCAGGCAAAGGCAGGCTATCCTTAAGTGGATAAACCCTCCATCCGTAGGCTTCTCTCACCCTTTAATGTGTAAACTCCTGTTTGTGCGTGACTGGGTGCTGATCTGAGTCTCCGTGTGAAGAATCTGCCATGCTCTCTCCCTGAAAAAAAAGTATGTGAAGATTTCTGCCCATTTCTGCACCATTTCTAGCCCACGCCAAGGCCCCAGGGGCTCTGGGGTCGTGCTAAAGCTCATGCAGCATGTGCACATAAATACGCGGTTGTGGATGTTTGAAGGTAAATTGTAAACTGTGGAAGGCTTTGCATTAACTGTGTGTTGGTGTATCACGAGGCACAGAGTGCAGCCACCTGCAGCACCCAAAGATCCTTGCAGGGCTCGGGTGCGCCACATGCCGAGCACTTGAACACTCACCCAGAAATGAGCCAAGCGCCTGAGTGTGGGGACACCGGGGACGGTGGCGGTTCCACCTCTCTGTGCAGCTGTTTATATCTGCTCCAGCTAGCAACCTGTTGCTGAGTTGGCAGCAGTGGGTCTGGGGGCTAGCTTGCCTCTTTGCCAAAGCCTCCTTTTCTCTCTTCTTCATCCTGTCTTTCCACCTCCTTCGGATCTCTAGCGCTACTCCTTCTCCCGTGCCTGCCTTTCACCTGTTGTATTTATATGGGGTACCGCTTCGCTTTATGGACATGACTTTGTCGATAAGGGCAGCCAGACAGGGAGAAAGAGGATGGGCAGGCAATGACAGTGCAGATAGGGAGGAGAGATTTGTCCCTCTGGAAAGTATGTTCTTATTTCTTTGGTTATTTTTAGTAAACTTGGGCAGAAACAAGCCAGGCAAGATAGAAGATTGTTGTCTGTGTATGCTGCTAAAAAGAGCTTTGTGTCTTCTTTCATATTTATAAAAAGCAATATAGCTGTACTGGGAACGTAGAAAAAACGTTCTGTGTTAAGAAAGCAAAAGTCGGCCAGGCCATGTGTTTCTGTACAGATTGCAGCGGGGGGAAGCAATGCAAGCAGTGCAAGACCTCACCTCCAACAGCCTCCAAAAGAGTCACGGGAGGCTGAGATGTAAACGTGAGAAAGGGCTTTGTTTTCCAAAGGACGGTAGCAGATCCCCCTGCGTCTTTCTTACGACTGCAGAATTGCACAGCTGCTGATATGCAGCAGGTGGGTTGCTGGGGTTTTATAAGCATCACCTTCATGCCTTGCTCAGAGGATCATCTTGTCCAGGTCTTCTTTGACAGATCCACTTAAGTTTTCACTTGGGCTGTTAAATGAGTTAGCATATAAAATATTGATGCTAAAGGAAGAAAACTGCCTTTTTACCCAAGTGTAAATGATCTTGAAACAAAATACATGAGATAAAAGAATGACTTCTTGGGCAGGTTCGATGAATAATTGATTTCTGCTTCTCAGTCGCATTATCAGTGTAATTAAATCGGTGGCTGAAGAAGTAAGAAAGAAAGTATCCTCTATGAAGACACTGAATCTCTCTAACCAAATATTGGCAAAGTGCTGCCATCTGTTTTTAAAGGCCCTCATGAAGGTTCCCGGTCTCTCCCTCACTAAGAAGTCGGTGCTCTGCAAGTCCCAACATGGTACAAATCCATGTATTCGGTCAGTTAGTTGCACCAGAAGATAACTCCAATAAACTTCCTCACCCTTCTTCTCAAACTTGTTACTGTGTTGTGTACGCAGCAATTTGGGGAGCTGTAGCTTAAAATGTTAGCTCTAGATTCTTGATTTGTACAGATGGGCTTTGCATAGCTGCTTGCCTGTGGGGTTATTAGCACAGCCAAACCGTGTAAAGTATTTTCCGTGCATTTGGCACAGAACTATAGAAGGACACCCAGCTTGGGTCACTTGCTTGTCCCCAGAAATGCTTGCTGTGCATTCTGCTGTGTTAGAAAGCTTGCTGAAAAACTGAGGCCTGATGGAAGGAGGAAAGAGTAGGGGATTCGAAAGGGGTAGTCCGGTTGTGACCAGGCGTAGCCAACTTGCATATCTCTAGAAAACCCCAATGTGTTGCAGTGTTCCCATTCCCAATGGTTTTCCCATGGCTTTTGCATTGGGGTAACACAGGAATGGAAGCTAATTGCAGAGGCCATGCAAAAACAAAACGGAAGAGAGACCTCAGTCTGCAGCTGCAGGCACGGTAAGTAAACTACTCATTGAGAAATGAAACTTACAAATTTATTGCAGTTACAACTACTGTTAGGTTATCCCGTAAAATTAGCTCTGAGAAACAGCTTTTGACTTTCTTCCCAAGTAGCTGCTTGTGGACACACAACAATGCCTAGGAACAAGGTGCTCCCTTGGGTGTCCTCGCTGTCACACATGTAAGCATCAGACTCCTCATACGTGAAAGTGCGAGAGTGCATTTCACTGCAAAGCTGGAAGTCTACGTGGAATACAAAGTCTAGATAATGTCCTGCTTGATGGAGCAAGGAGTAAGTGATTAAGTGGTCCGGTGTCTTTTGAAAGTCAGTGGTGATCTTTTTGCCAGCTCCGGCAGATTTTGGAGCAGCCCCTTTTATCAGGCATAAGAGGGGCCCGGCCCAAAGGCTACTGAAGTCAACAGCAAGACTCCCATTGCTTCCTTTGGCTTTGGGTCAGTCCCTTGGTTGAACAGACTTGAGGAAATACCCCATTCACACTGTTAGCATCTCTTACTCATTACAAATGCCACGGTGAGCAAGTGCTCCTGAAGAAACAGTGTCCGTTCGGCCGTGTTCAACCCAATCTGTGTCTGTAAGTGTGGGAACATTCATGGTTGTGCTGAATCACCCTGCTGCTGCAACACAATAATCATCATAATGCGAGAGCAGAAGCAGTAGTAGCTCAGCAGGGTACAATTCTTGCAGCTTTCTGGGCTGCAGCTAATTTCAGTGATGTTTTGGTTAGTGAGCACAGGAGGAGATCTTAAGAGTTAATATTCTTTTTTTTTTTTCCCCCATTGATATTTTCGCCATCAGATCATTTCCCACTTATGTCTCTCATTTTGTATTTCTAAAATGAGTGATACCTGTTTACCTATTTCTCAGGGATATACTGGTGGCGTAATTACTCTCTTTATAGTGTCTTTGTAACCAAAAACACTATAGAAATGCCACACATAGAAAATGCTATATGTAAATACTGGTTCCAGGTTAAACTGTCCATCTACCAAAACTACATGGCTACTGTTAGATACATCTCCTTGCTTATCTGAAAGAAGGCCAAGTATTTGGTCCTCACTGTAATGGAACCAAATCAAGACATGTCCTTTTAATTTTCTGCCATATAACACTGTCATCACACCAGCCACCAATATGTCCTGAGTCTGAAATATTAGCCTAAATAACATCAAGGAGAGGCAAGACAGTTGTTCTGGGACCTTTATAGGTCAAGCGCAAACTCCCTTCTCATGCACGTGCGTGCAGGTATACACGGTATCCACCAGCTGCCACCGACATCATGGAATCCTTCCGGTTGGAAGGGACCTCTAGAGATCATCTAGTCCAACCCCTCTGCACACGCAGGGTCACCTACAGCATGTGGCTCAGGGCTGCGTCCAAGCGGGTTTTGAAGATCTCCAGAGAAGGAG
>VZSV01000032.1:3846713-3870420 GCA_013398735.1 Nothocercus julius
AATGCACCCCAGGATCCCCTTGGCCTTCTTGGCCACGAGGGCACTGCTGCCTCATGGGCAACTTGTCGTCCACCACGACGCCCAGGTCCCTCTCTGCAGAGCTGCTCTCCAGAAGGTCAGTCCCCAGCCTGTACTGGTGTCTGAGACTTTTCCTTCCCAGGTGCAGGACCTTGCACTTCCCCATGTTGAACTTCATGAGGTTTCTAACCATCCAGCTGTCCAGTCTATAGTTGTCCAAATCTATGAGTTTGGGATGTGCTCATTCCTGCCAAGAGACTTTGCACCATTTTTGAAATGACAAGTGATATCATACTCAGATGGCTTGCTCAGTGCTTTCTTATGCATACAAAATATGTGTTAGTAAAGCCTGAATTCTGATTTCATGCACACCCTGGTGTGTCCGATATGGGTGACTTTCTGTGGCCTTCCTTATCTTTACTGCTTGGCTTTGAGTTAAAAAAAAAAAAAAAAAAAAAAGTAATTCTCAATGGATAAATTAATTGCTTCAGTTCAGAATTAAGTGGCTAATCATTACTAATTCAATTGGCATGACATTCATTGCATTAATCATAATACACTAATGTGTCATTAATGTGGATGTAATGTGTGCGCCATGTAAATCTAATTAATATATGTGATTTTTATATGAAGGAGTTGGTGAGTTCTGCTGTTAAATAGGATCGGAAGATACCAGATGTTGTGATCCACGAGGTTTTACAGACACTACACTGCTCTCATACAACATAGAGCATAGATTACTGCTTAGAAAGGCTTGGTGCCAGGCTGGTACTAAATATGTAGCTTGAACAAAGTAGTAGACAGTGGTAAATACTGAAATCCAACCTGCCACAAATGTTGCTTGCTCCAAGGAGGTTCTGACTTGTGCCATGTGTGCGGCTGAGTCACGGGTACCCTGGACCCCTCGGAGGGCGATGGAGATGCCCGTGCTGCTTCCGTGCGCTGGATAAACCTGGCCTGGGATGGAAGAGGAGGCGCAGCACCTTCCTGGCAGCGTTCACCAATATCCTCACGCCCAAAGTCGCGGCCCATCTGTGATCAGCGTTGCTACAGGCTGTGTTGTGTCTCTGGGGGGTAATCCCTGCGCTAGAGAGACCTAGAGGTTCCTCTGCGTGCAGCAACAACGTGTTACTCTCAGATATTTTTGTACTCTGTTGGAAAATTACTGTAAATATGATAATGTAACATAATGGGTGGTGACGAATATTACAAATGAATAGCATCTGGCTTATACTAAATAACTTCCGATAAAATGTTACAATTTCTCTGCATTTCTGTTTTCCTTTTTTTTTTTTTTGTCCAGAAAATGTCACTGTTGCTGATGCATGGTCACTGCATGTGTCTCAAACAAAATCCTCACTGTATTCATTTGCTTTGGAGCAATGCATACTCCTGTGCTGAGAATTAAAAAGCAGTCACCTATATTTAATGCCTGTGGGCACAAAGGTAACCGGTTGAAATATCATTCTTCAATTATCCTGCCTTCCAGCTCTTCCCAGACTCTGTAAATACCCTTCTGACTACCTATCACAGAATAGTGCATCTGTTCTTTCAGATCATTTCCCTAAACTGTAATCAGGTACTGTCAATGTAATAAAAATGGAATGTCTAGCTGGAACATCATTTTTCTTTTTTATTATTGAAAAATGCATTAATGTCCTCTTATCAAATATATCCATAAAACAAATCATTCCATTTCTTTCTTTTTATTTTTTAAGGAGCTATACCTAGGCACAGCCCTTCTTTTCCAATTGTGAAGGCCATGTTGACTGGTTTCTTATGCTATAATTTCATGAAATCTAAGTATAGATTGTGGTAATTAGTTGTTTGACCTCCCTTTTCTTTAAATATAGATGCAAGATTATAGACTCTTTCTGTATCTGATTTAACTTGTCATTTATATTGAGGTGGTGTAGTACCGTCTGTTAGTGAAAATTTATATTTAGGCTTTGGGTAAAAGGTTCAAACATGCTTGTGTGTCTTAAGTCGGTTTTTGTTTCTACTCTGGCTTCAACACTAAAAAAGTGATTAATTCTCATTTCTGGTTGGCGGATGACAGAGATAAGCACTCCCGCACTTTTGAAAGTGCTTCCCTTTCTGTTGGTTCCAGGGCAAAAGATTTTGAGGGACCACCTTAGCTGCTTGGCTTTGAGACTTATTTTTTCCGCTTTTTGTACAGCTGGCTTTATGAAGTCAGGTTTGTGAAGTTTGGCTTTATGAGGCTCTTTGAATCTGGGAAGGAATGCAACGCATGTGTCTTATTGCACTAAATCCGAGCAGTCGCATTCTGCATCTGCCTTATGACAGTTACACCGGGCTCAGGGCAGCGGAGAGTTGGCCCAACACAGCGATAGCCGAGTCCTTTCTTGCAGGTCCTCACAAAACAGCAATATCTAGCCATGTGTCAGAGAGAAGTTTGTTTTGGTTGGGAAGATGCCAGCCACAAGGTCTGGCATGTTTTCCAGGCAAGATATATCCAGCTCCAGCAAAGGGGACTCCACGGCCCAGCTGCCTAAAGTGTCAAGACAAATCCTGGACCACCCAACTTTGCCAGCAGTGAAACAGGTGCCGCAGTGCCCCAGCCCACTGTGCAATGTGATGCTGGGGAACCACCTGTGTGCACGCCAAGGGGAACCGAGCAGACCAGGTGGCCTAGGCAGTCCCTGCTAGTGGTAACAAAGCCCATCAGAGAGCTGCATGTGCCAGGGGCCTGTTTGTATTCGCTTTTTCCCCTCATCCAGCCTCGCTGGTTCCAAGAATAATTAGGGATAGTAGCGTGATGGCGGTGGTCGTGGTTTTCCCAAAAGCACTCAAATGCTGTTGCTATGCAGAGATTCCCATGTGCCGAGGTTATAAATGCTTTGAAAAAACTCGCTCAGTGAATTTGGAAGGATGGTTCAATGAGACATCAACACCGCTTTGGTCTTGGGCACCCAGCAATATCAAAGCATAGTCCTGTAGACAGTGCAGCCATCAGTGCTCTGAGCAGAAAAGGCCCGTAAGTAGCAGAGCTGCTGCATGGTAGCATTTGAAGTAGTATCATCAGGTCTGTGCGGAAAGCAGGTACTTGGCTCCTGCTCATACATCGCATATATACTGTCATTAAAGTGGAGGATTGCATGCGTGCATTCAAGGCAGTGTTCATCTTCACGCCGTATTGGCTCTAGCAATTAGCAGCATTTGGCTGTTCTTACAAGTGCTAAAATTCTGAAAAAAAACACAAGATCTGTTAAGACGTGCTGCTCCCCATGCATACAGATAGCACACAATGTGTAGTCACTGAGGCTTCCAAGCTGTTTTTTCAATCTTGAAATACCACATGCGTACTTAATTTTAATGTGTTCTTAAAGATGTGCGAAAAAAATCACACAAAAAGGCAACAGTATTGGGGAAAGTAATATTATGGGGAAATTAACAGGTGTGTGGGCTGCTAGCTACTGATAAAATTAAAAATCCATGATTATTCAGAAGCTAGGAAAATAAGGCCATAACCGAAAAAAAAATCCTGCTAATATGCCCTTTCAGAACAGAGCTAACATCAATAATTCTTGCTTTGTGCATTAAGTTTTAATGTGTAGACAGGCACTCTGTGCATAGCAGGGCGCCTGTGGAGTCATCAGTGAGAGCTAATAAATGCCTGTCGTACGAAGAACGCATTACAGAGAGAGAGCCAAGCTGAGTGAATCGTTTAGTTATCGTTAATCATTTTTCATTAATATTTTTGAATGCAGTATTATTCACTACGTATTATATAGCATAGAAAGGATAGTGCCTATGATGAGATTTGGATTATAAAAAAAAAGATTTCTTTCAAAATATGTGGTATGGAGAGATCAGGATGGATGATTCAGCTGTGATTTCGTCAGTATCTCTCTTCTTTTTTTTTTTTAAGACTATAAAAATCCAGATGCAAAAGGAAATAATTTCATCACATGGCTTTGGTATTAACTGGCGCCCACCTTTTACATTAATGGGAACTGAATCATTAAATAAATGGGCTGGAAATGTAGTATCTGTAAGCATGTTTAATACTTAGTACCAAAAGTAGCATTTAGAAAGGAATTCCCACCACAATATCGAGTGCACTGTACAAATCTGGTGTGTTCCTTTAAGTATCTGAGTCTGCTGCTGTGATCAGTTTTAAAGCTTCCCCCCTGTACAACGAAACTGGGATGAGTCAGGACGGAGGTGGACAAGCTCCAGGGAAATCACCGTGGTCCTGCAGGTCCCACTCGCTCTCCGTTGTGAGATGCAGCTTGCTGGAGCGGTGAGAGGGATGAAGCTGGGTTCTTGGCTGCCTGTCCTCAGGAAAGAGCTACAAAAATAAATACATTTGATCTTACTTGTGCTTGTTATTTTTTCCTCGGGATAATATACCTCTGCCTACTCACGCTTCTTATTTTAATATGGTAGGTTTCATCTTTTTCTGTTCTAAATGCTCAGATGCTGAATTGTATATCCAAAAATAATGGTCTGGTTGGGCGTACATGTAGAGAAGTATCCTTCCCACGATACTGAACCGCTAACAGAGTAAGGGTTGGCAGTTTGTCTGTATGATATAAAGACCTGTCAGCATGGATTTAAGGTTGCTCCCAACTTTGCATCGCTCTTGACTTACTGGCATAATGATATCCTTCCACTTGTACAAGCTACTTTCCTCTAACAACAGAGACTCCAAGGAGAGAGAGAAAAAAATTAAAACAACATTTTAGAAACTCTTAGAAATTACTTTAAACAATTTTTCCAACTATGACAGAATTGAAAATAAGTTGAATAGTATCTCTGCAGACTAGAAAAGGACGATGTGATTCTCTTCAGAAAATTGAGACCTTGCTTTTAAAGCATCAAAAGCTCCACTTTGTTTTTGTGAAGGCATTGTGAGATATCAGCTCCAAAACATGTAGTTGTTCTGGAATGAAAATTTGAGTGTATTCCATCTCAGCCTAATGTTATCCATGGAGGAAATGTATTCATGCTGTAGGAGGAATTACAGACTTTTTTTTTTTTTTTAATTTGTAAAGCAAATTACCCTTGCTACTGTTCTCTACGTAGAATGTCCCAAATTGTGTTATTATGTATATTCAAAAAGTAATTTGTTCATATGTGTTGACATTAATTTTTTATCTTCTGAGGGATGCGGAACTGACAGATGTGGATTTAACCATAAATCAGATAATGCTACAGTCTCTGCCTCTACTCTCCAGGGGTTGTCACAACAGTGTTCAGACAAAAGCTCCTTGCAACATTTTCTGTGCTTGCTAAGTAAGGCTGTGCCTTGAGGGTCAGGGCATGTGTCCATGGTGAGTGGGGTTGCCACCACAACGTTTTTTTCCCGTGTACCACTTCTTACTGATAGCTTACTGATAATAACGCCCTGGCTTTGCACGGAGGGCCTCGAGGTAAGAGACACTGTGTACCCCATTGCTCATCTTCAGAGCGTTAGGCCTCCAGAGGCTGCTGTCAGGAACTCCAGAACTTCTTTTTCTTTCTTCTAACCAGTGACAGCAACATCAGAATAAGCCTTTGGAAGCACTGACAGCTCCAAGAAAACTGGAGCACAATTTTAAGGGATAGTGAAGGTGACTTTGAATTGGGGAAGATACAGGTGGGATATCAGGTCTTTAAATGCACAGTCTCTCTCTCTGTCTACCAAGTAATCCTGGTGCCAGCCTTAGCTTCCTTTTTTATTGGGTTATTGTGTTCTGAGCATGAAGGATTTGGGAGCGACTTTAACACTGCATGCATTGCAGAGAGAGTGTTTGCGATGCATAGGAGCCCTGCTGTGCAGAACGGTGCCAGGGACATGGGTGTCAATCCCTGGAGGAGGTAAATTTAAAGAGCTGTATCAAACTGGTGACAATTTGTGTACAAGACTGCTCTTGGGAAAAGTGATTGAGGCGCGTAAATATCCCACCTTTCCTTGCTGTGTCTTTCCTTGCGGTGTGTGCGCTGATCATCTAGCCCCAAGAGCTTCTTTAATGAGAAGAAATATTTCACTGTTTCACATTCTCTAGGGCTTAATTTTTGTAAGTGAACCACTGATTCAGTTCTCCCTCACCAAATAACTCAGTCTGGCAATAATTCAAGGCTAGATGTGTGAGCTTTAACTGCCCACAACTTAGCAAGCAAGCTATTATACAGAGCAGTGCATCACTGCACCGAGGAGTGTTTAAGTTCTCCTAGTGGTATTTGAGGAAGTAACGTCTCCCGGTTTGCTCCCAGGGCAGCCAGGGAGGTGTATTATTATTTACGGTGGCCATAAGCAGTGCCCGGGGCGGGCGGCACGGCGGGGAGCGTGAAGGCCCAGCTCTGGCCGAAGGACGTTGCTTCATAAAAGCATTCGTGCTGCTGGCGCCCCTCAGCTCATGAGCACCCACACGGCGACGGGAAGGGCTCCTCTTCTTGAAGCTCAGCCTGGGCTCGGAAAATTGGTCAGGTTTTTATCTCTGCCTCTTCTCTTGTCCTCCCTTGTGTCCACTGCAATCAGAAGCGAACATTCAGCCGGCCAAGTACCGGCTCTGGGGAGGCTGACGCAGCCACTAGAATTTCCCCGTGCAGCCTCCTTTTTGCCCCCCTTACCAGGGTCTCGGAGGATGAAGGCAATGACTTTGGAGAACTCCTTGCCTTTGATGTGGCTGTAATTGTCTGAAATCCTTTCAATAGGATCACTTGATGGTGGAAAAGCAGCAGCAATCTGGGCTTTCTCATAAGGCCTCGTTCTGAAGGAGTAAAAGCGGTAAAATTCTGTAGAAATTGATGGGTGAAGGGTAGCTTGGGGTTTGGTTTAACCACTTAGGGTTGCCTATAAATAAGCAGATTTGTTGTGTAGTATGGTGCTATTTTTACATTAGTACTTTTAAGAGCTAAGGTCTATTTTGAGGGAGGAAAATTTTCCTGCCTTTAATTTCTGTAAATGCCTCAAGATGGTTTCACAACTGGAAGGATATGGAGTGATCACCATTAAAAAGTCAGTATTTACCACCCCTTCAGAACTGAACCTGGAGCAATTCAGGATTTTCCTGGATTTGGAATACACAAGGCTTCTAGCAATTCTGACACAGTGATAAATAATGATCTCTGTAGATAGTCATATAAATTAATGTATAAATTCACACAGACAATATGCGTTCAAGTCAATTTTGCTAAAAGCGCTGAAGATGACTGTCAGAATACTGTTTCTCTTGCTTGGTTATTTTTTCCCCCGTATTACAGACATGCTACCTAAAAAACAAAATTGAAGTCCTAAAAATTGTATTACGCTGTCAGCCGCTGTCACAAGAGTATAATAGTTGTTTTATCATCAGCAGCTGCTAGTGTAAGTAATGACTACTAAGTTATACCCCTAAATTTGAGCTGTTTGCAGCAAGCCATATATCCTAAATCAATTTTAAATGAAATAGAGATGAGAGTGTTGCCTGTTATCATGAGACTAGAAAGGGATTAATAAAATGTAGAAGGAAAAAAAAAGAGACTATCATGGCTGTGCAGGCATAAATAAGCTTTATAGGTATGTCTCATCACCAAATGTCAAGAAACTGTGATAGTGCCGTGTAGTAATTTTCAGTCTTATTCTTTGGCATTTTAGAGCTTGAATTGAATTTGCCAGGTGTGTTGTTTCTGCTGTCTGCTTTCTGAACTCTTTTCTTTTTACCACTATTTTTCGGGGTGAGTTGACTGTTTGTAAGACACCTGATGATTCCTGCTCTTTAAAGAGCATGGGCGTATAGTAATGGCTTAGGAGTCAAGGTGATGCGTAGTTCATGTACTAAAAGTTCACGTACATTACTTGTGGTAAAAGTGAATACGCAGGTGAAAACAGAGAAAACGCTGCTACATTCTACAAATGCAGAATACATTTTAGTGCTTTCTTCAGCACGCAAAAGGGCTGGACTCATTACCAATATTCATGCTGGAAAACAGAGACTTATTAATGGACTCATTACAATGTGCTGTTCACGTGTTAAACTCTTTGTGCTGCATTGAGTGAGGCAATTGTAGGTTGCTATTTTAAGCATTTTTATTGCACCCCTCGCCATAATTTCTGGGCTCTGCTTCTGTCTAAATTTCTCTGACTTAATGCACAGCGGGATGCTGAGAACTTCATTCAGCAGCGTTCTTGAGATAGTGCTTAGCCTCAAGAATGAGCTCGAATCTGTTGCCAAACTGAGGCTTATATAGGGAATGCTGTATTGCTCAGTCTTCCTTCTTTTTACATAAGATATTAGCAGCAGTTGCTATCTGCCAATCTGACTGTGTGGGTTAACACCGAAGAGGCAGTGATTAGGGAAACGGAGCTGTGTGGTTGTTCTGCCTTTGCTGTCTTCATTATTCCTCAGTTCACAGTTCGTGTCTCAGTAGTTAATAATTCTTAATACTTCTGCACCACCTTCTATCAGAGGATCTGTAAGGGCTTTATGAACGTTAACGAATTAATACCCTTTAATCTTTCTGAAAAGTGCTTGCAATCCTGGTATAATATTTCAACCACTGTATGAGTGTGCTCCGTGCTGGCCTTTTTGGGTTACTCAGAGTGCTCAACTTTTGTTCTTTTTAGATCACTCAGCAGTTCAGTATGCTGAAATCACCCACCTAACCTTAAAGTCAAATGCATGAGTTAGAGTGTGACTTAGACTTGTTTCATGTGTAAATAAAGTATTATAGGCTCATTCGGTAAGCCTGACCAAATCCAAGAGAATATATATTTATGAGTTTTACAAACAGAAGATCCAAAGAAAAGAAGAGAAAGTGATTAGCGCTTAAGCTTTAAAGTAACCATGAATCCAGAAAAGAAGATTTTAAGTTAAATCCCTAATTATACCCTCTTCTTCCCTCTTCTTGAATGTGTAAATTACACCAATTTGAATTCTCTTTAAGGCTAGCAAAAAATTATTACCCAGAGGCCAACACAGATGATTTATCAGGACAGATACTAATTTTGTTTTCTAGGATATCATTTGAGAAGGGAGCTGCTTACACCTGTAGCCATCTCCTTCTTTTCCCCGTCCTGCTGCCAGGGGGGATTATGGAAGTGTTTGCTGCTACTGCTGCAGGCAGCATGAGCTGGGTTGGGTCATCCTGGCCACCAAGGCATGAGGGCCACTTGAATGTCTTCTCAGCTTGCCTGAAATGGCTGAGAGAGACCTGGAAGAGGCTTTCGGCCACCAGAGTTGCCAGAGCTGCTAGTTGGTAGCGATGGAGGCAAATGCTTGCTGTGCCAGTGCTAAAATCCATTGGAAAAGAAGAATTGTTTTTCAGGACTAGATCCACAGCACTGGCAGCAGGAGAAATGATGATGAGTTTCTTTTCCAGGATATTTTGGTAGATGTAGCTAATGCCTGTCAACGTGAAGGAGATAGCATCAGTTCTGTGACTTAGCATGCTCATTTTGGGAGTCAAGAGACTTTGGATCCTGTCTCCCCTCACCCGAATGGTAATTATTTGTAAAAAGCAAAATGCCACTAATCACAGAGCCTGAGCAGTCAACATCGTATTGCCTGATGACTAAGCGGTTAGAGCGAGTGAGAGACAGTACCATACTTAGTAGTAGGATGGGGAGCAGGTAGGAGTACAAACCACCTTAGAAAGAAGGAGCAGGACTTTGCATCATCCCACGTCCTGCATCTGTGCTTTACTCTCTGCTGTTTGGAGTGAATTGGCAATCTTCTTCATTGCTGCTGGCATTGCTGTTGCCTTTCCTGGCTGCTTTGTTTTTCTTTCAAGTCACCCAAATCATTCCAACCTTGTGTTGAGAAAACACAACTTGACACTTGATTTGACCAAAACCTTCACATTTGACACTGAAGAATAAAAAAATGCATATATGTACATGTATGTTTCACCATTTTTAAAAGGGAAGTTTGTTACAAATATACAAGAAAAGTTTTGGTCTAAGAGATTGAAATGAATGAAGTTTCACTTTTGAGAGAATGAACAAATTAGGCCAACTGAGACTCCTTAAATTCATGGAAACCTTCATGCTAGATTTGCCTCCAGTCTCCTGATTCTATCAGTATCCCAGCAGCTTTCCTAATTAAGTTATTTCTTATCTAATACACTTTCTAGGTTTATTAGGCAATGCCTAAGTTTTAAGATAAAATATGCAACTAACAAGGAGCACTGCAAGCTCTAACCATTAGAAATCTCTTCAACAAACTTGGTAGGTTTTCGGTGGCACAGAGCAGAATCTGACAGGATTTGAAGTGGTCATAATGCTATATACAGAAATTGTAGTTTGCAGTGGAGGGCTCAATTCAGCCATTGCTTAGAGAGAAGCTGTTGTGACAATTTTGGCTATCTACAGAGATGCTTAATTTCCAACTTCAATTTTAGAAGATTTTCACTTCTCCCGCACATTTTTTTCCCCTGCAGCAGCCTTTGCCCAGTGCCCTTTAGCTGGATTGTTTAACCACTCTCTAACACAAAACCTACACTTGTCCTAATCAAGTAAGGTGTTTCCTGATGTCACATTTGCTGAGATCCATCCCCATTTTCTTGATCTTGATTACAGTCAGTTCGCAAGGTGATGTGTTACGTGATTCATTAAATGCCTGAAACATGCTAGGCCTTTTCAAGATTGACAAAATAGGCATGGTGAAAATGTCAGTAATCTTCACCGTAAATGTCAGTCATTTTCCTATCAGCAGGCTTCTATACAGCCATTGTATTTCATTTTTTCACTTTCTGCATGTCTTTCATAACATAAGAAGATCGCAGCAGTAGCTGGAGTTGAGTCTGCTGTTTCCACAGTGGAAATTATGGCGTCACAAGTTCTTTTATCTCTATTTCGCTCCTGTTCTCTCTTTCGTTGCAGCTAAGAGGTCCATGCTATTGGGTCTGTAGGTTTTATATGCAAGGGGATGACAGGATTAGGCTGCTGATTGGGCTGCTGTCAAAATCTCTTCTGCATAAAAATGTGCTTGCTTAAGTTTGTGTAGAGCCTACCAACAAGAGCAAACTATTTCAGCAATTTCATCACAGAAGATGCCCGTGTTGCAGCTGCGTCGTGGTTCACTTTCTCCTAAGCAGAAAATGTGTTTATCAACATAACAACTGAAGTAAAATGTGTTTGTAACCTGCACTGGGTTCTGGAAGAGACAGGAATAACATTTGGTGACAAATCTCAATATAGTAGTATGTCCACTGTAATCCTCCTTTCAGATCATCAGCTTTACATAAATCTGTTACTAAGAAGAACATGCAGGTGGAATAAAATGACTATTAATAAAAGCTCCATATATATTGTGTAGATTTTTACAGCAAAAAACATTCTTTCATTTGTACATATGCATAACTTTTCTTTAAAACACTGTCTTTAGAGTCTCATGGAAACAGACCTAATTCTGCCTTTGTGTGGGCTTCATAGATGCCTTAAAGTCAATGGAAATATCTGTATTAGGGAGCAGAATTGGATATCTTGGGTTTTCTGCTTCTCTAGCAGCTAGACTAATATGTATTTGTGCATTGAAGGCGTCTTTTTTTTTTTTTTTTAATAGAATAAATACAGAATATTCTGCTGTAGCTGTGATGTATTTTAGTGACATGTAACATTTAATGGCATATTGCTTACCACCAATGCACAGGACCCAGAAGCTGAAGGAAGTGGAAATCCTGGACTACAAAGTAAATTGCTTGGGAGTGGATGTGTGCAGGGCTCACCCCGTTGATGCCTCCAGCAATTCACAGAGCACCGAGGAGGGAACAAGCTGTGAGGGCAGGAGCGCGGGGCCGGGGGAGCGCCCTGTCCCACGCTCTCCTGCCTTCGATGCCCTTCCCAAACTGCTGGTGTTTGGTCAGGAAGGGGAAATGAGGGTACTGTCTGGGGAATGTGCTCAGGCTGGAAGCATGGTAACGTTTTTGGTCATTGCCCAGCATGCAGCTCTGGAGTTTGCAGGTGGCTGGGTAGGTTTGCCCAGAGCTGCATGCCCAGGTGTGGCACATGGTAGGGTAGAAGTGAACCCTGGGGACCTGCACCAGCCCCTTCCCTTCTCATTCCTCAATTTGTCGCCAAAGGCAATGGGATTGCCCTTGATGAGAGATGTTTAGAGCAAGTTGGGTGCAGGTTGCATTAGACTACAAGGGAAGGGAATGCTACAGGAGCTACTGCGCTGGAGTGCTTTGCCTGTAATGGACACAGGCACCGGTGCTCCAGGGACATCTGGTTCCCTGTTTGTCAGGATTGTAGAGGTAGGCTGTGCTTGGAAACACCATTACTGGGCTTCAAAACAGAGTGTGCTTCTCTCGCTATCTTTCTGTGAGCTGCAAAAGCTCTCTCAAATGTTCTCCTGATGTTGTTTCAAGCCTTATTCGCTGCACTGACCAGATAACATATTCCATAGTTACACTTGCTGAATTGGTACTAAAATGACAAAATAGCAGTATGTTTTGGGGAAATTAAATGTTTCTTTTTTTTTTTTTTTTTTTTTTTCTTTGCTTTCCTTTGCTTCTCTAGCCCTAACCTATTTCTGGAAAAAAAAAAAAAATCAGACTTAAAATTTAAGAGCTTCCCCATTTCCTAGGGCTTGACTTTGTGAATATCTTAATAAAACTTAGCATAATATAATCCTTCAGTCAGCATTTTGCCTATGCAGTGTCACTGTACTGCTCTGCCTCATCCCACTTCAATTTCTGCTCTTCACCAGCAGCAGAACCATCTCTTCTCTCCCTGAAAAGAAGGGGGAGAAATGATCACACCTCTCCCCTTCTCTACAAAGATCAATTCCTGTTGAAAAGGAGTTTATGAAGCAAACATTGCTGGTCTATTTGAATTGGATGATGAAAGTATTAGGAACAAAAGGTCAAATAGTTAGCAGACACGAAGAGATGTAAAAGCAGAGAATACTGCTACTCTTGATAGCTAATACAGAATTTGACCTCTGCTTGTATGTTAATATCTGCCTATCTCCTGCTGTTTCTCTGAAGATAAGTTGCTTTCTTCCAGTTCTGTAATTGAAGTCTTAGCATTATCTGTCTGCTGCTTTATCATCTTTATTATTATTATTGTTAATATTATGTACTTACAGTGTACATAAAATGTGCAAATTGGGTAGTAATTGTGCTTAGTCGAGAAAAATTCTGCTTTGCGCTAATGAATCAGATAATTCCACAGGCAGCGGAGAGACTTGGTGTCAGAGCATGCTTTGACATTTGAGCTTTAACTGTTCCTCTGAACTTTTTATTTGCATGAAGCATTTAATTCAAACTAATGGCTTTTGGTTTAAAATGACAGCTGTTTCACTTCAGTGTGCACAAAGATACTGTGCAAACCGCAAGAATTAATATAATGAACTTTTAAAGTCCCCTCTTATTTTTTTTTTTTCCTTTCCGGATCTCCTGGCGAGGATAACAGTTATTGCCCTTTGGTGGTATTATGTGAAAAAGCCAGATGACAACATTACCCAGAGAGAGATATAGAAAATTTGTGATGGCGCCTAAACCAGGCACGCGCAGAGAAGGTTGCGTTTAGGTCTCCAGTCGTGCATTTAAACACTTGTTTGGGGGTTGGCAGGGCTGAAGTCTGCACCATTTTCTGCCTGGGGGACACATTATTGCCTGTTGAGCTGCTCCTGGTCGGGAGAGCTCCACGGGTCCTAAACCCCACAGTCGGGGAGTCCAGGTATTGACTCAGGGGCTCCTAACGGGGGCTGTAGTCGTCAGGCAAGCTAAGGGTTTAGCACCCAGTTACTGACTGGGAGCTGCAGGAAAGGCTGAAATGCAATAGGAAGTGTAGAGAAAGCCAGGAACAAAATTGCAGTGTATTCCTCTTGTATTCCCTGTATTCCTCTTCTTTCTCCCAATAAGCCTAGATTTTGAAAAAAAAAAAAAAAAAGGAAATCATGTCCTGCATTAAGAAGAAAAAATGCGATGAGCTTGAGTAGCTATGGATAGCTTTAGCTTACTCCATGATGGGATAAACTGGATGTGCAAAGTGCCAGGGACAACTCCCTGTGACAGGGAGGAGAGGAGGGAGTGGAAGAGAAGGGCTTGAGAGCTTCCTCCTTCTCCAGGAGGCAGGAGAAGGGTGACTGAGTGGGCCCGTTGTTTTCTCCTGGCCTTTTTCCCTTTGCCAACTTGGCCGTCTGCTGCTCCCACTGCTCCTTTTGTGCCCAGATGGCGATGATCTTGTTGTACAACAGTGGTGTCACCGCTGGAGACGCCTGTGAAAAAGCCTGCATTGACCCAAAGCCTTAGTTTAATAAAGACGCACTGCCCCATGTCCTTATTAAAACATCCCTATATTGCAGCAGCGCTCGGGAGGCGCTGAGGAGCTCGTGTGGGGAGGCAGCGGGGCAGACGCGGCACGCGGAGGCTGCGTCGCCTGCTGAAGATGCCAGAGGAAGCCAAGGGGAGAATGCAGTCGGATCAAGGGCTCGGGGCGGCTGCTCTTCGCCGTTAATTAGGCTGTCAGGAACTCGCCGCCGTTCCTCAGGCGGAGTATCAGCAACTTCAGGAGCAGAGTCGCCTGTCTTTGGAGGGATGCCCAGACAGGAAAACAAAACTGTTTGTTGAGCAAGTAATGAGATTTGTGTAAAGGCATAATAAACGGGATTTATTTTAGCGTAGTTTAGCAGAGAGAATTGGTGGGGGAAGGCAAGGCATGCTCACTACACTGAGAAAATGCAATAGTTATCGTTTTATTAAATTACAGTGTGAATATCTCTACTAATTTATTAACAAGTCTTCCAGTGTTTTTCTATGCCTGGAAACAAAAGTAGTGTTGTTGGCAACCAATATCACATCATGCCGTGGGGGAGAATGCAGCACCTCTTATTACTGTTTCCAAACAGAAATGGAGCTTGCTCTGTGTGACTTTGCTCTAAGATGATGAGCAGTGTGGTGTAGAGTTTCCTTTCCCTTTGGAGCTGCTTATCTTACCCCTTTGAAAAAACAAGGCAAAGAAATAAACACCAAACTTTTTGGTAAGGGAACCGAGAGACAGTGGGGATTGATGCCTGCTGCTTCTCAGTGCTGCAGGTGCTAGAGAAGAGTTTATTTCTGTTAATTCTTTTGAGGGGACTGCCTGACTGGAACTCTTTGAGTTGGCAGCATTATTTAGCACTCCGTATTTCATAAAGATGATCCCATGAAAGGTGAGGGAGACTGGGAAGTGGCTGATGGCTCTTTGGTTTGTCTGTGTGGCACTCAGTAATAGTTTCGATAGATTACTTGGCTATCTTAATAGTTCCCTTTTAAAATATTGATACTGGCACAAGGAAGGAGCATAATTTGCTGATGTTTGCGGTGCTTAATGTCAGGAGGATGAAATTTAATCATTTATAATGTCTTATGTGAACAGAAAAATGTGTCCGAGTCATGTCGCTTGAATGTGGATTGATTCCAGGGGACCAATTCATAGTTAGGCTTGCAGAGGGCTGTACTGGATAACATGATTTCTGCTGCTGCAGAAGGAGAAGCAAGGAGCATCTGTCAGCAGTGCAGTTCTCAGCTTGTCTGCTGCGGCATTGCTGTTGGCTGGAGCTGAGATGGCCGTGGTGGCCCTGTCCAAGCGCATCCTGGCCAGGGATATGCTCAAATGTTGTTAGGTTGGGGCTACCCCCCTTAAGGTTTCCCTTCCTGTGCCCTTGTAAATCTGTCCCCAAGGACTCTTCAGCTGTGATGGACCTGACACTGCCACTCCTGGGTCTGCCCTTGGCTCTGCTTTCCGTAGCTCTCCCCTATGAAATATGAAAAAGAGCCTTGCAACACGTCTGTGCAGAGCTGAGCCCTCTCTTAGCTGCAAGTACAAGTTGACTTTTACTCACTTGAGGGATTTTGATTGAAATTTCCTGAAGATTCACTTAAAGCTCAGTTTTCCCATTCTGTATAATTTCCATATATGACAGCACTCTTTTCTAAAGGAACACCCTGAATTACTAGGAAAATTGACTCATCTGTTGCTTTACTGAAGAATAATCTTTACTTGATGATCTGTTCGTTGTGGGTTGGGCACTGTTTAGCCATGGGGGAGGAATTGGGCTTGTTTAAAGGGTTTAGCTTGTTTACAGGCTTCAGTATTAAGCCCACTGAATCTCTCTTGGCACATAAGAGCTTGAGAGGCTGATAAGGTACATACACATTGTTATTAATTAATTATTTCTTCTAAAACATACATTTGTATGTGATGGAGTTGCTGAAAAATAGTAACAGAGAGGGTTGACCAGGAGAAACAGAAAAAGAGAGATAAAGATGCCGTGTGCTTCTCTAGAGGTTTCTGGCATTTTGCAAGATCAAATCATTAGAGGATTAATCAGTTAATATAAAAGTGATGATAAAATGTGGGGTTTCATTTAAAACCCCACTAAAGTGAGTAGAAATTATTCTGTTGACTTCAGGGGTGGACTTCAGATCAGCCCTTACACTCTTGATTCAAGAATATGTATGTATTTGAAATAACCTGATTGGACAGTCCTAGATCCAAATTATCTACTTCTGACAGCAAAACTGCCAGTGTCAGCTGGGGAACTTCTCAGTTGCTTAGGAGGGTGAATGATGTAAACTAAAGAGCTGAAGGCAAAGTGTGTGTTTTTTTTTTACCTAATGGAAGTTTTCAAGGTGCTCAAGGCTGTCTCCCCACTTTACACTGTTTGACTTCCTGGGCTGTTTGTTTTGCAGAAAATAACATTAGGAAGCTTCTTGGATATGTTGTTTTGATGTAGTCTTTCCTTCCCAATCGCAGATTAAGTTGTTGCTAATAACGTTGTGTTCCAGCAACTTAAGACATTGCACTGCAATAAGCTTAAGAGAATCTCTTGTGTCATTAAATCTCCATGAAAAAATCACAAATTGGATTTTAAAAAATCCAGTTTATTCAGATGTTTACATTGTTGCAACAACAATTTCTTCAAAACCTGAAGCAGCTGGGAGTCTCTCTCCTAAGTGTGTGCTATGCCTGTGTCTGCAACACCAAAGCACCTCTCATGGTACGATCTGCCCCATCCTGGGGGGCTGCAGCCATCTCTTGCAGCTTCCCATTTAAATTGCGGAGAGATTAACCTGATTCGTGACGGATTTGATGCTACCTGCCATTCAGCATGGAAAATACTATTTGGGCATCTGTAACTGATGGCACAGCAGCAAGTGGTGCCTTGAGAGCTCCCCCAGGGCTCGGCCAGACTCTGCTCTGAGCTGTCCCTGAGTTTGGGGGATTTTTTTAGTGAGGTTTTGAAAACTACCTGTGAGTTCTGGGATCAGCAGAAGTGTGGTCCTGCGGGAGCCTTAAAATGTGACAGTGCACCGGGGGGCACGATTCGGTTTTGGATCCTGTTTTGGGTATGGGGCCCTGCTGTGGCAAAGCAGTTGCTGGCAAAGCATCCTGCAACTGCACGTTGAAGACCAACATGCAGCACAGTCGGAAAGTTCACACATCTGTCCTGGTCCTGCACCTCCGTTTGTATTAAGTCTCTTTCCTACTGCATCTCGGGGAATTGCCTAAAGCACACGGACTCTCCAAAGCCAAAGTTACCATTTTTATGATCCTCCAAGACCACCCACTATCATTCACAGCAACAGCTGAACGAGTAGTGGGTTTTTTTGCCTCTCAGCCTAAGAAAGGAGACAACAGATTGTTATGGCTGAAAACCCAGATCTTTTTTTCACCGTGGACAGCTCAACGTGGACAGGAAAGTTTCCTTTTTTTTATTACACTTGTGGTAAAATCTGCTGTTAAAACCAATGTCCCAGAACGAGCACAATTTAATGGTGATTTACGCACCAAAGCAAGTCTGATGTTTAGACCTATACTTGCTTCTTTATTATAGTTGATCTAGGTTCTTTTTTCTACCTTTATGTTATCACTTAAACTGTCTCTGAATTCTGAAAAAAAATGGCTAAAAATAAATGTTGACAGAGGTGTTTTGTTTTTTTGTTAGTGATGTTCAGGATTTTGTTGAGAACAAGCTACCAATCAATACCACCCAGCCCAACCCAGCGGACGGTGAGGGAGATGCATGGGCTTGCAAGCCTTTATGCCTTGGGCTGTAGAAGGAGAAAAACATCCAGCGAGCAAAGCGGAGCGCTGCGATCCACGCGACAGCTTCCCGTTCGGGCGATGGCAATAGCCTAACCGTGGCAATGTCTGCCTCGGAGCAAATCCGTCCGTTCTGGGCAGCAGCGGTGACCGCGCTGTTGGCATTCCCACAGTTGAGACCTGGACGGGGTATTTGGGGAAGGGAGAGCAACACACTGACAAAGCAGGTTTCCAGAGAGTGTGCCAGGCACCTCCTCAAACAGCGGTGGGTGACCCAATTGCTCCCACACAGCCTTGAAAGTCACCCCCTTGGCATGTGAGAAAGGATCTGCTAAATGAAGAAAGGCTCTGAAGATGGTGTTTATTTAAGCAGATGGGTGCTGTGGAAATCACGAGCATTTATGCATTCGCCTCCTAGCGTACTCATTGTACACTTGTCAATTTTCCATCGTTCAGTGCATTGCAAAGTGCAACTCTGGTGTGAACGTGTTAACAGTGGGAGCTGAGCATGATAGCAGCCCTTGTGTCCTGATTACGCATTCAGCAGCACGCTGGAAAAATTATCAGAGGAATATGTCAACAGAATGTAAGCATTTGCTAGTCGTCTGTCTTTGGAGATTTCAGCCCGGCGAAGGCCCTTGGTGACACATCTTCTTGCTTCCCAATATCAATACAACGCGTATTTGAATATTTCTGCATAATTTGTTCAGAGGGGAATATCGGGAATGTGAAAACAGGAAAAAGAGGCAAAGATTCCTGTTTTTTTTTTTTTTCTTTAATGAATTAAGAAACAGCCTGCAGTTTGGGGAATGCTTCACGTGCCACAGGGAGCTGAGATGTCATGATGGCATTTTTCTTGCTCACAGCTCTGCCCACCGGGGCCCGTAACTCCAGCACAGCGGGGGGTAGGCGTCTTTGCCCCAGTTATCCTGTATCAGACACCTCTTGGGGAATTTTGCCCAGGACTTCAGTGCACAACCTGCCACAGAAAAAAAGAGAAGTGCTAGGGCAGGTCCTGCTGGGTCAGAAACGGCCACGTGAAGATGCGGCCTTGCCTTTCCCCGTGGCGGAGCGGCCCAGGGCGGCGCGGCCGGCACAGCGCGGCGGCGTGCCTGTCCGGGCAGCGAGTCCCGCCGTCCCCGGTGCTGCCTCCGTCGCTCCGTGCCATTAGCCGCGCTGCGAGAGGCCTCGTTCAGCGCTCCAGAGTGGCTCTGTTCCCGCAGCTCGCGCCAACGCCGCCTCCCCGCCATGGGAAATGCCGGGAATAAACACATGGTTAATCAGGAAGGATCTCCTGAGGGCCTTAAGTGCCGTGCTGATGGGGGAGAGCTAACCCCCGTGCTCTTAACTAAAGAACAGCTTTCTGTAACGCGGGACCTCTCGCAGAAAGGAGCAGTAGGAGTATTTAGGGTTGGATGGTCTCTTGACCCAGCAGTGCTTGTTCACGTTTTGCAAAGCCTGCATCATTTCCTTGGCAGCCTCAAGCTTTCATGAAAGTTTGATTCTTGTGTATTTAAAACAGGGCACAGGAAGAGGCACAGCAGTTGTGGCTGAGTTTTTGTGCTCATTATTAACTGTAAATTTTAATAGGCGCTCTGTGTTTTTTGGTAGATAGGGACACTTTGTGTCTGTAGCTCTCCAAAAGTCCTTTCCTTTCTGGAGCCTTTTCGCATGTCTGTCTGCTGTCTAGATTGTTCCTGTTGAAACTCTTTTTTTCTCCCTCAAAGAGAGCATGAAATGGCATTGCAAACGATCAGTATGTTCAAACTCTTGGTGATATTTTTGGGAACAGATAAATGTTTCAGCTTAGCTGCCTTAATGTTTCTTAGCCGATTTGCCTTTGTGTTATTTCTTGAATTGACTGAAAGCCTTTGCTTTACCATAAGCAACCTAACAGCTGCTCTACGCAAATACTCTTATTTTCAATATATGCACTTTCACAACTCTATACCATTTTTCACCTTGCAAAACATCTTTTATCCTCTCCTGGTTTCCGGAGTCCCCGATCCTTGATCATGTGTTGTGTACCTCAGTGTCTTCCCTGAGGGTTAATGAATTCCTGTCTCACTGCTAGTGAGTTTCTTCAACTGGAAAGCTGTCCACCATTTTCACGACAGCAGTCAGGCTTTGAATGCTCCAAGTAGCACGTGCAGAGTGAGGAATGAAAGAGAGATCACTTAGCCTTGCCTTTGCCTTCCTTGCTCTGGTTCTGCCATAGCTTCACAGTCACACGCGGTAACGTGCTTGTGTGGAGAGCAGCCTGCAGCTGGGTATGTGGATGGTGCAGCTGGGCACGGAGATACACTTGGTGCATATTGTAGAGACCAGAGAGCTAATTTGGGGAATCCGCTAGTGGAATTCGAATACCCCATTATAATGTCTACATTTCTAAATCGAGACTTTGAATAGGTTTGGTTTAAAAGCTGAGAGAATTAGGTGATCTTTAGACCAGTGCTGCTTGCCTAGGCCCTAATACAAAGTCAGTGGAAAATCAATTCATCTTTCCATTTGCCGTAATGGAGTTCTGGATCAAACCCATATTCTTAAAAGCATTTAAGTGCACAAATAGTGTCAGATTCTTAGGCAGATTTTTAATTTGTGAGCCTGAGTGATTGCTAGAGGAGCCCCAGGTACGCAGACATCTGCAAATGGGGACTTGGGTGTTTGACTGACTGAACTGGAGCGCAGTGTGTCTGCGTCCATAAAAAGAGAAGCCCTGGTAAGCCCAGGCTAAAAATCAGATGCGATTCTTTTAGAAGTAGTTTATTAAAGAAATGGTACTTTGCAAATAACAGCGCAAAAAGACAGTCCACCTCCTTAAGAAATGCTGAATGTTTAGATAAAAATGTTTACCCAGCGTGGTGGTTCAGTACTCTGAAAGGATAGCTGTGAAGTAGTGCTCCGAGCCTACCACTGCAGCGCTGAAGAAACCGCCTCTCCTGGGGTGCCTCAGAGGCTGAAAGAGTATGAGCAGAGCCCTGTAAAACACAACAGTAAATTTCCCTGTGTTAAAAAGAAAAAAAAAAAAAAGAACAGAAGCACCACTAATCTACATCATTATGCTATAGATCTTTCAAATGCCTGTACGATAAATTGACTGCAGAAACAACTCCTCACATTCTTTGTGTTTTTAACCTTGGCCTTGACTGCTGAAAATGTTCTTTATTTAATGCTTCAGCGTTCCTGCTGGTTGGCAAGCTTATGGTTCAGCACCTAAGGGGAATATGATTGAACGGTTGTGCTACATTTAGGATCAAATTCTCAGTGACCATTTCACTATGGATGTAGAATGACTCAGTGAGGGAACTGCTGAGGTTTATTGAAGCTGAAATTTGTTCTGCCCCAAACCAGTTGCCTCTACAGTTAGCACTAATTGGCAAAAGACTCCTCTAGCACCTGCCTTGTTGATACTGTCTTCCATTCGCATGAGACTGAGTGCAAGAGAGTGCAAGTGCCTCCCAGCCACGCAGAGCAGACTCCAGGAGCTGGGATCTGCTAGCAGTGGGAGGGCAGCTTTTACACATTGCAGCTTGCACCTCCTAGGTGGAGATGAGGGCAGATGATAGGAAATTAAATACTGTCGTGCAAAAGCATCATAGACCCCCCATGGTGCAAGCGTGCATGATCAAGACACAAGGAACTACCAACAAAATACTTTGTAAAGCATCCTCTCAATTGCATTCCTGCAGGAAGAGCTTGGTGTTTTAGATCCAGGCTGATTGCCCTTGTATACTTGATAGTGTTCGCTTCTTTTTCTTTTTTCCCTTTGTTTGTTTGAGCTTTAAGTCAGGAGTCGGAAGTAAGGAAACAAAGAGAAGAGATGATCGCTGTATTACACAATCTGTATTAGGCCATCTGAAGCTTCTCACATGACTTTTCTGTCACCTTCTTTGGTATTTGATTGTTTGGCTTGAGGCAGATTGGGAGGTAGGACATTTACATGGAGATGGAATTACTTCTCCTCTTTCCTCTTTGAATTTACATGGGCTACTCAATTATTTCCTGGGGCCTAAGGGGTAATTTTATCAAGGTCCACTTAAGCAGGAGACAGTAAACATGCGATCCAGCCTTGGTGACCCAGCTGGGTGCTGCCTGACTTCCATGTCTGGGAACTCTAATGCTACCCTGGGAGAAGAACAGGAAAAAATCCCCGCTCATCTGCACGAATGCACGAGCTGTCCTTTGCCTCAGACAAGATCGTGGCAGAATGTGTCTGCAGACTGGCTCTGGAAGACGGTCTGCTGTGTGTGAGGCCCTTGAATAGCGTAAGGAAGCCTGAAGAATTTTGGGAGTCCTTCTCCGTTCTGCCACAGTGAAACACTGTCTTGGCCCCAGTCCTGCAGTGGTCACATACTCAGCCAAATTCGAGCTGCTTGGCACATAATGAGCCCATGTCACTGGCATGTTCCTCATCTTCAATCATTCTTTCTTTTGCATAAAGAGGCTTGATATTATTTGGATAGAAAGTTCCAGCAATCCTTGCTATTATCATGAGTGTTTTCAAATCCTGTCAGGCGTTTTATTTGGAGGAATTTGAAGCTAGCTCATTTGTTCTCCTTTGAAATCCAAAGAAGCAAAGTGTACAAGCACTTTTGAAAAATCCTGTATTTTTTGAAATTTTGTGATTGTTTTGAAAATACTTGTATTATTCCAGCCCCAGCTGATTGCCTAATCTGCACGAAATGGTGGTGGTGGAACAAGGAGTTTCACCAGGTTTGCCCCCATCTCAGACTGGGTCCCTCGGGCTATACTATTCTGGCTGTAACTGGTCAGCCACCAGGGACTAAAGAGAAAAACAAACGTAAAATGGCTGTTTGGAAAGTATCTTGAAACCTCTCAGAATTTGTCTGATATTTCTTTTTAGGTTGGTAAAAATCCATCTGTTAGGAAAAGTAAAGGCTCAGGCAAAGGAGCACAAGGGCGCTAGGTGACCAAGCTACACTGAAAATGAATGGGAATTGGGCATTTGAACTCCTTCAGGGTCTTTTGAAAATCTCAGCCATGGTGCCTGCATTGCAGCGGGCTTTTCAGCAATCTGGTGAAAAATTGTTTCCTTTCAGAGCTAATGGTTTAAATCCATCTTTTCCGTGTGCTTTGAGGGGTTGGGGGATATGTTTATTTATTTGTTATAGGATACACTAGCTACCTGTCTGGGTTCCACTGGCAGAGAGAAGTGCAATAAGAGACCCTATTCAAAACCAGTATTAGGCATAAATTAAAGCTGCAGAGAGGAGGTCTGCAGATTCCAGAAAATACTGAAGTGAAGGTTGTCCCAAAATGTCCCAAAAGGTTTCCCTACCCTTTTTTTGCATGCACTTTCAATATCATTTCTAGCTGCACATCTGCATGTCTTCGGGGTTTGTTTTGCTGGTTTGTTTTCCTGCAAGGCATTGGCTTAACTTCAGCACAGGTACTGAAGAGTTTGCTGCCACGTTGCACCAGGACTTAGCAATGAGGACAAACCTGGGTGTTAAACAACTGCTTCATGTTTCGTTTTGAGCTGTCCCTGAGCCAAATTTAATCTGGGTCATTCAGGGGAAAAAAAATGAGTGATTGCAACAGCATCTGCTTTAGGTTCACTTGACTTTTGCGTGCTTTACTTCGCAGCCTATCTTCCTTGCAGTAAAGGCTTTTCATGAAGGCTTCTTTGGCCATTTTGTCATACCGTCCATGTCTAGCATGCCTACCTCAGTGCTCTTTCCTTGGAAAAGCGGAAAAGCACTGTTG
>VZSV01000032.1:3870505-3934120 GCA_013398735.1 Nothocercus julius
TTTTTTTTTTTTTTTTTTTTTTTTTTTTTTGTATTTTTTCATTAAAAGCTGTTTAATCTTGCAGAAGGCAAAGAAGCAGGCTGCTCTAAGTTGCTGCCAATTAAGGCAGCTATTTAAAAGCCACTTTCTGGAGTGGGTTTTAGCTTACTTGGAGGTATCACATCTCCCTGGAGGAAGTGGCAGTGGGTGCTGCAGGGACCTCCCGGGCTCGATGCTGCTGATAGACGACGAGCATCCAGCGGCGGCCACTCGTCGTGCGCGCGGCGCCACGGGACCAATGTAGCTTCAAGCCATCATTGCGCCCCGCTGTTCTCACGTTAGCCCAAACGTACGCCAGCCGTCCCATCCCAAATTGCTGGAAGCAGCCGCAGGGCAAAGAGAGAAGATTAGGGAACAGTTTGGCTGCCGGGATTAACATGGGCTTGTCATGTCTCATTTATTCAGCTCTCTGGAGTGCGGGGCGGGAATTCAGGTGGCACAGCGAGCCAGTGCAGAGCTGTGACCGAAGGTTTGCCTTCAGAGCAGGGTGCAGGGCTCGTGCGCACGCAGCTCCCGTGCACAGCTCCCGTGCACCCCTGCAGCCCCAAGGGCACTTGACTCATTGCGGGGGGCTTTACTCACTTGAGTTGAGTGGGCGCTCAGTACAATGCTGCAGAATCCCTTCTTTCGCTGTCAATAACTTAGCGTTTCTTCCTGAAATTGCACGTAACTCGGTACTACTTGTTTTTGAATAACTTCTTATATCCTGCAAAAGCCGTGGAAATTCCCCTGTGGATGGAGAAAGCAGTAACTTTTGAACTGAAATGAGCAAGCTCTCCCCGAGAAGCAGGACTTGGGAGAAGCGGAGGGCAGGGCGATATAAAACTTAGCGTGCTTGAGAGACACTTCCCTGCCTTCTGGACACTGGAGAGGGGACCTCTGGGTGTTGCAACTCCCACAAAAGCCTCTTTGCCTCTGCTGCAATTTTAATCATTTATTTTACGTAAGCCTAACTTTTTAGAAAAATTGGCAGGATGTGCCCGGAGCACACCTATGTATTTTTAAAGAGCTTTTAGCTGATTCTCCTGGTGTGAATGATGAGATTGATTGGTGGAATAAAGACCTGTTAAAACAGTGAAGCAAGAGGTCATTCATTACCTAATACTACCACATACTGCTTGGTTTCCAGCTATTACAAATACATGAGATACAGGGCTGCTGAAAGCAGACACACAATCCTTACTTTTAGGCTAGCGTAGACTCTCCCCCAAGTAATTCAGCAGTGGCCTGAAAGTCCTGCTTACATTTTATGGGCTCCCACTTACCCCAAGTGCAATACAGATAGCACTTGAGATACACCGGGCATTAAATTTCAGCACTTGTCAAATTACGAATAATTGTCTCCGTGCTGCTCAGTTTCGTGTAAGGAAGGAGCGAAGTAACATTTCCTCGTTAATCAGAACTTCATCGGAGCTCAGCTGCGCTGCGCCCGTAGAGTAACGGAACATGCTCAAGTTCCCCGTTACATTTCAGCAGCTCTTTGGGATTTGTAGATATTTATTCCCTGCGAGGGAAGTTTGAGGACTTCGGGGTAGCCTCCTGGAAGCGTGTGGGAACTTCGCTCAATGAGCGAACTGTGACTGCTTTGGCTTAAGGTGCAATTCAGCATCCAGGCGAGCGGCAGCGGAATAAAGACAGGCTTTCTTTCCCGCTCGGTTTGCCGCCTCCGATTTGGAAGGTAACGGTGGAACAAAGTTAACAGTGTTCCCTGCCACCGGGCTGCCTCCCCTTTGGTAGTTTTCCACAGTGGCAGAAGCAGCGGAGGCAAGGGAGGCCTTTAAAGGAAAATTATGTATGTGGAGAAAAAGAAAATAAGACTGGGGAGCGACGCCGGGGCTCGTGTCTTCGCTGTGTTCAGAGTCAGTCTCCAGGCAACGGGCAACGTAACACGGGCACAATGAGTCAGAGTCAGTGTCGTTCCTTTACCTTAATATAAAGGTCTGTATGTATTTAGTCTGTTTGGCCCGATCTCAATTCCTTCATCTGGGCATTTTTAAGTGCGAGGGGTTGGCGTGTGGGGGGTACCCGGCGTGGTCCATGGAGGCCCCTCTCTGCAGCAGGGGCGAGTAGCTCACGAGCAGCCCTGCCCTCCTGCTCCCTGCTACTGCCGCCGTTCTCGGAGAATTCATTTTCCAAAGACTCCGTTTAGCTTGCAGCTCTCCAGACACATTGTGCCGTGCCTGCTCTCGCCCCGCGCGGGGATTCGCAGCTCCCTGCGACACGGAGAGCCGAAGGCGAGCAGAGGCGGGGGAAAGAGGCGCTTGATCTGCGGAGCTCGCGCGGCGCGAGGTGAGAGGCGCCCCGTGTGCTCGGCTTCGCCGGCCCCGCTCGCGCGGCGGCGCTGGCAGCGCCCGCGTCTGGCACGGCTACGCGCCGCGCTGAATGGCCCGTCCTCGCGGCCGCGGCGCTGCCGCAGGCGGCGCAGCCTCCTGCTCCGCCGTAGCAAAACACACTGGGCCAGTTTCAGCTATTTTCGGTGCGTCCCTGGAACCGGCTCAACACAGATATAATAAAAGAACACTTTATAGCAGAGAGGGAACTGCTGAAAGAGAATACTGTTGCGAAAGGAGCCCGAAGGAAATTTCCACTGGTTCCCCAGGCCCGGCTAGGTACCGACCTCCGCCACAGCAGTATTCTTCGAAAACGTGTCAGTATTTATGAATTATTTTCCTTTAAAATCAGGCCGTTTTGGAGGTTACTGATAAGTAGAAGAAATCAGAAGTACAGTTTTCATTGTTTTGGGGTTTGAAAAATGTTTAAGGTACTTTTTAGAGTTAAATGCACTGGATTTATTTATTTGAGGCTCCTCACATTTGTGCAAAGGAGGAAAGGAGCAAAAAAGGTGGAAGGAAAAAGCGATAGGTGACCTCAGGGGGAGGGTGCACAGCGCTTTCCTGCTGAAGCGGCCCTTGCTCCACGAGGAACGTGAAACGTCCTTCCGTGATCCGCTACCTCCACGCGGCGTACCACCCCCGGGACAAGAGGCTGCTGTGGGAGCAGCACATTTACTGTCTCGATGCCGCTCCTGCTGTGCGCTGTGTTTCGTGCTGCCCCGGGAGCGGGAATGGGGCCGGATTTGCATCCGCAGGCCGGCCCCTGAGCTGGGATCCTGCGCAGGGCACGGAGCTCCCCACGTTTCCTCAAGCACCGGCTGTTTTCTCGGCCACCACTTGCTCTCGTAGGAAGCTGTAGGAAAAGGGAAAATTAAAAAGCAGCATTTATTGTTTACTTCTATTCATTAGCCCCTTTCTGTTGGGAGTAATTGCTCCCGGCTGGCAAGGAAAGAAACCAAACAAATAGCATCGTAAAACTGTTAATTTTTAATAAAGACGGCAATGCAAGCAGTCAGGCTTCATGCTGGATTTTCACAGTACATCTCTAAAAGCTCCTCTTCACAGTGAGTATCGAACCCGAGCTAATGAGTTGAACCAAAAAGCCTGGGGGAAAGTCCCACTTTGCCAGCAAGCAGTGTGGGGAGTTGCAGCCTGCGTCGTGACACAGCCCTGATAGCTCTTGGTGGAAAACCTTTGCTAAGTCACAAAAACTGTTCCCCTTGTGAGCGGAGGCTGGAATAGCTTGGCAGAAACTCAGGATTTTGGTGCGGATAAAACCCGAGCCCGGCTTCTCTACAGGGTGCACCAACATCACCGCGTTGGCTTTGAAGGGAAATCAGTCCTCAGCCTCTCGCAGTGGAAACAGCCGTTTGCGTCCGCGCTTGGCCAGTGCCCGACTGCCAGCGACTGGGACGGGTCTAGCACACGATCCCTTCCGAGCAGAAACGGCCCCTTCTCCTTAGGAGTTATGTCTGGCGTTAAACGGGTCTTAACTTAAGTCATCTCTTGTTCTGTTGATCTTGACGTACTACAGTTTTCTCCATACGTGGCCAAGACTTGGCATTTCAGTTTCTTGAATGATTTCTCTTTTTTTATTTTTATTTTTCCTCTCCTTGTCTTGAGTATAAGGTAGAATAAGAAAGCTTTTGTGAGAAATACCTTTTCAAGAAAATAAAAATGCGTATGTATTAAACTGGAAAACATCCCTTGCTTTATTAAACCTTGTTGTGAGGTTGACCCAAAGTATGTTTGTTAACAACATAGTCCTGATACAAACCAAAAAATCACACTTCCTTCATGGACAAAGTTCACATTTGTTCTATAGATTCTGACCCATGTTCTTTCAGTCTGCTGGGAAAAAAAAAAAAAAAAAATCTTTGTAATTTATTTAATTTTTTTTAGTTTTTACATTTTCACTCCCTCTATCTCACCCTCCCCTTCTTTATGTTCACCTTCAGTCTGTGCAATTTATACAAATAAAACTAATTCTCTTCTGCTCTGGATAAACCAGTAGCTATTATAAGCTAGAAGAAAAGGGCCTTTTCAAATTGGTGATATTCAGTGTTTGTTTAATTCCAGTAGGGTTTTCTAAAGGTGTAATGCAAGCAGAGTTTATTACTATTTGAGTCTTTAATTGCTGTAGTAATATTTTTTTACAGCTCCTTATTTTTATGTTTAAGAGTCCCCTGACGCTTTGATTTATTGGCATTGATGAATGATTGATAAATGATTGAGGTTAAATAGGAAAACTGAAGGCATTGTATAAAATATAAATGGTGCCAGAATGACCATACAGGAGCCACTAATATATTTAATATGATGCATACTATACAGCTGCTACAAGCTACAGCCAAAGCTACCACAAATGTCAACTGTTCCCTGGGAAGGGGGAAAAACAGTAATAGCAATAAGAATGTTTTTTTCCCTGCTAATCAGGAGAAATGTGGTTTGTTCTTTTGCAGTCCAGCTTTTCATTTCAGTATCTGATGGTTTTTATTTCTGGAATATCATAACCTCACACAAAGACACAAAGAACGAAAGGTTACAGACAGGGTTTTCACAGGCACCTAAAGCAGTTAAGTGCCTAATTTCTGTAATTTCAGTGGGACTTGGTTATGTTTGTCTCTTAAGTGCCTTTGAAATTACAACTAGGGGTTCTGTTTCAGATTTGATCACACTCAGAGCTCTCATTGCCATCAGTAGGTATTTTTCATGCATCAGATTTGGAGCTCTGTTAGAAGCTATATTTTTGTTATCTATATCTTTAACCCAAAACACATAAAATTTATGTTTAGTGGAATAAGAAGTAATGGGTATTTATTCCTCAGTGAACACCAGAAACACTCACTGAATAATAAAGTGCTGCTGACAGCACTTTCCATACATAATGCAGCACATGTTAAGTCACTTCTTGTTGCTGTTATTTCTTTATGCCTTACAATATGTTGACAAGTTTGTGCATTAGGAGGAAAAAAACATGGATATGCTCAAAATGGCTGTTTTTGAGAGGGAGCACTCAGACACAATAAAAGGTGAAAGATGAGTGTTTATGGTGAAGTTTTCAAGTGCCCTTAGCCTATTACTTAATTACTAACTTTTAAAGCTCCAGAACGCTTTCTCTGTAATTTCCTCATCTTTAGGCTGGTGTATTCTCGTGTTCCAGCCTGAGTTACCCACAGTGTGAAAAGGTGCCCTCCATGCAAAAGGAAAGGGATCAGGAGGCCCAGTACAAGCGCATATAAGCGCTTGCTTGTTTATAAATGCATAGGTTGGAGTCAATGCACGTTAAAATCCAACCGTGCCCTTTTCACACGTTATCTGTTTGAACCCTGAGGCATTATTGTTTCCAAAAATTATGAATGAGTGTTAACAGGAGTAATGTGCAGAGTGAAAATTGCTATGTAAGCGATCACGGTCTGCAGGAAAAGTATGTTTGTCAGCAGGAGAGTCAAGTAATACCTCGTGTGCTGATACTGCCCATCACCTAGGCCGTCGGTGGTGTGAAGTTTGTACCTACCTGGTCTCCAGGCACGTACGTCTCTGTTTCTACTCTTAACAGATCTCATGTGAAGCCATGAGACCAGCTCTGTTACCTCGCATTTATCCCCCACCCTCTGCTTCCCAGATATTTCTTGGGATAGTGGGCTGGACTGATTCACTGTGCAGGCAGATAGTAGGCAGGGAGGGAGAAACGGGAGCACCCGCTGCAGCCGGAGCCCGCCGGTAAATGGAGCGAGCGGAGCACGGGCCTGCGCCGTGACGCGCGCCGGCTGCCTGGAGCTGCGGTCTGGAGCTAGACCAGCCACCGCACGTGTTCACAATCAAGAAGTCATTAAAAACACACACTGACAAGTTACTCAGCTTGGAGTCTCTCCATAAAAGAGTGCATTATGGTGTCCTGTGTAGTAGCTCAGATTTGGTAACTTTATCCTAAGGTTACCGAATTGTGTGAGTCTACAGGAGTGGGGAGAAGGGTGGTAACTCTGCTTGGATTTTCAGGTTCTTAATCTTCAGAGAATGTTTTTGCTTTCACCAGCCTTGGTACACATGCTCTGAGGCGCACTGAGTATCATCTTTGCTGACATGCATTTTGATGAAATTCGGTGGAAAACAAAAGGAATAATTAATTTTGTCTCTATATTAATCTTGCGAGCTGAGCCAATCATCTGGTTTGGACTCTGATTTCAGTTTATGAATACAAAGTTAATTAAAAGGATCGCATGCTCGAGAATATTTAGCAGATCTAAAGGCAGTTCTTCTGAAATTGCAGCTAACGCAGCGTGCTGCTGGGGGCTAGCGGTTTTCCCTTTCCCTTTCCGCAAGCATTTTCAGAAAGAAACGGGATTCTTATGACCAGGAGCTATCGAGCAGTTCTGGCTGTGTGTGGGCAGACGGGGCAGTCCCGAAGGATGGCAGGAGAGCGTGGAAACGTGCACCCGCGACAGCCGCGGGCGGTGAGCGCGAGGGCAGCCGCGTCTGTGCTGGCGCTCAGCTCCCTGCGCCTCGGGACGCAGGTACCTCCGAGCACCGCAGAGCGGGCGCGAGGGATGCGGTAGCATCTGATGAGCAAGGTCCAAACTGGAGCATTGTGGGTTTACGTAGCCCTCAGGCAGCGAAAACTAATTCGATACCGAAAAAGCAGCAAATTAGAGGTCGCAGTAAATTCCTGTTGGCAGCCACACTTAGGCCCTGGTGCTTTAAGATCGACAAATCTTGCGGCCTTTCCATGCACACAGGTGCCACTTGAAAGCACGGTGGGCTCCACCCTAACCTGTGAGGAACTCGACATTTCCCACTAAATATTTCTCTCCTGGTCCTGGCCTTCTCTTACAGACTGTGTCACCCACATCTGTTTTCTGTGGGATACAGCTCTTTCTGGTGGTCTGCTATAACAAATACTAGGGCTCCCCTCTGGTTTCCTTTCCAGCACCTTCCTCCAGACGTGGGGAGGTAACTACATTTTGTGCTGCTTTGCCTATCAACGTTGTGCCCTCCATCCCTCCTGGCACCCTTCTCCCAAAAGTGCAGACACAGCACTTAAGGGAAGTGAAGGAAAAATGTGGGAGAAAACGATCGAAAAGTCCATTTTGAGTGCATCCAAGGGAGAAATTTAAGCCTGGAGCAATTACTTAAGAAACCAAATCCATAAAAACTTCTCAGTGGTATGACAGAGTTTGGGAAAAAATGAAAATCATTAAACAGTCAATCCTAGCTCAGAGTTGAGCTTTAGATAAATTATCAACTCTTGAAGGCACAATTTTGTTAATCGGCTACAATTACAGACTTTGTTGTTACATTAGGCCAGCTGTGCTGAAAGTTCCTCTGCCTCTGGCACATTTTCCGTTTTTTAATGGGCTGGTATTAAACCTCAACAATCAGGAGCTTGTTTTTATGTCGGAAAAAGTTCAATGTGTGATCTTTAAAATTCACTGAGTAATTTTAGTATCATTTGCAGAGTTTTGTTTGTTTGTTTATGAATCCCCTCTTTCCTCATTTTGGTTATTCAAGGACTTTTTTTTTTCCTTTGGTGTTATTTTTGCATGACAAGCATTTACTTGATCCCAGGAAGAGAGGCTTCTTGTTTGGATTGATGCAGATCTGAAAACCTTGGCTGAATATATTTGGAATATTAAAGGATTCAATAAGGTGTGAAAATATGTTTTTATTTGTTTATTTGCTGGTAAGGTAAATGCAGTGTAAACCCTTTTATTTTGGAGTTTATTTACCCTCACACATTCATTGCGGCATGCAGCCTTACCTCACTTTTGGGATGTGGGACAAGGACAAACACAGGGCTGTGTAAATGGGTGTGTTTGCCACAGCTGAAAATGTGATTCCCAAAGCCAGGATGTGTAAAAATGTCCAGTAAAAATACTGATGACGTGTGCGGGTCAGACAGAGCCTCTGAAGGGCGGGTCCGAAATACAAATATAGCGCTTAGGTTTCTTCCCTTCCCTTTTCCTCTTTTTCCTCTTTCTGAACTGAAAGAGGAATCGGTTCAAAAGGAACCAAGTGGTTGGGTTTTCTCCTTTCCCTGGAATTAGATACAGCGTGTAGGCATCTAAAGCACAACGGCACAAGGTGCAGAAAGCTCCCTGTGGAGAACTGAGTAGCATCAACTGGCTGCAGTGTCACTGGGCTCTGTGTGGGTAGCAACAGCCAAGGGCCCCTCATCTTCATTTAGCATCAGGCAGATGGTGAGCAAGCGACGACCTGTCATGTGGATGGAGGTCCCCATGACTCACACCTGCTGTGCCTGGGTGGGATGAAGTGAGCAGAGGGGTGTCCAGCACCTCTGGCTGCCTCTTAGGCACATGGAGCTGCCCCTTCTACCCTGCAGCCACCACCCGTTCAGTGTGACTGTGTGACTGGATGTGGGAAAAGTGTGGGTAGGACCCCAAAGTGCAGGAGCAAGTGGCTCCAGGAAAGGGCATCCAGGGTTTTTCCCAGCCTGGCTCAGCAATGGGAAGTCGACCTGGGCTGATGATGGTTGGAGTCGCTGGTCCTCTGGAGCGGTCTCCAGCAGAGATCTGGTGCTGTGCATGAAATGAGTTTTGATTCCAGTTATCACAAAGCCCCAGCTTTGCCTTGTGTCTTGCAGCTCTCACAAAAAGCTAAATTTAATTCAATTCAAGAAGAGTTAACACAGCTCCTCTACTCCGAGGAGGACTGGCTGTGTTACAGCAGTGAAGGTTTACTCCTCCCACAATAACTCTTCATTTTTTATAACCAACACAGTAAGTTAGTTCTTTTCTATCTAAGTAACACATTTAGTTTGGGTGGGGTTTTTTTTGTTTGTTTTGTTTTTCCCTGAAACCCTAGCATTAAATAAAACTTGCTGTGGGTTTGCTACGAAGCCTATTTGGGTGAATGAAATGAACTGATTTTGGTGGAGCATGTGAATCAAGACCTAGAGTTTTTGGTGTATTTCTAACACAAAGTGCCATTTTAGTGTTTTAGGGGAACCACTAGCTCTTCAATTGCTTTTAAAGTCTTTGCAAGATGCAGAAGTCACTGCATCAAGGAAGGATACTTCTTACTTCTTGTATCCACAAGGAGAAAAATCACATCATATGGTCTGACAGAAGCAAGTTCCTTAAGAGTAAAACCTGGCACTTGTTTATGGTGTGTATTAGAAGAGAAAGCAACGCTCATCCTTGAGGTCTGCTGGAGTGTGCAAACCTTTTCATATGGGGGTAATTCTGTCCTTCCCTGCCAGCTCTGTGATGAGTGATCTGTCCACAGATGTTCTGCACAGGCTATGAAGCAATCATTTGTATTATGTTCAAGTTTTTGCTGTGGTTTCAAGAGCACAAAAACTGGAAAAGTGTGTGTTNTCATGACTTCTGCAAGAATTCATGCACAAGGGAAACAGGTTCCCATGAAAGACCCACCCTGTGTCCCACATTTTATCCCCACAGCATGTTGTAAGATTTACAGGCCTCAGTTCTACTCATAAAGGCGCAAACATCCTGGCAGGTCTCTGGGGCTGCGGAAAGTCCCATAAAATACATGGGATACTTCATAATCATAAAATTTATCTTTGTAACGGGGGGCTTGGTGTAACAAAATACCAGCCTAAAGAGGCTTGGAGCACAGCTTAGAAGTTTGCCTGCGAGCCCACCCTGACCCGCATCCATCTGGAGCATTTTCATTGAGCTCACTGTGTTCGCTGGAGCCTCTTTTCTCTTTTATGACTTCCCTGTTTAGCCGTTTAGTTGAGAAGCTGCAGTGACTTTCTGTCTCTCTCTGCCTGAGGCCTTATTGTCTAGAACGGCAAATTTTTATGGCAAATTGTAATACAGCAGTATTTATTCTGATTGAAATCTAGAAGAAGAATTTGTATTTATGCATGTGAGAGAGAAAAAGATGATCCTTCTTGCTTTTAATTACCCTGTGTGGCAGGTGTCCTGCTGTCAGTTCTCCAGTTAAAACACTGAATCATGCTAATACTGCAATATGAAATTTTTTCCCACTGTGTAGCAGTTAAATCACCCATTTCATTTCTTTTACGTCTACCAAGTAATTAGTCCTATGAAAGACTGTGAAGCTTCTTTCTCTAAACTTCCAAATTATTTTAATTATGATATATTTTGAAAATCACTTATTTCACAATTAGGCTCAGTGTAGTTTTCAAGTGCTTGACTAGTTTTTTAATTATGCTTTAGTTGTACATCAGTTCTAACCAAAATTAGCATTACCCTGATTTTCCTTTTGTTAAATATTTGTCATATTCCAGATCTAAACAGGTGAAATTAACAGGGTCTTTCTTCTGACTAGAGTAGACATTGGAGGTGCCACTACACTCCTAGGGGGTCTGCATGCAGTCCAAGCTGAGTTTGTCCCGAGTTTCATATTCACTTTAGCTTAGCTGATATTCAGGGATGTGTTATTCTGCTGACTCCAGGTGATTGAGGATATTTAATGAGAGACAAAGCATTTACCTTCAAAAGCTTTGTGCTTTAACTTCCCCTGATTTTAACTATTTTAACTATTTTTTTAACTGAGATATTTCTTCTGGTTTCCGGCATAGTCTTTTCCTAAGTTATAGACACAGTCCATGAAATTAGGCAACTGAAAGTCTTTCCTCAAGTCCCAGTGGAGATGTGTCCTCTTGGAGTGGAGATATTGTCATACCATGTAAGGATAATCCAATCCCAATCTACACAGAGCCAAAAAATTGTTCTGGACAAGGGAAGTGCATCATTTTTATATGCTCTTATTTGATATTTCCAACTATTTGTGGGATTTTTCCTTTCTAAAATGATACTGAGTTTTTGTTTGTGGTTTGGAATGACTTTCTTCCTCTGCATCATAGGTGTTTTGCTGTCCCTTCAGCTGCTCTCAATCCTATCCATTTACCCATTTAAACTGGCGAACTGACAAGTTATGGCTTCAAATTTACACTCTGGAAATGTCACGGGAGCCCACAAGGCATCAGCTTTTGCGAGGATTTGTTCAAATGTTGCTCACTGACTCCTGCTCTGGGGGGATTGGAGTTTCAGCTACTGTTGAAACAGGGCAGGCTGCCCAAGGCTGCTGAAGGCTGCGGCTTGAAAATATCCACTGCTGTCATTGTTTTTGGATTTCAGCATGCTCACAGTTTATTAAACAACCTCGGGCAGTGAGTATCACAATTCTTTAAGCCCTGTATCCTTCCTTTGGTTTCATCTGAGGGATGCTGCTGGAAGGCCTCAAAAGCAGTCTCTAAAAAGTGCCGTTTCTTTGTTGGAAACAGAGCGTTACCTGTGGTGGAAAACCTGTTGGGCTCAATGGGTGTCTAACCTGGCAGCTGTTTTGTGAAGCAGGCTCCGGGTCACTCTGGGTAGTTTCCCTGAGATTTTGGGCTTTTGAAGACCCCTCATTGCTGTTACTTCCCATCAGGAATACGTAGGGATTGAGAAGAGTTAAACGCCCACTGGATTCTTAATCAGCTGGTAGCAGTAACACTATTTCTCATTTATATGGCATCCTAATGTGAGGATCTGAACAAAGTACTACTGTTATTAATAAATGAAGCTTAATAAACCCCTCGGGGTAGATGATAATTATTATACTGATATATAAGCAGGGAGAAGGAGAGTGAGAAGGGTTTGGTAACTGTGCAACGTCACATAAGCTTGTAGCGAATCCAAGAATTAAATCCCATCTCTTTGGCACCCGATCCTGATTTCTAGCAACACAGCTCCCATTTCATCCCTCACATGGAAAAGACAAAGAACAGATTACTAAACTCATGGGCTTTTTACACAAGGGATTTCAGGCTGTATTTTTGGTAGCGATGATACTGTTGCTAGTGCTTCCTTCAGAGAGCAAAACAGCAGAGCCATAAGGACTGCACGTCCATTTAGGGGAGCCTATGGCCCAAAGGGCTTCCAGATGCAATTTTCTGCTCTTAAAGATCTTTTACTACTCCCCCCATGTCCCAACCTTAACTTTATGTCTGCTATAAAATGTTGAGAGATGCTGTCATGTTTCTGGCACGGTGATATATCGCAGCAGTAACACAATAGGGATTGTAAGTGTCTGCAAAGGGAAGAGATCTCAGGAGCAAATCCAGGGGCGAAACCAGCAGCAGATTTATTTTGTTCCCGTGCTCGCTGGCTGTCTGGACGGAGGCTCTGCTGCTTGCACCGCGCTATCACCGACTGCAGCCAAGTTTTATATTAATAGCTGGCTTGAGTCAGGCAGAGCACAAGCGAGCACTTTATTTCCTTCTGTCTGAGACACACATTAACCTCATTCTTCTTTCATATTATAGGGTCAAACCCCATCTATCCAAACAGTCCAGGAGCTCCATGCTGGAGGCCAGGGCTGCTCCCCCACTGGTGTTTCTGGTGCTGCCGTGAGCCTCCCGTCTTTCCAGAGGGAAGGGTTCACCTGAAGGGTTTTAGCAGACCCTTCAGTGTGGGAAAATGGGCCCTGCTGGGGCTTTTCCTTTCTAGCACCCTCTCCCCGCTGCTGAATTCTCTTCAGCCCAGCTCCCTCCTGAGGTGCTACCTCGGCTGGAGAGAACCGAGGCCCGGGCGTGAGGAAGGATGGGACAGATTGTACGGAGAAGGATGGGACAGGGTATTTGACCATCCAGTGTCTGGGCAAGATCTTCCAAAGAGTGATATTAAGATGATTTTGCCTCTGCTGAGGCTGTCTGAGGGAGATGACTGAAAATGTACTGGTAGTCACTTGCTCCATTAAACTCTTAGTCCAGTCTCCAGGACTATGTTTGCCCACCATCATTGCTCCCAAATGAGAAAAAAAAAATCAAAAGTTGTGTTTCAGAAAGTCTGATTTAAGAAAGAAAAAAGGGAGCTTAAAATGTGTTTGTTTTTACTTCTTGTTTCTTTACCTCTTGTTTCTGACCCTGAGATTGTTTTTTCAAATCTCTGATCTACAAGCCTCAGAGAAGTATCCCGCTTTCCCAGACCTCAGGTGTCTGGTGAAAGGCTCAATCTTATCATTTATCTAAGTAGCCTAATCCTTTCAGTTAGCCATAAGGCTGTAAGAAATTACTAGTATTATGAAGCTTACTGTGTAGCCAAAGAAGTTGGCAATAATGCCTGCCCAGATCTGGACTGTTTGCCATGATTCAGAATGAGATCTGTGCTTGGAAAACTTAAATTTACTTGAAAAAAAAGAATTTCTTAGACTTCAAGAGCACATGTAAACTAGTTCTGACAGTGAACTACTGGTCTTTTTTAAACTGAACTCTTAAAGGTTAACATAGCTCTAGAGGCTAAATTATAGCCAGGTTCATTTCTTACGTGCAGAAACCAACTTTGACAAAAACTGCATTCACAAAGATTTTTTTTTTTCCTTATTATTATTTTTGTCTGGATTGGCTGCAGGAAAGAGCGACTGTTTTGAAATGGATGAATGCTGTTGCAATTCCTAAGATCCCAGACCCAACACCGCTGCAAACGGCGATAAAATCAGTGAAGCAGCCCAAGTTCTACCCAATACACAGCGCAGGCCACAACAGGTTTGCTCATCCAGACCTGGATCGTGCAGTTTTATGAGCACAAACGGGAGCCTCTGCGGCCGCAGGGGGTTCGGTCCTTAGTGGCATCAGGCCCTTTATGGGCTGCAAACCTTTATGCAGTGGCCCGGCGGCGTGTGACCGCTCCGCAGGGCTGGAGCTCCACGTTGGGAGTTAAAACAAACGACACATTGAAGCCATCCCTCCTCGCTCCTGAAAAACTTCACGCTGACTTGCTTTTATTTGTTTATTTGTTTATTCTTGTGTTTTTATTAAAGAGGACGGTGTCTCAGGGCTGTTGAAAAGCCGAGTAGGCAGCGGGACTGCGAAGAGCCCGGGGGGCGGACAGCAGCACAGGAGCGTTTTCTTCAGCCTGCTCGGCACCCAGGGCTTAACTGACAATAGTCCTGTTGGTGCCCTGTGCCCCTCCTGAGCGCTGACTGCAAATTGCTCCTCTGGGTTGATGTGCTGTTGTTTTCTAAATCTACAGCATGTATTAGGTTAGTGTTTTAGGCACTATTTGTCTTTTAGGCTTTAATAGGCACCATTAAAATGTGAATGAAACAAGGAACAACAAATGAAGCTTTCATTTGGAGCAGAACTGGGTTAAACAAGTCATCGTCCTTCAGGTAGAGGAGTGAATTCAGGGTTACAAAAAGCAGACCAGAAAACATACAGAACTGTGTTAGGGGAAAAAGGAAAAAAAAAGTGTGAAACAGTGGGAAACAAAAAGTTATTCAGATGATCAAGTGATAGACGCAAATGAAGGGGGCAAGGGAACAAGACCTTGTGTCGAACAGCATTTCCCTTTAAATGCCCAGCTTAAGCTTGTTTATTGGGAAGGAATTTATATTGAAAAAGGCAGGATATATTACTGCGCCTATGAGCAATGACAGGGCATAAAGAGCAGCACTGTTTGATCAGACTTTCGCAGGTAATGCAATGTTTCCACTAGGAATTACGCATAAAACTTTCAGCTTTTATAATGCAGAGGCGGGCAGAGGGGTGTGAGATTTGTAATGAACAATAGTTTAATACAACTCAAAACAGCACCCTGAAAACGTCCACAGCAGTGTTACTGCTTTATAGTGGCACGGCAGAACGCCTGTCTCTGCAAGGCAATAGACCTGTGTGATCTCTGCCAGTTTACAACAGTCCAGGACCCAAGGCTGTTGTATTTTTTACAGCTTAAAAAAAAGTCTGCAAATACTGAGACCCAAAACACAGCGGTGATGTTGTTGCTGTTGCTGCACAGCTTGCATGAGCGTGCCCTAACGAAGCCGAGCGCGCACACCGTGTCTTGTGAACGAGGAGCGAGTCCCTGCTGTGGCTGGCCAGTGCCAGCGGCTGCTCGGAGCTCGAGCGCAGCAACCACCCGGCGAGCAGCCCGGGGAGGCGCCGGACTGCCCTGCGCAGCTCCCAGCCTGGCCCTGAGCGACGCGCGGGGCCGGCTCCTGCCCTCCTTGCCGCAGCTGCGCCGCCAGAAAAGATCCCCAAGCCTGTAAGATTTGCAGCCCTTCGGTCGTTGTGTTCCCTCACCTGCAGAAGCAGGACTTGTTTTTGATGTGCGTTTCGTTTAAGGCTTGTGAAAGGAATTTGCCAGCTTTGGAGGGAAGCATGCATCAAGAGTACACAGGACAAATTGTTTGGATTAAAATGCTGTTGGCGTAGCTCCTTTCATCTCAATGACACACGGGCTTCAATGTTTCACAGATTTGAATGTAACATAGTTGGTGGCTGACCTTTAGGCCAAGATTTCTTCTCCTGCGGGGACTGTGCGTTAGCAGATGCGAGAGGAGGCAGCAGGAGCTGGTCCCCACTGCTGGCTCCGGCCCTACCTGGGGATGAGCGCTGCCGAAGCGCATGGCTCAGCCCCGCTCGTGGCGTCGCCCAGCTGCAGATTGAAGGTGGCTTTTGAGATATCCATGCTGGCCGTGAAGGGGTTAAATGAGCCCTGGGTGTCACACACCTTGGGGTAGCTGGGTCCAGTTTTTGCACAGTGCTTCTAGCATCCGAGTTGCCGGTTTGGACATCTCTGCCTCGTGCCGTGTTGTCTTCTGGAGAGGAACCATAACATCTCCAGATAGTGAGGAGATGCAAACACGCTAAGAAGTACAGCCCTTTCTAAAGGTGGACCAAATTTGGATCTCCACAAACACCAGGGCCCTCCTTGCATTAGGAATCTCATCCCGACAGAGCTCACTCAGGTTCCCAGGGGTGTTTCTGTTCAAGCACCGAAAAAACTGTAGAACGTCTCCTTTCCTGGTCATGCCAAGCCACAGGATACATCTGAGCTCCATAGGTCTAGATCTAAGGAACCAGCAGAAGGTACCAGCCCAGCGACCACAGAGCCTTGGCCTCAAGTGTAGCTGGTCACCTCTAGCTGTAGTAGTTGCGGAGTTTTGTTTTATCCGTGCTTGCTAAACGAGCTTCTGGATTGCCAGCCCTGTTTCCTGGCATGCACGTGTTACTCTTTCTGAGTTTGATGCTGAATTATAGGAGCTGGTGCTGGAATTCCACCGAAGGATTTTTAAAGAATTTCTTTGGCCAAAATCATATGCTAAAAAAAGAAAAAAAAAAAAAAAAAAAAAAAAAAGCTAAAGTATATAGTGAGAGGTGGAGGTTAAAACAGCAGACCAAAATAGACTGAAATCCAGCAGATTGCATCTAGGCTTGTACTTACGCATGTAGTTACACTGACTTCAGCCGAGCTGATGTCTTGATTATAGTTATCTCATCCTGAGGTTTGGCTGGTTTGTCACCCAGATGAAGAGAGCAAAGATCCCACAGGTGGGTATGTCTGGTCATAGAAAAGAAATGAAAAGTTTGCTGCCTCAAGTGCAGCCAGAGCGTGCTAAAGGCCTGTAAACATATATATATATAAAATAGGGTAAAATGCTGCTCAAAAAGGAAGTCCTGAACAACCCTTACAATTACCATGTACCAGCTGTTTCTTTGGAAGAGTCACCTCACATTTCTCATTGCCTTTTTTAAATAAAGTGCAGGCTATTTCTTTTCCAGGCTAAAAAAGGCCAGTGTATTTCCCTAGGTATGTCCCTCCTTTTCTCTTGAAGGATTTCTATTTATAGCTTTTAAAATATTGGCAGGTATGCAGAAGATGTAGGCTGCACTATTGCAAAACCCAGCACATGTCATCACCAAGCAATTGCCATACAGGAACCTTAAATTAGAAATGGAACTGGCTCGTTAGTAGTTGAGCTGCATAAATAATTGATTTCTTTGGCTGACTGGCCAGGCCAGCAAAATGAGAGCAATTTGTCTGAGGTCAGCCAAAGAGAGGGGTTTCCCAATTGAAATTGAACCTAAAATGAAGGGGGATTAATGACTTTTTGGGTTGTTGTTTTTTTTTTTTTTCAGACCATACTGAATGATTCTCTCATGGAATAGAAAAAATCTGCTTGCATGCTAGTTTTAAGTTCATCTTGACTTAGTTTTCTTTATGAAAAGCAGCTATTCATTTAAAAAATATGTATTATTGATTAAACATTTTGATTTTTTTTATCCCCTAAACATTTCTGCTTTTTTTTTTTTTTTTGGTGAAATGATCTGTTGAATTTTTAAACCAATTTATTTGTCCTCAAGATATTTTTTAAGGAAAAAGAATTGCAACAGAGGTTTTACTCTGTTTTCTAAAATTTCTGAAGTCCCTATTGCTTTCCTGGAAATCAGTTATTTGATTCCAGTCTGTTCAGTTCTCTTTAGTGAGAGGATGGAGGTATTTTGAACCTTTTGAGTACAATAATTACAATTTTAAACAATCAGCAAAGTGATTTGGCGTGTTGCTATGTTCAGATATTTATATTCTCACCCTACAGCTTGTACACTACTGAACTCACTGGATCCAGGCATCAATTTCAGGCTCCACCATCTATTAAATCAGTCCAAGTTTTGATTATATGACCTTAGAGCTATAAAGATTTCCAGCCTATGACAAGATGAACAGTAGCCCTCAGAAGAGATACTTTGTAGAAATGCTTGTTCGTTAACCCTTCCACAACTTGAGAGCAGAACGAAGGCATTTCATTTAATACGAAAATAAAACGTGACAGGAGGTGATGAATGAAAGTCTGGCAGGTGTGGGGACAGCAAAAGAAGTGTTGGGAGCTGTGGCATCATCCACATTTCTTGCTTTACAGCTGTACATAGCTGAGAATGAAAAGGCTTTTTTTTAATATATCAGCAAAAATGGAGGATACATTTTTTTTTGAAAAAACAAATTTTGTAAACATAGTATTTGTAAAAAGCTATTATCCTCCTTTCCCACTAGCTGATTTTGGATGCACTGTGATGTGTAAGATCCAGTCTTTGATTGCTTCATTGGCTTCTCTGTCAAAAAAGGCAGTTTTGGTGTGAAAAACTTGCAACATTTTACATTCTACATTTTAAAAAATGTTTCAGCTGCTCAAGGAGGCATCGAATGCTTTATTCGTTATTGCCTCAGTTTTGCTGCGCAATCTTAAGTTCCTCTCTTTGGCTCGTGAGCGTGGTTATTTAAGCAAATCGAGCTTTGTACCACTCGATGCGAAGCCTGTGCGGGGGTAGTACATGGATAATTCGTTTCCAGTTTGAGAGTGAAGCTGCTGTTTTCCAGTCTCAGACGCCCCTCGAGGGAGGTGGCTGCAGTGCGGAGAGCCAGGCAGCGAGCGCAGCGCGGGCGCGAGGGCTGGGGCAGCGCTGGGAGCCGCCGCGCTGCGGGGTCCCGCTCCGGGCAGCGCTCCCGGCACGGCCGGGCGCAGGGACCGCCTCTGGGACGAGGCCACACCTGGAGTGCTGTGCGCAGTTCTGGGCTCCCCAGTACAAGAGGGATGTGGAGCTGCTGGAGAGAGTCCAGCGCAGGGCTACGAGGATGATCAGGGGCCTGGAACATCTGCCCTGTGAGGAAAGGCTGAGAGAGCTGGGCCTGTTCAGCCTGGAGAAGAGAAGGCTGAGAGGAGATCTGAGCAGTGTCTATAAGGACCTCAAGGGAGGCAGTGAGGAGGATGGGGCGGCCTCTTCTCAGTGGTGGCCACTGGTAGGCCTAGAGGAAACGGCCACAAACTGAAACACCAAAAGTTTCACAGGAACTTAAGGAAAAATTTCTTGGCAGTGTGGGTGGCAGAGCCCTGGCACAGGCTGCCCAGGGAGGCTGTGGAGTCTCCTTGTCTGGAGATCTTCCCAACCCGCTCGGATGCAGTCCTGAGCCCCGTGCTCTAGGTGACCCTGCGTGTGCAGGGGGGTTGGACTAGATGATCTCTAGAGGTCCCTTCCAACCTTAAGCATTCTATGATTCTGTAATTCGGCCTTGCCGCAGTTGGGAAGAGTGGAGTGGGAGGTGGTTTATAAAGGAGACAACGAGACTCAGGAACTGTTTTCCAACCTCCAGAGCAGACAGTGGTTTGGGACAATAATATTATTCAGCAGTGTGAATAGGAAATTGTTCTTGCCTTTATACAGATCAGTGCCCCCACTGCACTTCTTGGTGCATGGCAGAATAAATGATGTTTGGGACCTGGCCCATTCGCTGCTGTTAATATTTCACGACAGCCCCCACGTGCTGTAGAAATGTTGTGATTTGGAAGTTCAGAGCGCGCTGACGGGGACGCGTGGAGGCTTAGGCTGAGTCCTGCCTGAGGTTTCACGTGGTGCTAAGCCCCCCGCCGGTGCCTGGCAGAGAGCCAGGCTGATGCTTTCCCCAGGAAACCCGTCGGCGCGTTCGGAGCTGCTGTGATGTGCATGGCTTGTAGCACTTGAGCGTGACATCTCGGGGTGCCAGGCGAGCTTCCCTGCTGCCCCCAAGCCTTTGCTCATCTCCAAAGACCGTAAAAAGTGGAGTCTTTGCTCTACTATGCAGATTTTGTACCCCTTCATTTTAGGTGGGGATGGGAGTATTGCACAGAAATAGCTGCAAATAGCTTAATCACTAGTGCAAATGCGGTTAAGCTGCAAGGCTGCAGCCTACTGCAGTAACTGGTTTTCCTTGTATGTGAATAACTTAACAGGTATGACAAACTTCTAGTGTGAAACAGTAGCATCCCAAGAGTTAAAGGCATTGCAGCCTGTATGTGCGTGCAGTGCCTTCACCTTGGCCCTGCTTCCTCCCCAGTTTACAGTCTCCTCGTGTAAACACCAAACTCCTCCAAGTCTGCTTAGAAGTTGAGTCCATGTAGGTCAGGAAGAGGTGGCAAATGGGAAATATCCCATTATTAGTATGCAGGGGCAACACTGATCCTTGGTTTCTCCAGGCTTCTGTAGACATCTCCAGAACAAAGTTATCAGTGGGCCATACAGCAACCTCGGTCCTAATTATTCACTGCATAACTATATGTTTAAGCTCTCTGAAGGCAGAACTGTGTCTGCCGGGCTCCTTTCCCGCAGGTCTCCCAGGATTTGGTGGGGCAGCCGGGCACAGTGGGAGCATCGCGGCGAGAGGGATATTGGTCCCTAAGCCCAAGGACCCCCGGGCACTGTGCAGAGGGGTAAGGCTGAGATGTGGGAAGCTGCAGGAATGGATGGGGCACCAGTGAAGGAGGCCGCTGCAGGCACCAGCTCCAACCTCTGACACCCCTCAGTCTTCAGCCTCCCTGCTTTAGGGACAGTCCCCTCTCCTCTCCCACCCTCATCCCCATGTGCCAGATGTGTATTTGCTCTTCCGTTTGCATTTCCTGATGCGTTTTGGGGGAAGGAGATGGTGTTTTGCTTTTAATTCCTCGAGGAGCTCAGTCCTCATTGAGGCTTGCCAGGTCTGAGCCGGTGAAAGGGTGATGTTTGGAGCTGAGTGCAAAATTTGACTGGGGGAAAAAATGGAGCTGGTTGGTTTTGCTTAAAAAATGAAAGAAAATAAAGGTCCCACTAAAATTCACCCATGGGCCAAGGAACAAACGTGATAAATTGCAGCCTGGAGGGTAATTCTTCTGGAAAGGTAAAATCATCTAAAAATAGCACCTTAGCCCGAAAGTGCTTCATTGACAATAACTGCAGTGTTGCTACGGTGATGCTGGAAAAAAAATGATCCTTGATACTTACACTGCCACAGAGCCGTTCCCCCTCCCTCCTGTGCAATGAATCAACAGTTAGTATTAAAATTAAAGACAAATTCTGTGTTGCCTTTCAGGGTTTTTTTCCTTGCCTGAATGCTTTTCTGTTCCACTCTGTGTCACCCAGATGAATGAAGCACCAGCAGAGGAAGGCACTGAAATAAAGTTTATTGGTCAGCGGGGCGATCTGTCTCCCTCTTGTCTCACTGCGGCGTAATACCATTTCTTTCCGTGAGAGCAGCTTGTTTCAAGAGCAGAAAGCCCCTGGTCAGAATGAGACCCCAGGATGAGACCGTTCGTGGCTTTTCTTTTTTTTTTCTGCATGGCAAATAAGACATTGTATTGGTGAAATCCTGAGCCTTTTTTTTCAGGAGTTCAGGTTAAACACCCCACAAGCTACAGGCTACCCTGCCTGGCGAGGGTTTTAAGAGAAAACTACAACCCTAGATTTCTTTTCAGAAAGCAGAGTTTAGGCAGTAAGCGCTTTCTTTTCTTTCAGCACCCGTACGAACACCCCAAAAAGCAGTGCTGTGCCCTTTAAGCAGGCCAAGCATCACCCCCTTTCTGCAGCTGCCTGCCTGAGGTGCAACTGCTAAATGGCTCGGTCTGTAAAGCAGCTGCATCTCGGATGCAATCCGTACAGCTGGTGGCAGAGCAGTGGCATTGTATTCTTAATTTCCCTATTCAATGCTGGCTGTAATTTTGTGGTGCTTTCCCTAGACAAGCGAAGGGATATTTAAAGACACAGTGGGTCCTCTATGATGTTTTCTGCTCGCCTTGGAGAGTTGGTGTACACCAGCCATGCTGTAGACAATGTTGTATGAATGCAGAAGAAGATATATATCCATATGCCCTTAAAATTAAGTCCAAACTCTAGCTGTATATAGTGTTCTTGTCTCTGACTCCACGTTGATGTTGGGTTACAGCCATCAGTATGCAACAATTTCCTTCTATATGCACCTTCCCTATCCTAAAGAAGATGCAGCATCTAAGTTGCATGGGTTCAAGCAGTGAGATAATTAGATTTCAGATAACTCGTAGCATTCTGAAGCTATGAATTAGATTTTATGAAGAATAATTTAAGAGTGACTGGCTGGCGATGTGGAGGATGGAATACTAGATGGCAAAGGAGCATGGCTTTATTAAATGTCTTTCAGTGTCTTTGCTCCAGGTCAATTCTTAGGCCAAATCCTATTCAATTCAGAGAAGGTAGAGGCATCAGAGAATTTGTCATGTTACATAATCTTTTTAAACAGTGACTCAGACCCATTTTTTTCGAGTTTGAATGTTTAGGACGCTTTTTTTTTGTAGATAACACTCCAATGGTGAGGAAGAACGAGAAACTAAAAGAGAGGTTAGTTTAGTTTTTCATGCAATAAATGGGAAGATAATGATGGGTTCTTATCATGATGAAGCACTGAGTGAAAGGATTCAATTCACAAGAGCATTATAGGACACTTGCAACGAATTTCATAATGCTTTCCTCCACGTGTTTATATATAGCATCCTGCTTTTGTTCAGCTTTGCCAAGCACGCAGGGTATGGAAAGCTGTGTTTAGAAAGTATCCTGGTTCTGGTTTGCAGGGGTGCTGTCCTGTGCTTGCTGAGCCTCGCACGCGCTGGCACCGCGACACCGGCCGTGACGGAGCCGGTGCCGGGTCGGATGCCGCACGTGGGCTTCGCCGCCGGCCGACAGGCGGAAAGCAGCAGTGTGCTGGGGGACAGCAAAGTTTGGTGCAGCTGCCACGGTGGTTTGCAGAAACCGGGCGCCGTGGCAAACCGTTCCGGGACACGGTTTCGTCTTTCCACAGGGTCTGACGTTCAGCGGGAGCCGTGCCAGAGGCAGGAGCCTTGCCAGGCTGCCAGCCAGGGCACCCTGCCCTTGGGAGGCCGCTTCTCCCAGCCAGCGCTGAGCTCCTGCTGCCACGCGCGGTCCCCGATCCGGGAGCGCGGAAGCGTGTCCGGCCCTGCCCTCCGCTGCGCTTCCCTCGGGTGCAGCTCTCTTGGTAGCTCCAAAGTGGAATTAGAGCAATAGCTTTGAAAGCTGAAAAAAACATAGCATTGGAAAGAAGGTGTTAATTCCTGAATTGTTGATCACTTAGGCAAAGATGGAAGGGTAAGTCTGCCATGATGGCCTAAATTATATCCCCTGTGTCAGAACCAGGTGGGTTAGGAAACTGCAGGTGTCATAAATGTTTGGAGTACGTTGCAAGAAGGGTCACAGTGGAAACGTTTTTCCTAATCGGAAGTTCAGTTTTCATTAGAGGTTGTGCCAGTGGGAGATAACGTTTGGATATGGCTGAGTCTGACTCCTGAACCACCTTCAGGCAGGGTTAGCTGATGCAGCTCTTTATTTGCAATTCACTTCATAGGGTTTGTCTTCTCAGTGGACAGGTAATATAAGATGGTCTCTTATTTTACAAAGAGGCCACAGTTACAGTCTCCAGGGATCATTGTCTTGATGTAGGTTAGAGTTGCCAAATAATTGCATGTGTGTTTGTGTGAAAGAGAGATTCTACAAATAAATCATCTGCCCCTTCTCTTCTGGAGATAACACATGGTTAAGGAAGAGCAGGTACCTCGAATCTGCTTATCTGACCTCTGGCTGAGATGTCACTCTGCATACACACTGTGTAATTTTAGATCCCTCGGGAATCCCTTCTAAGTATGTTGAACAACCATCTGCATATTTCTCCTTCTCCCCTAATGCCTTATTGATTTTATCATTGTGTGTAATTCCTTTCTCTTCTGCTTTGATGATAGTAAGTTTGCTTTAGTACATGACTGCCCTGTGGTAGCCTCTTTACTCTCCTTACAGGGCTTTGAAATAAAAGAATTATTCAAAAATTGTAAAAAAAAAATACCGTAGGGTTGGCTTGAAGCTTGGAAAGTTCCTGCTTGGATGAGTATGTCTGGAGGACAGACCGCTTCTTCCCTGCCCCAGCGGGGAAGCGCTCTGAGCTTTGCGGCCCGGCCGCGGGGCAGCCCTGGCGCGGGCAGGGAAGCAGGCGGGAAGCGCGTGGAAGCGGGGCACGTTCCGCCGGGAGCTCCCCGCGGCGGCCGCCCTGTCTGCGTCCGCGGCGCTCCGTCCGCTAAGGACGGGCCGTGGCCTCTTCAGACAGCAGCAGCTTGACCGCAGATGGGGGGCAATGAGGGCATGGCCTGGCCTACCCCTGCCCCGAGCTCGGGCTGCTTTTTTTTCCGTTGAAAGGCCCTCGCAGGCCCTATGTTCCTCTTTCACTTCCTGCAGTAATTACCAGGTTGAGGTTAAGGGCCCGTAATATCAAACGCTTAAACTGCTGTAGCAGAATCATTGCTTTCTGTGTCCGTAGGGCATCTGTAGGACTAATCTGTTGTGTAATTTTGAGATCTCAGAAGGTAAAAGGGGCCCTTTCCCACATTTCAACCTCGTCTAATTGATTAAGATAGATTAATAGATTTAGATAGGTTATCCAGAACTAGTGTTCCGATCTTACTGTACATGCCAATAAATTAGTGACCATGAAGGACAGGTCTGCAACCTACTCGTGTGACTTACTGTGCTTTGACTGAGGCTGACGGAGGTTGAGGAAGATGTAACCAGATGTCCTTGAGAATGATCTTAACCTTGGCCTGAAAAACAGTGCCCTCTCTAGAATGAGATGTGTCTGTGTTAATTGCTGCTCTTTTAACAGCTCTAGCCACTGCAGTAGATAATTCCCAGGTCTGTGAAATGTCATCCTTGTGTCTTGTATTTCTGCAATTGAATTAGTGTAACAGAGAGCTTCAAGTGGACTGCAAATTAGCAGGCTGAGATCTTATCTTCTCTACAGCATCACCTCTTATTTCTGAGCTCCTCGACCACACAGAGCACCTGCCCAGCTGAACGCGGTGGTGCTTCTGAGATGGGGCAGCCGGCCTAGCTGGCGGCGTTCAGGTTTTGCTTCGCTTCCAGACGCTCACCCGCACTCCTCGCAGCAAGGGTCCCGCAAGGACCATCTGCCTCTCAAACAGTGACAGTGTTCTAGTACTGCCTCGGGATGCGCTCCTAGCTGCAGCGTGCCCGGAAGGGCTGTCACGTTCTCACCCTCTCGCCCCTTCAGTGCTGGCACGCTGCCTGGGGAGGCCGGCAGGTGAGGCAGTCTTGCCCTGCAAGGCTTCACTCTGTGCCCTCTGCCCATGCGCGGGTATCATCCTGTAAGTTTTTGCAAAACAAGCCTAAACTAAGCAAGGCAGCCAGTCACCCGAGGTAACTGCTGCAGAGGCTTATCTGTAGTGATCACATCCACTGCAGAATGTTTTGTTGTCTCGAATGTGGCTTTTGCTTAGTTCGGGAACATTGAGTAGGAGTATAAATATAGTTCAGACTTTCAACTGTAGCTTTGTAATTCTATGTAAATCTCTATAAACCTTACATTCTGACTGAGATCCGGACAGTTCATTAAGGCTACAAGCACTTATGGATAGGACAAAATAGTTTTTGCTCTGATCCTTCTTTGGTCTGTGTACGTCTGTTTCTAGCTGATTGCATGGACAACAGAGACCATCTGCTTTCTTGCATTAGGTTTTAGCTCTGAGTCTTGTATCATACCACTATCACTGCTCTCAGCCTTGAGAATTGCTGTTGCATTCAAGGCAGCCCTTCTAAACATAATCATCTTAACTACCTTCCAGGGAAGAAAGCAGAAGCCCATGTTTTGTACTTCTGTCTCAATTAAACTGTCCTTACTCAAGCTTTTGGAGACCACAGATCCGTAGGTCAAGACTGCAAGGCAGATAAGGGCACAGCTTAATACCTGATCGCCAGACAGAACTGACAATGAATAATCCCTGATCAGTCAAGATGTTTGGTCTCAAATTGTTTCACATCCCTCCTTTATGTTCCAAGAGGTATAATATTCTGTTGATGTTCACCGGCCAAATAGAGGTGAACTTCACCTCAGGAGAGTCTCATTTTGAGCAATAACTTGCTTCCTGCAGTGTTGGCTCAGTTGACTTGTTGATCTTGATTTGACTGACAGGCCTGTGAGTCAGGTTTGTGAGTCTAGTTCTGGAAATAACCATTTTCGGTTCCAAGAATAAGAGCTCTATTATTGCTTGTGACGCTAGACCTGCTGTCCCTGCTTGAGCAATGGACCAAAATAGTCCATGTCTCTATAACGATGCATTTTTACACCTACATTATTGCTCTTGTGAGAGAAAACCTCTTTGTATTCCATAAGAATTCAGTGTGTTTGCTTATGTTCATATTGGTAGAGCACATAAGGGGATTTAGCAAAGGATCCTTTATTATGGGTTGCTGACCACAGGAAACATTTATAGGAAGTAACTCCCTCCCTCATCTTTCAGGCTCTTTTTGTCATTTCCTTATAGTGGTACCTTCCTATTTTGTATTACTTTCCCAAATAATTTAATTTACAGTGATTTGCTTAGCATACTGCTTGTCTGAGGATGTGTCTGCACTTTTCTTTACAGCCTCCTGTTTCCTCAGTACAAATGCTCCCTTGACTCCTCCTGGTTCCAGTGCTGCTATTAGATTTGGTCAGCATTAATCTTCGGTTAAACAGAGCTGCATGCAAAAATGCATGAAATAAAAACTTTATTAAGGTTGCACAGTCAGTTTCTCAGAAAATAGGATTAAGGGTGTTTGGTGACCTTAACACAGTCCCTCTGGGTATTATCATACAGACTTTGGTCGTAATACATGTGGCCCCAAAACTATTCTAACTTGAGCCAAACTAATGTATATATTTGCCTGCTTTCTTTCCCTGCTGTTCCAAACACCTTTTTTTCAAGTGAGAGGTGTGGGCCCTGTCTGGCCACTGTTCTACATGTGGGAGCATTTACTGCCATGCCTGTGCCATTCCCGGTAAGGATACAAGGGGAGGTTTCCTCCTGTTATATACTCAGCAGACAATAGGCAGCAAATGCAGAAAGCAGCATATGTGTGGCATTATAATTCCCTTCTTGTCTACCAGGTAGACAGTTGGGTCTGTTTTTTAATAATGTTTCAAGCACAGTGCAAGCTGAAACTTCTGGGAGAGCTCTTAGTAATTGTCTCAGTAACTGGAAGGATCCCTCCTTACTTAGCTCTCCCTATCATTGGTTTTTAAGGCTTGAGAACTAGTTTTCTCTGAAGAAAGAGAGAAAGGTGACAACTGGCTGGTCTTAAGTATGTGTCTGAAATGCCCATCTGTTTGCCACTAATGCTTGTGCATTAAGGACACAAATGCTCGATCTACCCAGTGTGTGAGCAGAAATAGCTGTAATGTTACACTCTGCCAGTGTGGAACAGAGCTTGTATGAAGGAGAGGTGGGCCGGTGCCATGGCTTAGCTGTGCCTAGTGCTGGATCCATGAGGCTGGGATGTTTGGTGACCAGTTTGGTAGATGTTTGGCACAGGAGAAGAAAGAGTCAGAGACTGCAAACTCCTCTAATTGTATCTGCCTGTGAAGACACTCCATTAAAGACCCATCAAATACATGCTGATGCCCATGTGTGCGGTGGCTGGGGTGTCACAGGGTGCTGCTGTGTGCCTGCTCACAGCAGCAGCTGTGCTTCTACAAACACAGCGGCGTAAGAGATCCTGATCTGCTGCGCCACAGTCAGGAACGAAAAGAGCAATGATGAACCAGACCAAACCAGACTGTTGGGTTGGTAACCTGAACTTCTCTTCCTCCATGCACTTAATTGGTGAATTCCATTAACTTTAACATCCACAGCCAGCCTTTTTTAACACATCAGCAGCCAGTTTTCAGCAAGTGGAGCATAGTTTTCCATCCCTGTGGCTTAGCATGGGAAAATGCACCTTATGACTTGGTACCATGAGCAGCTCTGTTTCTGGGTGTCTGTCCCCTATTTGTGGTGGGACTTTGGGTAACTTCAGCTGCTCCCCCAGCTCTGAGCAGGCGATAGCAGCAGGGGAAATTAGTAATCTGGGAGCTGCTGCTTCTTACGTGGCAGCAAGTGAGACAACCTGTGTCGTGTTATCAAAGCGGTCCCGATTTGTGGTTAAGGGTCCAGCTTTTCAAAAGTGCCAAAGCAGGCACTTTTTAATAGGCAGATAGCAGGCATATTTTAATAGGAATCTGATCTTTCACGTGAACTGCTGTGTGTTGCCATCTGTGATGGCTATCCAACATCTCACAGCACTGCGAAGTAACCGCACGGCAGGATCCTCTGGAATCGCACATTCACCCTCAAAACATGAGGGTAATTGCACTCCTGTGTGTTCATAAACTACAGCAGTCAGATGAAGAGAGATGACAGTGATGATTTTCTAAGGGCCTAAAAGATTCTGTAGCCCATTAAAGCAGTTTAAGTGACTATTTTTTCTACTGTTTTTTTTTTTCCATTATTGCTTAAAAAGCAGAAGGTTCAATTCTACAAAAGGGCAAAACGTCCGCTTGATTTTCACACCAATTAAGCATAGGCTGAATGTTAAACACGCACTTAGGAGCATTGCCTCATGAAGATGATCAGCTAAATGGGACTCTGATACTTTCTCAAAAATACATGTAAATAACAAGATGTTTAGTATGAGATCTGCTGAAACCACTAACTAAATCAGCTGCACAGCACTTCTTGGATGTGTGCTCTGAAGTAGACAGTGCCTGCAATGTCCATCCATACAAATGACTCCCTTCTCTTTCCCAAATGAAAGGAGAAGCCTATTTCAGCTAACAGGGCGATGCCAGTTGGAGCCATGAATGCCTCAAATGGGCCTGTGTTACTGACTACGTCTCTGATTTGGTTCTAAATCAGTTGTTATGAAAAGAATTTACCTTTATGAAAAAGACTAAATGGAAATGTGCAACTGTGCTTTGTGAGGGAGGTTGAAAAGGAAGCCCAAAATAGCCAAGGACTGCATCGCAGTATGGCTGCTGCTGTCCTTGTAATGACCTGGATAGAATGCATACAGTAGAGTGTATAATTTCAGGGGATATGCTGGCAGTAGTAGAAGACCTTTTAAATGTTCAGACTTGGTAAAATGTGCTAAATGTTACTTGGGGTGGTAGCTTCCCAGTTAGGAAAAAATATCACTGTGCAAAATTCAGCAGCATTTGTGCTAGTTGTCATTTCCATTACTGTTTTTGTTAACAAAAGTCAAGTTTGATTAGGAACTTTCCCAGCACACTACTGCACCAGACTTAGGGCAGAATAATGTGCATGGTGCCTTTTTTTAACGTTACCCAGGGAATTTCTATTCTCATATTAACTAAGGTGACAAAAATTTCTCTAAAGCTGCAGAGATCCTTTAACATGGGGCAGATGTTGTTCCTTTCTCTGTAGAGCAAGGAGGGTCCTTACATAGCACAGTGATGGGTGAAGATCAGTTGATCAGGTAGGAAATATGTACCCCCCGATGCAGCATCCAGCTCCTTGATGCTCCTGCCAGTAGCTTTGGAAGGGATGGAGGAATATCCCTGGCTTTACTGGCTGTTTTCTCTCCTGGTGCAGACGCTGCAGAAGGGACTTCGTCTCCATCCACATCTCCACGCGAGGCAGCCCGGCTGCTCCCAGCGGCTGCCGCAGGCAGGGGCTGCCCCGCTGGCCGAGCACCTCCTGCCTGGAGCCGCAGGAGCCTCTTTGCAGGACTCGGTAAAATGGCTTTTCATGGCTTCCAAGGACTCCACTCCCTCCAAACCTGGTGACGCTTCTCAGTGGGAGGATGAACTGTCAGTTGTCATGGGACTAACGAAACCCCAACAGTGAATACGCGGTGGCAGTAAAGCAGCAGCAAGCGAGTCAGGTCCTTTTTTAGCTATCAGTAGGGAGGCTTCGAAGGTGTGTTCAATCACTTTACAGGCTCTGGTGGTATTTGCTAAATTTGCTTCGAATGCATTGAATTGCAGCTTCCCAAACATGCCATGTCCGTGCCTTGAGTTCCTCCTGCGCCACCAAGGAGGATGCAGCGTGGCAGGTAATGGTAACACAGAGCTGTAAAGAGCCTTCAGGAAGGCCCTCTGTTGCTGTCACGAACTGGCGGAGATCAGCCTGAGACTTTGAACGGTTGTTAAGGTGGGCAGGGACGGCAGAGAAGCACGAGCCAGATGAGCAGCTCAGCCATGCCGCAGCTTAGCCTCAGTGTGCGCAGGCAGCTGTCCCAGGCTGTCCAAGCTGTGTGTCCAAGGAGGACACCCAACTAGGTAACAGCAATGGTGCTGTTACTGTTCCGTCTGCGCGCACGTCAGAGGGAGGCCATGCAAATTGCACAAGAAGTCTGGTCCAGATGAGATATCATTACAGCAGGCAGTTACCACAGTGTGAAACAGGCTCTTGACTACCATGAAATAGGATTCTTTGTAAAGGTTTAACATCTAAAGCCCAATCTTACAAAAGCATCCAAGTGAGTAAATGTGGGGCTATGTCTAGCATGAAGGCTTACCTGCTCTGAGCTAATTGCAGGATCAATATTAAAGCATGAATCACGGTTTTGTGCGATCTGTATCAAGAGTAACAGAAATAAATCAAGCAGTGCAAATGCAGAGCATTTAATCCTGTAAGCGCTCAGGAAATGTGTGTTATTCTCGATGTCAAGCAGCAGTAGGAGCTCTTAACTATGCTTTATAGAGCGGCAAGAGTGCAGTCAAAGGTTCAGGTTCCTTGCCCAGGGTTGCAAAAGACGTTGGTCAAAGTGGGGTTATTCCCAAGTTCATTTTTCTCTAATTAAGGGTAGCTGGTTCTGTCTTGGAGATGGGTGCCCCAGGTGCCTGCTCTGACCTCGTGGTTGAAAGGGACATAAAGTACCAGTCTCTCAGATAGAAAGGAAAGACTAGAAGGACACTAAAGAAATGCTGTTTTATCTAATATCGGCTTTGTGAACTGCATCCAAAGAGCATTTGTTTCTGTATTGGCAGTTCTACTTTGCTCACCTCATTACCTAAGCATTTTTAAGGAAAAGACTTGGTAAATTGACTTTGGATAATAAGACACTGAGATTTGTAATTGATGGTGTGTCTGGGTCAACTGTCTGGGACTGTGGAATTATCTGCATCTGCTTTGGACTCCCGTGGCATCGTACATGGCAGTGTGACTGGCACTGACGTACAGCCTGGGTTCCTCCTGTGGGCCTGTAAATCGTGCTGCTTCTATGCTCACATCCTCACCAGTTTTCCAGTAATATCTCCCAAACTCCTTCTCCACCCACTTCCTTAGCTGCTGAAATATCTGGGCATGTTTACAACCACTTGTGCTTTCCTGCAGCAGAAGGGTCCTCCTAGGGCTGCTGGGGAAACTTGTCAGATTGAGAGAGGTTTTCAGAGCCAAGAGCAGCCTTCAATCTGAGTTACTGTGCAACTAAACTATTATTTTTTTCATTGCAAAGGTTTATGTGGAGCCAGAAGAGTTTCTGCGTTCCTTCTCTGCAGGTTGCATGGATTAGCCGCACTGTGCATCATTTGATCACTAATCCTAAGGAAATTCCAAACACACTCCTTACGTTGCACTTTCTGAACACTGCGTTAGGCAAATAACTCACCATACGAGAAAGCTTAGCACATTAGAATGCAATGGGATTTTTAAAAACAGCTCAGGTTAAAATGGTAGCCATCATCGACTGTTTGCCCGCGGGGAAACCAAGAAGGCATTTAGGTTCAGAGGTGAATCAGTGTATAAACCGCACCTGCTTTGTGGAGAGCACCCAGGTGCGAGCGATGCCGTCTGGGCTGCCCTGGGCAGCTCGCTGGAGGCGGGGAGGGGTGGCCACAGCAGGTGCCACTGGGATCCTCTTGGTACTTGCATTGCTCTGTCTGGAAAAGGGGGATGCATTAACGCACTGAGTTAGGCAGCTTCATCAAGTGGTCTTAGTATTTGACCTATTGTATCCTGGCGGTGCAGCACTTGACATGCTAGTTATAAAGTAACCTGGCCACCACTACCTTGTAGAAGAGACCAGAATAGGAGATACCCGTTCAGTTACCCCAATTCTTGCCATACTGCTAGTTAGTTGAATCTTATGAAGCTCTCTCATGCAGCCAGATGAGAGCATATGGGTAGCTAACAAACAGGACACAAAGGGGCGTTCGGGGCAGCTGTCGGAGAGCTGAAACCTGATGTGGCGTCACGGCTGCGAGAGGCGAGGCCCGGCGGAGGTCTGGGTCGCTTGCACACTCCCGCACTGGGGCCATGGACAGCACTGCCTTAGAGTTAGGGCCTCCATTCTCTTCTTAACAAAATACTCGTCAGGTCCTCGTCGGACCTGGCAAGCAACAGCAGCGTGTTGACCTGGCTGCTGCCGCGCGTCGCCCCGTGCAGCCCTCCCTCGCTGTGCACTGACCGCACACCGGTGGGGCGCCAAGGACCAGCGGAGCCCGGGGTGTTTCCGAGATCGCTTCTGTGTATTTCACCGTTTATTTATTTTTTTCCTTTCTTCTTTGCAAATCAGCTGAATTCATTTCTAGTACCTGCTTCACTTATATTTTTATTTGCTGTCTTGTCTGGGCGGATGATGGTTTAAGAGAGCCAAGCAAAACAGACTTGTCCTCAAGTCAACTGGTGATGAATAGATTTTGTATCTGGCCTGGTGGATTTTCCTGAGAGTTTTTCATCCTCAGTTCCTGTTTATGTCTATAGGAGTTCTCAGTTTGCTTCCAGGAACAGAATTTTGTACAAACTTAATGGTGTGGTCTTTTTGTCATTTAAGAATATCAGTGCACTGTATACCCATGGTACATCCATAACTGACATGCAAACACTGGTTACAATATTTATATGTAATTCTGAAGGTAGGAACCTGACAGCTTTAACTTTGACCTTTAGGTGGGACCTGTAGGCCTTAGGACTAACTGTCGGTTAAGTGGTTCCTTTCTTTTTAAATGAAAGTTTTCATCCTAGGCACATAATTTTAAATTTCTTCTTGATACATCTTAAGCTGGCTATGGGAAAGTGAGTGTTTGGTGCTATTGAGAATTAAGCTGCTTTAATTCATTTTACATTGATTTTTGATGGTTTGTTAGCCACTTTTAAAAATATAGGCCATTATCTCTTGCAGTGTAAATACTGTAGAAAATGTCACATTTAATAAAAACGGTGACCTCATTCTGAGCCTTATTTTAAATTAGTTTCATTATTTTACTCAGTATATTACCTATTCATGTATCCAATTGTATTTATTCAATGGCGACAAGGATATTTTGATTAATTCCAAGACTAAACATTCTGTCCTTCACTTGCAAATTGCCAAAAAAAGAAAAGAAAAAAAAAAAAGATAAAAAAAAGGTAAAACTCTTTGTACTCCCAGGGCTAAATGCATCATTGGGGTGTCAGGAATGCTGCTGCTTATGTGCAGTTGAGGGAGGATTCATGTTATCATGAATCTCTCCCTGGGGCGGTTATTATTATAGCAAAAATAAAATGCAACACACAGGTCTTGTATCTGCCCAATGTTTATTTACAGACCCCATTTAAATGGAGAGTAAATGACCAGATGAGCCCTACTGGTTGCTCAATTAGATAGTAGGTTATCATTCCAGTATTCCTTTGCTATTATTCCTGGCTTTCTGTCAGCTTTGCCTTTCTCCACTGAAATGCTATAATATTTAAAAATAATAACATGTAAAGTGAGAGAACTGGTATTTCCAGAAAGCCCTTCCATTACATGAAGTAGTTTCTCACTGAAGTGGGGAATTGATGGTGTTGACCTGACTTCAGCGGGACCGGTCCTGTAGTTTCTGACTGGAAGTGGGAAGCTGCCTTCACCTTGCAGATGAATTTTATGATGTGATTCCCGAATCCTAAATCCCCTGCCTATTCAATTGCCCCCCCCTGCATTGGAGCCTGGCGTAAATAAGACATGTTTGAGCCATACGCTGACTACTTCCAAGCAGTGGGCAAATGCTTCCAAGCAAACAGCCACTAATGTGTGCGGTGCGAGGCCCAAGGGTCAGTCTCACGCGGGCTGTGCAGATGCCTGTCTGGGAGGCTGGCGTTTTGGGAGGGCCCTCTGCACACACACGCCTGGAAAAGAGTCCAAGGCAGTGGAAAGCCAGGCTCTCCTGACTACGAAATGCTATGCAGAAAGGCTGATAGTGGCATAGACCAACCATTTTCCTGAGTGTCTTCCAGAGAGCAGCTTTTCAAATTTCAGGGCAACAATTTTGCTCTCAGGTCTGTACCAATCTTTCTCTCTCATGCTGTATTCAGTCCCCAGGAGAGACTTCCACTGACATTAACTGATCTTCTCTGCATTATGGATCTGAAAGCAGAATTTTTGTGCTCAGATTGCAAGGCTCTGTAGACACCAAAGTAGGATGTTGTGCTGCAACCTTGTATAGACACGTATGCTAGAAACAGCAGCCTTGTGGTTCTAATTCCCTGTACACCAGCCATTAATGCCACCGTAATGGTTGCTGCATTTGTGGGGGCAGCACAAGGCAATATTTTATATAGTAATTTTCTCCCATAATACGGCAATTAATGTTATTAAGCAGTATGGAATATTCCAGCAAAGAATCCTCTTTACGAGGTAGTTAGACCATTTTAAAGACATCCCGTAGTTCAAGGATGCAAGTGCAAAAGTGCAAAAGTGCAAGCTAACTGGTAGGAGGGCTGGTCACAAAGACCGTTCAACTCCCTTGTTTCCTAACAAAGATAAGAGTGAAACTAAAGACTTCATCAGCAAATGACTCAGTTGGACTTGGAGGAAGTATCCTTCACACAGACTTGCCAAAATAAGCACTTTCTACTGCAAAATTCTGGTTGGATTGTTAATGTTAGCATGACACACTGCATTGGCATGAATTTTCCTTTGGCCCTCAGTGGCTGCACAGCAGAAAACATGACCTGCACGGCTGGAGAAATGTCTTCAGGACAGAACTCGCCATAACTTAATATCTCTATTACGTTTTTCAAGACAAGAGTGCTTGAAAGATACATCAGCACCACAGGAAGCACCTGCTGAGCAGTGTGAATCTGTTGGTCTAGATGTCAAATTCTTTTAACCTATTTGCCGTCACATCACCAGGTAGACTCTCAGGACTGACCTCATGTTTAGGAGGTCTAAATCTTCACCCTTGACATTTAAATCTCCCTCTGTGAAAACTTAGCTTAAAACTTAATAACAAACTGTGAGGGCAGCTGTCATAATAGTATAAATCTTCATCATGTTAGTGGGTCATGTACTCAGCCCCGGCAAGATGCATTACTTGCTGTAAAATTCACATACCTTCCTCCTGTGGATGTTTTCCTGATAGCTACTGGACTATTCTCACTGCTTGTGACTTACAAAGCAGAGCACTCCTGCAGAGACATAGAGGTTGGGAGCATTTATAGATTTTTTGCTGTGTGTGTTTTTTCTTTTTTTTATGTCTATTCTGCATTCCTGCATTAGAATGAGTTTTGCCGTGCTCACGTACTGCTGTTGATGCCTTGGCCTGGGGGCTTTTAAAAGAGAATCTTCTTTTAAACCTGGCTTCTGATAAATTGGTGAAAAGAACAATTGCCGTGAAGAGGCAAAGGATTTTGTTGTTATTTGAGTTCTCAATATTGCTCATTTTCTTTGCCTTCAATTTGGGTCTGTTCAGTTACTCTATTACTTTTATTATTTTGTTGCAACAGCATATAGGGGGTCTCAGCAATCAGCTCTGTTGTTCTGGACATTACACAGACAAAACAGAGGAAATTCTGAATTCCTTGAGGTCACTTTGAGTCGTGACATTAATAGGACCCATGAACTTAACCACAATCTTCTTGCAGTGAAATGTGGGCATGTTGAAATACTGTGCTGTGCTTAATCCCAATCTTCTCAATGGCAAATCCAGTTTTCATTGAGCGTTTACCTCAATAAGAAAATGGAAAAGAGTGATGCAGGAAGGGAAACATAGGACTAGAAAATGGGAAATCTTTTTTGTTTTGCTTTTGTTTTGTTACTTTGGTAGATTTACTGCTTGCAAAACCTGGTGTTAGTGACAGGAGACCAGGACTCCCACTGGGTGCCAAGCTTGGCTCTGACTCACCACGTCAGCTTGAGCAAGTCTCATTTCTCATTTCTTGAGTGGAAATCGTAGGTACACAGTTCATGGTGAGGCTGAGAGTTTGTAACTGCAGGGACCATGTATGTTGCTACCCAGACAGAGCCTGTCTACGTATTCATAGAAATCCCAATGGAAGAACAGAATAGTCCAGACTATTCGTATTTTTGTTGGTGCTAAGCTTTTCAGTGCACACAGTGAGAGCACTACTGAGTGCTCTTACTTATTCTTTAAGTAAATCATATGTGTTCTCTATCCAAAAGTCTTTCTGCTTTACACATAGATGTTTTGTTATTGTGACTGACTGTAATTTAAATTGCCTTTGTCTGGATTTAGCCTTTTGAGAACTGAGTCTGGGAGTAGCCTGTGGTTCGTCTACTTTGTTGAGCCACAGAGGGAGAAAATTTACATCATGCCTGATGACCAAGGCCATAAGCAGTGGAATGGTTTCTTTGATATAATTAGAGATTGCTTTCAGTTTTACTCGCTTTCTATTTCAAGGTCTATGAGAGGAACTGATTTTCGAGTCTTCTTGAACTGTGCATAAGCTTCAGCAAAGCCATGAACACGCAGAAAGCAGGGCCAGTAAAAAAAAAGCAAAGTGAGGGTATCAACATCGGTATTTTTAAAGCACACCTTAGTCAATTTTACACCCAGAATGGTTTAATGTTCTTCACAGTAGTTGTATCCCTGTGAGTTGTTTACTGAATAACAACTCCTTGAAAATAAAATTTTATTGCGTAAATAACTACAGAAAGTATTTTTTTGTGATACTAGTGAATCTCTTTAGTTATGCCAGGTCTACATACCTACCCTTCCTGATCTTAGCTACAGAGCTTCTAAATCTCCATAAAGTGAAATGTTATGTCTCCAGCTGCATTCCCATCATTTTATGCATCCCTGCATTTTGTTTATTTTGTTAATATCGTCTTAACTTGGCAGCAAAACGGTCAGATTGGCAGGGTCTGGAAAACCAGATGGTAGAAAGGGTGGAGGGCCAGCGAGTCACAAGCAGTCTGGCCTGATTTGCAGGGGACTCCTTGCACCTTCAGGAGCTCCCCCTCCTCGGAGGCCAGTTCCACCCTAGCTAAAAGCTCAGGAGCTCCTTGCAGGACGCAAGGGACAGCCCCGGGCCGCCAGAGCTGAGCCAGGGCCTCCTGCTCCCACCCGTCGAGTGGGAGCGTTCGAGGGAGCGCCACAAAAGCCACCAGGAGCCAAGCTGGACTTTCTATAAAAAACTAACTATAGGCGTTATGACTAAGTGCCAAATCCATTTCCCCCTCTTTTGGGAGCCATTCAATAAACTTTATGTTCTGAGGTAGAGCAAAACTGCTGTAGTTTAATGCAGTGTTTTATTCATGTTCCCTGCTACTCTTTAACACCTGATTTTTGCTAATACTCCAGAGTGAATTTTCTTTTTCTTTCTCAATTACATTAATTAGCATGAAATGCTCCGTGGCCTCACGTTTCCCTCAGGGGGCTCCCTTTTTCCTCCCCAGAGAGAAGCCTGTACTTTCTGGAGGAAATATTTTCTTACATTTTTGGTTCCGGAGCTGTAGCCCAGCCGGCTGCCACGCAGAGGGCCCGCGCGGTTTGGGTCTCTTTGCGGCATCTGCTGCGTGCGCCAGAAGCGCCCTGGGATGAGGATGTGCTCATTCCTTGCCACATCAAACACTTCCAGGCGTTGTCACCTGCGCGGAAGGGAGGCAGCGATTTCCGTGGTTTCTGTAGCTCCGGGCCTGGGAGCCAGGCGCTGATCGCGTCATCTCCAGGCTTCTAGCCCGGAAGCGCTAGCAAAAAAGCAGTCAGTGCAGAAGGCAAAATTTTCAGATTATCGGTATCAATGTTGGGCCTCCCTTTGCAAAACCTTCGGGCACTGTTGATGCAAGTCCTTGGGCTTCAGCCAGAACAAACCATGCCTAAAAATGAAAAAAAAAAGACACACCTGAGACAAAAACTCCATCCCAGAGATGAACCCATAAAGAAACAAATTCAAAACGGAGATTGTCATGGTGGTTTTCATTCAGCTCTTTTTAACTGACCCATTTTCACATTCGTGATCTTCAGGCCATTGATTTTTTAAATGATTATAAATTTTTTTTTTTTTAAAGGAAATATAGAACTTCAGCAGAACATCAGAAGAAATTCTACTCAGCAGAGAGATGCCCTAGGGTTGTAAAACAGTCTCCTCCCGAAAAGCAAGCGGACTTTAAAAGCAAGAGTAGCCAGCACACTGGATTTTGCGCAGCAAGGGGCGGCGCCGCAGGAGGAGCTTTCTGAGCTAATACCTCTCTTTTAGCTCACACTTGTGATGGGGGGAAGATTTTCAAAGGCCATCAGAAGCCATTAGTGGAGTAACTCCCGTGTGCAGCGCCAGAAAGGATCATCCCCATAAGCTTCATTCCCCAGCTGCCTCCAAGGCAGCATTTAGGATGCACCACCGTTCTCTACTGAGCGGAGAAGGTGTTCAGCTAGTTGCAGTAAACCTTGAGACCTGCAGGACCTCTCGGTGGGCAATGGGCTTTCTTTACGGGTTGGTAGTGGTAGTTTCCAGCTGTTAACAGGAACAGAAATGCCCAGAGGGTCTGGTCTAAAGAGTCCTGGAAGTCAAGAGGATTTTTTTCAGTTTGGGATCAGGCCTGTTGTATGTATATGGTATCCTTTTGATTTTGCCTCATATGAAGAGGAGATGATAGTACAGGACCGTCTTGCAGGCTCTGTATCATTTTTCCTTTAGAACAACTCTGCTTTTATGGGTTTGTGTTATCTCTCATTTTTCTATAATCTTTTTTTGCATTTCATAAATATTAATTCCCCAGACAGTCTCTTTTGTTTAGCAGTTTCCATCTATCACAGGCTTTTCTGTTTTCCTTTCCTCTCTCGTCCCACAGAGATGTCATCCTTTGCCATCACAAGTGAGAGCTTTTCAAAAGAAGCTGTTCAGCCCAGAGACGTAGGAGCGATATTTTACCATGTGCATTCTTTGCTTTCTCCTTTGTGTTCTTTTCCCTTCGCTTTCTAATGCCAGAGCCAGTCCTGCCAGCCTCTGACTCACCTACTTCCTTGGAGGGGATTATTATATTTAAAAAAATCCACTTCCCAACGCTTTTCTATACTGTCTTTCATGGACAGACATTTTCGAGTGTGTACATGTTGAGGAGACATCAAAGGCTGCTTTAACTGGGTGCTATTTAAACCCAGAGAGTTATACCCAGGCAGCCTCAGGAACAGTAATAAACTTGCCTTTTTTCCTCCCTTCACCTTCCTTACTGTGTTTCTAGCTGTTTTTAATGCAGATGAATAGGACGTGGTAGGGTAAGGCAGGTAAGCCATAATACTTTGTTTAAATTGCAATACTTCATTGCATTCACTTAAGCTGCAACCACTAAACTGCTTCTTACAAATAATGCTGCTTCTCCAAATGGGGCTGTTTTGGCTTCATATTGTCCACCTATTCTTGATAAATTGTGTATCTCTCATATCTCAGTTTATTGCAGCAAACCCAGTACTTTTCCAGAAAAACAATTGGTGCATGTTATTTCTAGCCCGGTCTTTTACATACCCATGAAGCTGGTATTTTTTTTCAGTAACATACTGGTTGATTTCCAGGACATTGCCAAGTCAGATTATTATATTAAAAAAACAGACCTGTACATGTAACACTTCTTTGTTTCTACTTTACTGATTAAGTGAATTTTTATTTATGGTGACGCAGCATGCTGGAGTGCTCTGACTTTCCTGAACTTCAACAAATTTCTGTTAGATGTCAGTGACGTATCTGATAGCTGTTTCGATAACTCATGAACTACGTTTATTGTTGCAGTACCTATTATACATTTTCACCAAAGACAATGCCAGTTGTCTACTGATAATTTTTCATAGTCACCAACTTGATACAGAAGTTACACCCAGTGGTGACTCTCCAAGTGTTGGCCAGGAAGGAAATAATAAAAAGATGCAAGTCTAAACCAAACATTTTGGATACCCACAATCTGCTGATACAGGTGTTCTTTGCTTGCACCACTTCCTAGCTGAATTTCAAGACTGCTCTTTAATCCATTTATTTAACTTCATGTAACTAGGAGGACTAGAAACTTCAGGGAGGACAAATATTTAAAGAGAGCTTGTTCGGATATTCCCCCAGGCAAGTACCAGGAAGCAGGGCTGAAAAATAAACCAGCTCTCCCTCTCCTTCCCTCCTTCCCTGTAAAATATCAGTAAACTCGCAGCAGGCCGTGGGAGCCAGTCCCACTGGGTTGGTTGGCGTGAACCGTGCCGGGCCAGAGCTTTGCAGGGCACCTGCTGCAGCGGGGCAGGGAGGAGGGCTGGGAGGTGAGGCCAGGGCTCAAACGGAGAGAAAGGCAGAGAAAGGCAGCCCCCCTGCCCCGGCGCTCCTTGGCTCCGTTCTCACATCTGGAAAGCTGGGGTGGCGTCATGTGCTTTGAAGCTTACAGATGGAAAAACTCCCGATAAGTACGGAGTGTTGTTTTAATCCCAGACTTCAGTGTGCAACAGCGGCTCCAGATGCAACTTCAGGAGGAATTATCCATCCTGCCAGCACCTGCAGATCCCCCTGCAGTTTATCTGAGCTTTATTTGGGAACGAGCAATTATTCCCATTGAATGTGTACATCTGTTGCCTTGAGCACCTAACAAGGCAGATCGTAGCTAAAAAACGCCCAGGGTTCGGTGCACTCAGGACTGCTCCACTCACCTGCCACAGGGCACAGAGTGACCTCGTAGTGTTTCGAAGGGGTTGTAGTTGTGATCTGTGGTGGAAGCCCGAGGGCATATGGATTACAGTTGGACCAGAAAATAGAATTGGGAGGGGAGGGCAACAGAGGACCAGTCCTGTCTGCAATGTTGGAGTGGGTGAAGAAGGGGCAAAAAGTGTTATTAGGCTAATGGATAACAAAAAAAAAAGAAATAAGTGCTTTTTTTATGTGCAGGCTTTGCATATCCTAGCTGGCTGTTCAGCAGTTCAATCTTGGCAAGGATTTTCTCCTCCTGGAAAGAGTGTAAGCAAACCTGGAGCTTCTCTGTGCTCAGGTGGTCTTTCTCTCACTGGAGAAGCACACGGGAGAGCAGGAATCATTAAAAGCAAACTTGGAGCAGATGTTCTGCATCAAGTTTAAGCTAGTACTGTGTGCTAGCTGCTTTATCTTAATCTTCTAAGTACTATGTGTGTTTTGGAGCAGTCTCTTACTCATCCTGTTTAGCATTCATGCTTTCCTTTGAAAAATGTTTGCATCTCCCCCCTCTGCTCCCAGCCCTCCACGGGTTTGAAAGTTCAACTTGAGCTTGAGCAGAAGGGACATGGAGGGGTCAGGTAGGGGGGCTAAGTAAAGAGCGCTAAAGCAAGCTAGGAAAGAGCAAGGAGATATGCAAGTGAAAGAGACGTTCAGGAGGAGCAAAGAGCTGTGGATAGCCATAAAACAACTGGGATTGCCTTGGTCTCCCCATAGAGTTAAGCAGTGGCTGAAAGAACACAGTGGAGTTAGAAACAGCAGTCAGAGACCCTTGAGCGTTTCTGAAGGCGCTGGTGTGGGGGTACACGTGCATGAGGAAGATGATGGCAAGGTGAAAGAAGAGAGCACCCAAGAGGAGGGAACAAGTTCAATGCAGTTCATTTTGTTCCTGGGAACAGTGAATCCCACATACTGCTTTCCCTTGTGAACAAAGTTTATTTTTAAACAAACAAACCCTGAGATGGAGTTAAGTTGTGGAACAGAGAAAACACATCTGAAAAACTGGAGGAGGAGCAGAGGCTTTGCACGGCTTCCCGGCTCTCGGAGAGGCACCTACTTGTGCTGGCTGGAATACAGAGCAGTTGGAAAATACCCCTGGGAATGGATTACAGAAATGGATATAGGCTTGCAGGCATCTGATCAAAAGCATTTAAGTGTGGTCCTTACAAGTGGGACTTTCAGATGATGATTTGCTCCACCCAGTATTAACCTCCAGAGGGATTTAAAAATGAGAGCAGATAGGCAGGCATGCACAAAATCACTTCTGCATCCCAAATACAAAAACAGACCGGTTCAGAGCAGGTGGATGCCTTTGTTGGTTCAGCTCTCAAGGTCAGCTGTGCTGATGCATCTCCTGTAATGCATGAAATGTTCAAAGAGCAAAAGCAAAAGCCACCATTAGTTACCAGCATGATTATGGGAGGCTTTTGTGCCACAGGGTGAAGGGCACGGTGGCCTTTGTCATCTGCCTGTGCTTGTGAGGGCAGGTCCCGCACCAGGCGGTGCTGAGGGAAAATTGCCGTGATTTGGGGGAGGAACCATTAGCTGTTCAGCTGTGTGGATCCGGTGGGTGGAAGGTGCTGCGCAGAGAGTTTAAAATGACACATCTCTTAACTCTAAGCTGTAATCTAGGTTTGCTTCTCCTGTCAAAAATATCAGATATTCTAGCACTGTGTGAACTTGTCACTTTTCGCCACCACTAAGCCCACACCAGCTGAAAGCTCTGGTGAAGGACAAACTGTCTAGGGAGTGATTCTCGGACCAGCTGAACTACAGAACAACATCAAGTCACAGAGTTTCTGAGGAGTCACCAGGTGCCTTTGCCGTCTTGACTGAAACCATCAGAAGGATGATAACTTGGACTAGGCTTCAGCCTGTCCTGCTGAAGGGGCTGCACGGGAGGCAGAGCAGCCCTGGCCCTGTGTCGGGGACAGAAGCCGCCCTGTTCTCCCTCTGCAAAGAGGAGGACACGTTTAGTGTCCATTTAGTGCCTGCGCTCGGCTCCGGTCGCGCACACAGCTGAATGCCTGGACTCACTCCTGGCTTTGGAAGCGGCTGCCACCCTCCCGCTGCCACCGAGATCCTGCCGCTCGTTTTCCTTGGCAAGTTTGCAGGAGAAGCAAGAGAGGAAAAAGGAAAAAAAAATCACATGCGACTTCTTTCAAGGGGAAGTTGAGCAAACAGATGAAAAATAAAAAGTAGTTGTTTGAAGTAACACGGAGATTTTTTATTTCCGTTGTAAATTAATGTTCAGTGTGCAGTCCCTAAATGGATCTGTTATTAGGTGAAACAGAAACCCCTTAGAAATCCCAGTAAACAGCTGTAGAGATAAGGAAAATTAACAAGGCATCACACAATTAATTGTAGCTTCCAGTTGTCTTAATCACTGATGAAAATTACTTTTAATGTGGCCCTTAGTCTCCAACATCAGAAGCGTAACGTGGCAGTTTGGGGCTTAAAAAACAGACAAGGCACTTTTAGGTTTGTCAGGATATTAAATGGTTATTTTGTGCGGGTGCCGTTCGCCTCCTGCGGAAGCCGGCGGTGCAGCCATCGGCGGTCTGCACGAGTGCTGAAACGGCTTCGTGTAACAGCATCGGGAAGTCTTTCCAAAGCTCAGAAATGCCCCCGCTGTCTTCCACGGGGCGTCTTGGGCTTTGGTCCCTGTCTGGGCCTAATGCAGACAGGGTTTTGGTCGGACTCAGTAACCGCTGCTGCCGTGTTTGGGGCTTGGCCTTCCTCGGGATCGATTGCTGATATTTATCTCAGGGTAGAAGAAAAGAGATGTATGAAGCTACTGGGAAAAAAAAAATCGCTTTCACCGAGAATCTTACTTCTTTACCACTTCATTCCACTGTGGAAAGTTTCCCAGGAAGCCAATTGTAATTAAGTTTAGAAAATGGATGCTAGCATCTTAATAAGAAATTAATTATAAGAATTTTGTTTTTCCAAGCAGAGGACCATCTGGTCCTTTTTGTGCAGTAGGAGAAAGGTGAAAAAGCAAAGTGTGCTTGCAGTTCCCGCTTAGCTGTAATTAAAGCTGTGGAGAAAGAGCAACCCCAGGTTAGCGAACATTAGTGAGCGGCACGTACAAATACACCAGGTTGGAATAGCAAGGTTACGTTTGAGCAAAATGCAACCTCTCCAAAGGAAAGTAAGAGGAATTCAATTAGATTGTGATGGTTTAGTAGGGAGAAAAAAATCAAATATGCAGAGGAATTAGGTATTTTAGCAGTCCATTTCAGGATGAGTTCATACAAATCATTGCATTAAAAAAAGTGTGTCCTCCAAACCTTTGTGCTGTCTGCTTAGATAGCAAGGGAGCCCCGTGGTGGAGACCTTACAGCCTGTTTATACACTGGCCAGTGTGACGGACCAAAGTCTCGGCAGGTGCGGGAGTAGCTGCCTTGTGGAATCTGTCCATCATTTCTGCCTGTAACCTTAAAACAAACAAACAAAACAACAAAAAAAAACAGATTCTGAGTGCGGGGCTGAGCCTGATCCCCTTGCCCGTAGGAGGGGTGGTCACCAGAACTGCGTGGAGGTGCTGGGCAGCTCACTGTGCCCCCACAGACAGCAGCTACTTCTGTCGTAGGGTAGGGAGACTCAGTGTGCTGAATCACAGGATTATGTAATTCACTTGTCTTCCAGCAGGTCACTGAAAGCCCAGAATTAGATCTAAAGAAACCAGTTATGCAGCTCCTCTCTTCTGGTTTTCTTATTTGGGTTTCAAGGGCTCTGTAACATAGCACACTGAGCTAAAAATTGGAAATGTATTACCCTGATTTAGCATGGGACCGAGAAAATTGCATTCAGTTAGAACAGTGGACACCCTGCTGAGACAAAAATAACTATTTCTACTTGACTGTGTGACACCTAAGCAGCAACCTAGAGCTACGAGAGCAGGAGCTGTGTTAGTGAGAAATCCATTAACGCGGGCTGCCAGGTCAGAGCTGCAACTCGGGAGAGGGAAAACAGCGTCCCAGGCAACTCTGGGCACTCTCACTCCCTGCCCTGTCTCTTCTGTTCAGGGGCTCCCACAATGTCCGTGGTGGTGTCTGAGCACGTGTCAAGGCTCAGCTGTCCCTTAATTTGATGTTGCATTTTCCTGAAGGAGATTTTTACTGTAAGCAGTAGCTGGCCTCTCTGCTTGTGTGGTGCTGTGGCATTTGCTGAAGTCCTTGTTGCTCATGCTTTTGAAGTGCCTGGATTTGCTTAGCTTTCGAGAAGAGCTTTACTTCCCTGAAATTTGCATGGAGTAGAGAAGGCACCATCCCGGGTTTGTGAAGCCTGAAGGACTCTCAAGGAGACACCTGTCCACATGGCAGCAGTATTTAGGTCACTTCTGACACCTGTTCTTGGAGGTCTCTAACGCCGGAGATTCCCCGCTCTGTTCTGGCATAGACTCTTCTCTCCGCTGGGATTTCTCCTGCATCTAAACCAAGTCTATCTTGTCTGGGTCTGTTGCTACTTGTCCTAACTACAGTGAATGCAGAGAGCAGACTACTTCCCTTCTCCTTGTGGAACTGAATCTGCGCTTGTGTATTTATGTGTCTGCCTCGCCCTGTTTCTCCCCCGACCCAGTTTATCTCACCCCTACCAGCACAACTTCTTGCAACAGAGTTGTGCAAGTCAGGCTTTCCATGGTCTCCCTCACGCCAGCTACATTAGAACGCAGCTTTTTATTCCGGTTTTAGTGGCTGTTCCCAGCGCCACCCTGGCTGACTCCATGTGTCCCCAGCACAGTGTTCCTCCTGGTGCGCTGTCTGCTGATGTCCATGGCATGCCCTTTGCTAACCGGTTCTCCATTTTCCTAGGTGGTGATTCATGTGCGCCCTGAACGCGGCCGAGGGGTTCGGAGATGGACAGCGCGAGTCTCCTCAGCGCAGCCAGCAGGGCCCTGGCGCCTTCGGCGCAGCCCCGCGAGCGCCTCCCTGCGCCTCCAGCAGCTGCGCGCGCAGCGGCCTCTCCGTCGCACGGGGCCTTCCATGGCAAGGCCGGGCGCGTCTCGCTCAGCCAGGAGGACACCAGTAAAGGGGTGCGGGTAAAGGCCGGGAAGTTCTCAGTTGAGAATCAGATTCATAACACAGCGAGGTCTTTCAGCTTTTTTTAATACAACCAGCGATTGATGCCTGCGCTTAAGGAAGGAGCCAGGAGCGGACAAACGCGTCACGCGCTGCCCTTTCCCGCGCCGTTCCACCCTGCGTCTCATCCACTTGCTTTCACTGCGGGCCTGCGAGAAAAGTGAGGCGCGTATCTGCCACATTCCCTTTCCTTCCTCCCTCCCGTTCCACAGCCAGCTTGAGACACTGAGAAAAAGATGACTGCTCTTTGTGCGTGCAGACTTCTCCTGCTCCAGGCTCCGGACTTCTCCTGTATAAATTACATTCCAAGAAACAGGCTGACACCAAGATTTTTGCTGTAATTATGCCTAGCTCAAGGCTCTTTGTCTTTTCTGATGATTTCTTACCTCGCAGATATAGTGCACTTAAACTCAGTCACATCATTTTTTTCTCTACTGTGTGTGTGAAGATTCCCGTGGAGCTTCAGGATGGCAACACACGTGGCGAGAAGCCGCGTCCTTGCGGGCTCCGGCTCTGCAGCGCTGTAGACGGAGCAGTGGTCCTTCTACCTGTTCTTCTTGGGGAATCTTCACAAGTCTCCCGCTCCATCTCCCTGTTCAAAACAGGCTTCCTTCGGGCTGTGCACTTTCATGTGCTTGTCCCCACATCCCACTTACTGCACGAGCCCTTTCACTAAATAGTTTCCTGCAAGCTGCGTGGGAATGGAAAGGCTTCTAAAGATGTTTGAGACTGTAGGGAAAGGTGTCACTCTTCCTGAATCCATCCCTTATTGCCTGGTGGAGCCTTATGCTGATTAAAAAGCTGGGGTTAACACATAGCTGCTGTTATTTGGTGTTAAGTCAGCACTGTAACACCTGTGCCAGGTGGAGAGCCAGTCTGTGATTTTTTTTTTTTTTTTAGGGAGATTTTGCATTATAAAGTTCACTGTAGTAACTTTTGTCCAGAAGAAAAAAAGACAGGACATAATTTCACACAAATTTGAAGTTTGTCCTAGGAAAGCACCTTCACCTATATGTGTTCTTCCTTCTGGATTTTGTAGTGTCATTTATTTCTAACACCCAAATCACACAGCTGGGCAAAGAGAAAATGCCAGAGGTGGCAGTGTCTTTATTGTCACCTCTGACCCTTAGGTAATGCGGCGGCTGCTGAATTATTTCACCCCTCCCTTTGGCATCACACACACATGTGAAGCGGGGTGCCCGTAAAGCAGCAAGGAGCAGGAGGGAATGTGTGAAGCAGCTGAGGATTCTTGGCAATATGGTGCTAGCAGCTACTGCGTAGGACTGTTTTCTCTCAAAAGCTTTGATCCTTTTTTTTTCCCTTAGCCATCATGCATTCTGTACAGTGGGAATGGAAAATGGTCTCATTATCTTGGGCTGCTATGCAGAGAATTGCTTGAAATGTATGCACATAAGGCCTTATCTTCTCTGTGGGGCAGTAAGTTCAATACATGAAACGGAAGAAGAAAAGCAGCTTTGTAATGTTCAAAAACTTTCTTCAGAGGGTGCAATTTGTCAGGTAAATGGCAGTATGAAGGATGATTAACAATGTTACTACTTAAAAAAAGTTATCACAGCCCAGGTCAGTTTAATTAAATCCCTTATTCTAAAATTCTCATACTCTTCTAGCTTCAGTGTTTGACTAATGTAGCTCTCACTGTCTGACACATATATCTGAATTTATAGAGGAAGAATAGTGGCTGTTTGTGGTGTGCCTGTAAAATATTAGAACTGTTGCTGCTTGCAGTAGCGAGTGTGAAACGTCAGTTCCTGTTTGCTGTCTAATGCTGCAGGATTTTAAGGGAACAGCCCACGGCGTTTCCCAGCCATGCCAGGCACTCCAAGGCAGAGCGCAGCATTTCCAGCGTCTTGAACAGACCCTAGAGCGAAAACCAAGAGACATTTTTTAGACAGAAGGCATGAAAGACGCACAATAACCTGCAGGAATACATGTGAATGCAAGAACAGCAGAGCAGTTTCTGCTTCTGGAGGGATTCCTGGAGCCGTGGGAACAGGACGTGGGGACAGGTCGGAAGAAGCTGGCCCAAGTGGTGTTTGTTGGCCTTGTACCGCAAGGGCTGCCCAGGTGAAAGCAGCACGTAGAAGTGTGACGACTTTGACTTTACTACAGTTAAACTTTCTCGTTTTAGCTCTGCTTTAAGCTTTTTAAGTCAGTTCAGTTTTGTCAGTAGATTAAAAACATGGACTTAGTAAACGCAGAGCTGTTTACAAATAGTGTCAGTCGGATTTTAACATTAGCTATCAGCCTGCAAGTCAGCCCTATCCAGAGAAGAGCTCTGAAATACATTAGAGGCCAGTAACAGCAAAATACTTCTGACCTAAGGAATCTTGTGTCTATACCATGACAGAAGAGTTTTTGAGAAATGCAGTTTTCCACATATTTACCTTAGAATATATTGCAGAATATGTGTTTGTATATATCTACAGGTGGACTATTTGTAACAAATAGGATAGTTATAGGTCCAAATTTCAGTAGCCAAGCATTAAAATTGTGCCTGAAATATGTTTTTATACTTTCAAAGCAGACCATCAACATTGCAAGAATCATATTCACGCTTTTTATGTGAAAACAGGATTGGAAGCCTGCTTGCACATAACCTCATGCTCAAAAAAAAAAACTTCAGCGTTTGGGAAAATATAAATGCTACCAACATACATTTTATATATTAAATGCCAAACAGCTCCTACAACTCAGCTGGTGTGGTTGAGGGGCAGTGGGAAGGAGAGCAGCTACTATTTGAGATGTTTTAGTCAACCAGAATGCTGCTCTCTGTATGTGCCACCTATAAATAGGACTGTTAGTGCCACCTATAGTTAGTCTGTCTGACACTTTTCACTTCAAGGCCGTGTTGTCGGTGGATTATGCGTGTGCTACACACACCTCCTAAACAAATAGAAATCCACTCTTAGCAAGAGCAATTTGGTGAGGACGAGCTTCAGCGTAAGCGAAGCTCAGCAGCCCTGCTGGGGGCTGAGCAGAGACGCGGCGAGCTCGGCGAGCTGGCTCGAGAGCGGGTGAGGGCAGTGCCGTGGCACTCGTGGCTGGGCTTGCAACGCAGACGCCAGACCTCCTAACACCAAGGGGTTAAAGGCAGATGCAAAATCACCATTTCTGCAAAACGGAAGGTGGGAGGTCTGGGCCCCATGCATGTGCCTGAAATCCCTGCTCATGATAATCCTGCTTATTTCACCTTAAACTCATCTGGACTTTTCTGTGCTTGAGTCTGCCATGCCCAAAGGCCCTCTTAGCACTCTCAGGGTAGATTATTTGTGACCTGGTTACTGTAATATGGAAAGCTAGCAGCAACCACAGTTAATGCAATAGAAATAAATAAAAAAAATCCTATAGCCATGTGTGTAGGGAGGTGTCTTTGCACTGTCGTTTCTTAGACAGAGGGCAAATTCAATAGACTTTTTGCTTTTGAGTGACACTAGCAAAGTTCCTTCCTTCTCCTATTGAAAAAGTGCTTTCCTTACAGATATCTAGGTGAATTGGAATGATCTCTCCTAGTTTGAAGTACAAGACTATGTTTGGAAAAGGCATTTTAATTAAAAACAGTGTGATTCAGTCTGAACTTGCTGGTTGACCACTGAGCTTGGAAAGGCCTTCAAAGATTACCTTGCCCTGCTGTGCCTAAGTAGCCTGAAGAAAATACCTCCTATCTCATTACTGTGATTTGCCCACTGCTAATAGACCTGCTGAATAACCTTTGCACGTCGTCAGGGGTTGATGGCTGTCGGTCAGCACGCACATTTCGGGGCAGGACCGTCTCCTGCAGCGTGGAGCGACCGCACAACACCGTGAGAAACGCCGGTCCCGTGCTGGGACGCAGTAGGATGTCGGGCGTCTTCCCCTCCTACAGAAACAGAACAGCTGGTGCCCGGCGTCTCTCTAGGGAGGTCCCGCTTGCCCCGGATAGGGACGGGGAGTCCTTTAGGCGTCACATCCGGCGCCATGCCCGGCCAGGGGCTGCTGCGCGCGACCTGCTCCTCTGCTGCGCCGCCAGCAGCCGGTCACGAGACCAGAAAACGCTCAAGGAAAAGAAACCCATGCGAGCAGCCTGCGCCAGGCTTAGCTTTCCTCCCTCCTTGTTAGCGTGGGGTTGATGGAGTTGCAATGTGCCGGTGTTGGAGTGTCATCAGACAAGTTATTTTTTTTTTATGCTGCCTGCGGAGCTTAGGAGTCGTGCTGCTCGTGTTGCCTCCCTGTTTGACTTGGTTGCAGCATCAGAAAAAGAGGAGAAACTTCGATCTTGACATGCCCTTCTTCTCTGTCCCCTACTACTACTTCTGCAGGAAAAAAACAGTGATGGAGTGCGTCCATCGCCAGTCCTTCCGGGGCAGAGCAGGTACTTGTATCAGAGGTCTTCTCAAAGCCTTCGATGCGCAGCTGAAGTTGAAGCTGAGCTGTCTGAGGACACAATCTGAGCGCTGGCTTTGTCACCGTCCCCACGCTGACGTCAGGGTTACTCGCTCACGTGCCTCACAGTGCTCTTCTGCAAAGCGTGGTGGATTTAAGCTGCTGCTTAGTGTGGCTACTTGAACTGAGGCATTGCTGGGAACTTCTGATGATGGACGTAGATGTAGCAAGTAGGGTCCAGCCATGAGCTGGGCTTGCTCGCACAGCTCTGCTGCAGCCGTGGCTGCAACAGCTTTTGGGGAAAGAATTATTTTGAGTTGCCTTTCACCACTCCTGGATCTGAAGGTAGCTGTCACTTGGATCTTATCTTTTCCACTGCTTCAGTCTCGGCAGTGTTATTTTCCTCCTGTTAATTGTGAGGGCCTTTCTGAGCGTCGAGTAGATCTCCAGCTCAAGCGGGTGTAATTCCACTCTCAGGTAGCCTTATTCTGTTCCCATTCCTCCTTACCGACCTCAGGAGCAGAATCAATAAGTAGCTTGAAATCCTCGCCTGTAACATAAAGGGAGGAGGAACCATTACGTTATCAGATAATTCAGAGTTAATATATTGCTTTGGAATATCCAGTTGCAAAGGCTGTGTTATAATTACCTTGCTGCCTGCTGTTGGCTTTCAGCAATACGGAGCGAGTGCCCGGGGGCTGGCAGCTGGCAGGGGACAAAGATGCTGTTTCTGCAAGGGCTCCCCTGAAGGCTCCCGGTGCCCTTCATGACATCTCGCAAGTAGGGGGAAAGGGGAAAAGGAACGGCGCTTTCCTGTCCCCCTTTCCTCAAGGGAAGGGCTGTTGCTAAACCTAGAGGAAAGGCAGCAGGACATGGGGATCTACCCGGGAAGTTGACAAGGCAGCTCCCGTGGAATTCACTGGCTGCATTGGCATGGTCAGTAATTTTATTTTATTTTTTTTTTTTTTTTTGTGCTATTAGAGGAAATCAATAGGCCAAAAAAGCGCTTTCGGAGCCGTGTTTCCTGCCCGGCGCTCCATCCATCCGCCGCACCAGCTGGCACCGTCGCCTGTGCACAGGGGGTGGTGGCCCCTCAGTGCTGCGCTGCCGTTCCGCGGCGCCCCGGGCAGGCCGGGACGGCGCGGCCGTGCGGAGCCGAGCCCGGCTCGCGGGCGGGCGGCAAGCGAACGCGGCCCACAAAACGTCCCCCCTGCCGTTTCTTTGTGTTTCTTCTGTGTTGGAAAGAGTGGGAAACAAGGACCAGTTCAGTGTCATCTTTTAAGCGAGGTTAAGGCAATAGCTTTTGCAGTTTTAGATAGTAGGGCTCTGTTTTTCCCTTTACTCTGAATGCCCCAAAAGCTCATCACTATTAATGTCTGGAGAGGAAGTGTTTAGCCTGCTGCTGTAGGAGGGAGATCAGGAGCAAGGCGTAACTCTACAAAGATTTATTCGTAGATGAGAACTAAAAGCAACCATCAGATTTTCACGTCTGACCTCGTATCTAATACAAGCTGTGGGATCACATCTACTTAATTCTGTGTTTAGCCCAAGAAGAGCACCAGAAAAGCAAGTACACTGCGTTAGCATTTCCTAATATAGCAATATCTTCAGGCTTCGCTCATTTTTACGCCAAAACTAGGGGCCAACAGCAGTGCAGTGCCATATGATATTGATGGAAGGCCTGCGGGAGGGGGGAGATTTGGGTATTTTATCTGTCTGCAGAGGACATGGTTGTATGGCTGAACAAATATTTGCAGAGGGTTTTGTTTAGTACTTTTGAGAATTATTTGCTGGTAACTCTAACCAGTGTAGAGCTGAAAATCAGTTCTGTATCGCTTTGAAGACAGCATGGCATGTACTGAAATATGTTTCTTTTTAAAGAAGACTTTGTCTTCAGAAATCTGTGTGGTCCTTGACAATTGCTTTTTAACATCTTCCGCTGGAAACTCCCTGCCAGTCAGCTTTCATGGGAAACATGAAGCACATTTCACATCTGGCTTCCCTTCTCTTGGACTATAACACAAAACTGCCCTTGAAAGGCACCTGGAAAGCATTCAGCGGGATGCCACACATGCAGAAAAGAGGAGCCAAGCTGTCTGAGCTGGTTGCACTGGGCTCTCCAATGTCCTACTGCCAGCCAGCGTCTTGCTGAGCAACTTGCTAAAGGGATGAGATGAAGAGCTCCATCAGTGGGGACTTCTGTAATGAACATAGATGTTCATGATCCTTACTATTATTAAAAATAAACTACATATATATGCTTGTTAATGTATAAGTGGTGTATACATAAGTAAAATTATATGTTATTTTTATGTTTTATAAATTACATTATGCTCGTTGTACTTATTATTATATTTAGCATATCATACTGATGCAGTGCTAAAGGGATGAGATGAGAGATCCAAGAATTCAGACGAGAAGTAGCGCTTGCTATCCTAAGGAAAAAATCCCCTGCCTGGGCTGGAGGTGCCCCTTGGTGTTCTTCATTTTTCTGTCACTGAGATGCTTTGGGGGAGATCTTTTTGTTCTGCTTGTCTCTTGAATATGAAGTGTCTTTGAGTCCTGTTTGTTTGAGTTTTCCTTTTATGAATTTTGGCCAGCTCCCGGCACGGGAAGCAGAGGTTTGTCTCGTGACCCCAGGAACAGGGCTCTCGGTGTGAGCGCCAAGCTCCACGAAGCGTGCGGTGGTAAATGGGCATTGCCACAGCGTGCGGCACGGCACCGCGGGGAGCACCAGAGATCTCCACGGGCCCTTATTTCTTCTAGCGAGGTCATGGCCAAGGCACAAGCGGCCATGGTTAGTCCTCTAGCCAGAAGAAGAGCCACCAGCAAGACGTAGTGTTCGGGGCACATCAGGGCGCACACGGTGTCGATTCTGGCAGGCTTCCTGTCGCGGGGGTCTCGGCAGTGAGAGGCCAGGCCGAGTCCAGCGCCGCTGCAGCCGTGCGATGGCTTGCGGAGCGGACGGGAGAGCCTTTCCCCATGGCTAAGAAACAGTGGGAGCGACTCAGGAAGAGAGCGCTGCAAACGCGTTTGCCACCAGGATGTGTGGCCAGCACTCGTGGGCCTTTCCGTTGGCTTCTAAGTGGAGTCCTGGACAGTGTCCATGAACAGCATCTATGCAGCTCAAGAGTCCAGAGGCAAAAAAAAAAAATAAAAAAAAAAAAGGTCTTTTACCCTCTTCTATTTTAAGGAGAATTTTACTCAGCCGTGTAATGACCTGAGTTCTTCAGAGGCAGTAATCTGCTTTTCTAGGAATTTCTGTAGTAAGTGAAAAGCCAGTAAGAATTTCCCAACTCTTTAACTTATTTGTTCTTGCGCTTCTTTGCAGTTGTCCAACACAGCAATTCTTCATCAGATCAGACGAGACCAAGTGACAGACACATGCCGAGCAAACAGCGTATCGAGCAGGAAACGCCGAGTGCTGACGCCCAACGATCTCAAACATCTGGTGGTGGATGAAGACCACGAAATGATCTACTGTTATGTTCCCAAAGTGGCCTGCACAAACTGGAAGAGAGTCATGATGGTTTTGACGGGAAGAGGCAAGTACAGTGATCCAATGGAAATACCAGCCAATGAAGCCCACGTGTCTTCAAATTTGAAGACCCTCAACCAGTACAGCATCCCAGAAATCAACCACCGCTTGAAAAACTACATGAAGTTCCTATTTGTTCGCGAGCCTTTTGAGAGGCTGGTGTCAGCCTACAGGAACAAGTTCACCCAGAAGTACAACACTTCCTTTCACAAGAGATACGGCACCAAAATCGTGCGGCGTCAGAGAAAAAACGCGACCCAGGAAGCTCTTCGGAAAGGCGACGACGTGAAATTTGAGGAGTTTGTGGCGTATCTCATCGACCCACACACTCAAAGAGAAGAGCCCTTCAACGAGCACTGGCAGACTGTGTACTCCCTCTGCCACCCCTGCCACATTCACTACGACCTCATCGGAAAATACGAAACACTCGAAGAGGATTCCAACTACATCCTCCAGCTCGCGGGAGTCGGCAACTACCTGAAGTTCCCCACCTATGCAAAGTCCACGAGAACTACTGATGAAATGACCACAGAGTTCTTCCAGAACATCAGCTCGGAGCACCAAACGCAGCTCTATGAAGTCTACAAACTTGATTTTTTAATGTTCAATTACTCAGTGCCAAGCTACCTGAAATTGGAATGAGGGATGGGTTGGGGGGAGAGAGGGGAGAGAAAGCCTGTTTTATTTAAGATTTTTATTTGTCATAATAAATATGGAGAATGGGTTATTTTGTAAATTAATATTTTCTCTTTTTTTTTTTGAATGATGCTGCGAGCAGCACAGTCAAAATTATTTAAATCATTGTAAGAAAGGACAGCTCTCTTTGCAGGGTAACAGCATGGTGACGATCTAGCTGTAGAAATGAATAATACTGCTACACTGTTTTAAAATGATACTTGTGTTCTGGTGACTTTCATTGATCTTGCATTCCTCAAATTCTAATTAATGTTATTTATACTTATTTAAAACATGGTCTCTTGGTAGGTTTCCCTTTAGCAGCATAAACAAGATAGCGTGCACAAAAGGAATCTGGTTTTGTACATTCCTCAGCTGACCTTGTCTCTCGATATTAATACTCTTCCATTAGCCTTTCATGCTGGTAAATGTGGGAGTGGTTCTCGTTACCACATCTTGAAAAATACTGGAGGAAATAATTTCTTCAGACAGTGATATTGCACTTAGGCATGCTAAAAGGCTGTCTTCCTAGTCCTGTGAGGAAAAAAAAATCAGATTTTGGTAGATACACGATATCTAAAATTCATGTCTGAGAGAACTGTGAATGGATTCCTGAGAAAGAGAAACCATGAACTTTGTAATTTGGTCTGAATGATTTTTATCTAGAATATAATTAGAATCCCAGTGTCTCATAATTCCCAGCCTGCCAGCCCAACTGAATGCAGATTTATATCCAGAAGTGGATTTGTGGATGTTGCATCAGAAAAAATCAGCATTTTGAAAGTGACTCTTCTGCAAGTGGAAATTTTTTGACTGCCCAAAGCAAAAGAAACTTAATTCTTATCCAGGATGAGAAGGGTGAGGGCCTCCCACCTTCTGAAAAGTCATGCCTTCTTAACTGATGGGCAACCAAAATTGGCTCATGTGCTCAAAAAGTACTGGTCATAATACGTTGCTATAAAGGATGTGGGCATGTCATTTAAGAAGTCAAAAAGTCATCTTCTTGTTGATCTGCAAGCATGCAAGGCAATAAAAGAGGTCTGTGATCTTCCTACATGCTGGTTTCACGACTTCTTCCTCTCGTGGGGAGTGGGAATCTTATTTTTTTAGTGGATGCTTGATTCACAAGTGTGTTTCTAATTTCCAGCGAGCTGATATTCGAGCTAGGTTAATTCTAATGTGAGAACATCACCCTTTCCCATACGGTGAATGTTTCAGCAGCCGTTGTTGCGCTTATGGTCCTCATTGGGATGGCAGATTGGACAAGTAACAGGATACTAAGCAATTGTTTTGAACAGGCAAAATTGTTGCTCACAGCAGCTAAGTAAGGAAAAAAAAAAAAAAGGGATTTTAATGTGGAGCTGCTCGGTGAGCAGAGGCTGCACAGGCTTCCCCAGATGTTTGATTTGGGGCAAGTGAGAGGTGCAACCAGGAGAGCATGGGAGTGTGGCAGGGACAACGGTCCCTACGTGCGCCCAAGCTGCCCCGAGCAGGGAGCCCGTGTTTTCACCACCAAGGAAGTACAGATTTCCAGAGATCACGGGGTGGTTTTGAGTTTTGCCAGCCTTCATTAACCTACAGTTTTTCTGGCAAACAATAGAGAGGTAGTCGGCAAAGGGATGCCAAGGCTTAAGTGGGAAAATTTGCAGGAACCTCAAAACTGTTCTACAGTTGCTTGAAAAAATGTCTTTTCGAATTGCAATCTTCCTATAAGGAAATCCAGTATTTCTAAAAAATGAATGAAAAACTACATAAACTCAGTGGAAGGCAGAGTTTTTTTAGCAGTATCAAGGCCAGATCCTGAAAAAGTTTTAATGTGCTGGAGCTGATAATATCCAGTGAATTACATTAGCCTCCAAGACACGTACACGGTTAAAGAGGAAAAAGATAGGATCCATCTTATTTTATAAAAATCACTCACTAAGTAAATGTCAGTGAAGAACGAATTAGCATAACAAGCACCAGCTACAGGCCTTTCACAATTGTATTTGGTGTTACCCAGGATTTGGAGAGTTATTATTTTATCATACCCTACAAATAAATCTCTCATCCATGCTGGAACAGACACGGTTTTTATTACCCAGGGCCCGTTTATAATCTGGAAGACTAACACAAGGGCTAGTGAAGAAGTGGCTGTCTAAATCTGACAACTCTGAATTCCTAAGTGGTTTCTGATTGCTGACTAGTGTTTTACTTGAAAGCAGTTTTGTCTCATTTAGAGTATGCGGAGCTGTTGCAAGTGCCTATCACAGTGTGCCCTGCTCTTTTATTTGTAATTCAATGGTTTGCTAAAAAAAAAAAAAAAATCTGTGTGAGAGTAGATGAGATTCCCCATCACTACCATCAATATTTCCAACAAGCTGTTTACTTGCTTGCTGTTGTATTCAGCAGTGCTAATGTTTTGGTCCTATTTTTTCTTTGGTTACTCCGGTTGAGTCCTCTCCAACCAGATCTGATTTAAAGGTCTTCATTTAAGAAAAAAATAGCCACAAAAAGCAAATATTTAAAAATAGGGAGTGCTCCCCCGCTTCTTTCTGTACTTTTTGCTTAGCTCGGTCATCAGCACATGGTTATCCGTTCCTAAATATTCCCTTCAGCTTGGCTGCGCTGGCGACACAAACGCCTCTCGCAGTGGAGGTTGACAGGGAGGCTGTGGGTCGGACGTGCGTTGAGAAGCCGGAGGGGTTGCGCTGTTTGAGCTGGGACTTTCAAGAGCGTCTTTGGGTTCGGTTTCCCTCCTCCTGCCCTCCTGCACCCAGGTGTAGTCTGGACCCTGACGTGGCTTTTACGGGGTCTGACATGGGCACCTACTAATCCCTTACTCTGCACTGCCTTGGTCCCAAGGCGCTGCTGCCTGGGCGTGCTGTGTCTCATCTGCTACGCCACGTATTGCCTGTGGGGGGTTTTTTGTTGCAAATGCTCAACAGACAAGTGGGATGTGACCTTGACCTGCACACTGAAGGCAGAGCCCTAATTAGGTCTGACTGGGGAGGATCGGAAACGTTAGGGAATAACCTTCTTATCCGGACTGCTGGGCGTACTGTTTTGCCAGAGCCTAAAGACGCTTTTTTAACTGACCTTCATGGGCAGATGTGCAGGGTGGTTCCTCCTCCGCTTGGAGACCCTTTACAGGGAGGAGGCAGGTCAGGGAAGCAGGTCTCTTTTGTCCCCTCTCTCCACTGCATTTCCAGCCTGGAGGAGTTGGGATGTTTGGCTGCTGAGCTCTGGCTCCTTCCAGTGCCCATCAGGGAGAGATTTGTTCTCAGTGTGGGCACAGCTGGTCCCAGGAAAGGAAAAGGCCAAACTGTATCCGCAGCAAGAGACGCTTGGGGAGCTGCTATTTTAGAACAACATTATGACCAACATGGTTGTGGTCAAGGAGTGGGGAGAGAGCATCAGCTGGGGACCGCCCTAGTCCTCACTGCTGCTTCCAGCCCCCTCAAAAAACATGGGGCCTTAAGATGGGGCCCCATCTCGGCAGGAATGGCCTCGGCTGAGCGCAGCAGCCCTCGCTTTCCTCGCGCAGGCAGCTACCAGCACCGTGGCTTTGCGCCCCCAAACGCCCCCAGCCCCACAGCCCGGCTCCCGCTCGGGCTTTGGCCCATCCGACCGCGGGGGAAGGAGGGAAATGCTGACTCTGAGTTCCTCCACGCTGTAGCCCCTTCACAAATCATGCCCAGTTTCGCAGCCCCTCGCAAACTGCCCAAGCCGGGCGTTGCGCAAGGCGTGGGAAATAAGCAGAGCAGAAGTGCTGTTAGAAGTCACTTTACCCCAGATGTTTTAGGGTTTCACTGTAGTCCGCTGCACTTTTCAGGTACAAAAAGGGACTGTCCTTACTATTACTCTTGTTACAGAGAGTGTTATTTTCTTACATGCATGCACAATGAAATGTGTACGAATAATTTAACATCAATGTGGGGGTGGATTTTTTTTTTTTTTTACTTATTTGTATGCAGTAGAAGGCTTGTTGTAGAAGAGTATCTCCTCATACCTAAATATACTGTTAATAAAGAAAGAAAAGCTAAATTATACATTGCCAACACAAGTATGAACTGCTCATGAATCTTTCCTTAAAAAAGCCATTCAAGCCTGATTATTTTTCTAAGTAACTTCAATTAAATTGAAGAAAGAAAGTTCTCTCTGTGTGCTTTATTTCTGCTTAAAGTCTCAGGGTTGGGGGTGGGATTTTGTCTGCAAACCTTTGCTTTCTCACAAGGGCTTTTGTGGTGGTATAAGCAGAAGACTCAAAATCACAGACAAATGGGGAGCTGGAAAACTAAGATCTTGTAATGGGATCACTCCTGTTCCCTTCCTTCCCCATTCCTCCAGCAAGTGGAGCAGTAGAGGGATTTGGCATCCTTCTGCTACTGCTGTTTCACAAGTGAGTCAAAAATGAAGGATTGCTCTATGAAAATGAAAACGCTAGACTCAAATCTTATTTTCAGGGTGGGCACTGGGCATCTCTCTAACCCAGGGCCACCTGAAAGCAGATGCTGTCAAGGAGCTCAGGTCCCACGAGGGGCACTGCTGTAGCTATCTGATGTTGGCCCTTTGCTTTGGGTCTCTTCACCAGGCCTGATGTCTGCACAGCCCGTGGTAGAGGTACCTGGAGGTGCCTCCTCAGACCACCTAAGTCAGAGACCACTGCAAGGGGAAGAGCTGGGAAAGGGGGACAGGTGCCCCACAGTCTTATAACACAAACAGCTCTCGCATCAAAGGAAAGGCAAAACAGTAACGTGGACAAGATCAACCAAAACACCAGCCTGAGGGAAACATCTCAGCTCGGTTTTGCTCTAGAACACAGAACTGCTAAGGCAGTTGGCCTCTTTGCTCCTTCTTAGGCACCTGATTCAATCAGCAGAAAAATTAAATGCCTGATTGCCTGTCTGGGGCTGGTCTGGGTTTGCAGAGAGCGAGGGCTGCCAGTGGGGCGAGGGCAGCCTGCCCAGAATTGTAATCCCACCTCAAACGGGCATTTGTGAGCCAGTGAGCTGAAGTAAATCCCAGCAATCTGGTGCACTTCAGGCCACATGTATAAAAGATTTCCTCTCTGAATGCGAATTTGCTCACAACAGCTTATTGCTAAACGTTCCCAGCACACCCTAAACCTGTGTCATCACATGGCTTTCCTTGAGGCCACAGCCAACCCCAAAGCGGGAGCTCCCAAAGGTGACGAACCAAAGTGCACAAGGACATTATTTCCATAAGCAATATTTGGGAAAATAGACTAAGCAAGCTGATTAACTGGAGCTGACATGAAGGGTTACACCCAAGACCCTAGTAACACCTAAGTCCCCTTTCACGGGACTGTCCCAACAGCTAACAAAGCATCCTGCATCATGGCGCCTGCATGCACGTGCCCATGCCCTGCTCCTCCTAGTCACTGAAGGCTTGGAAACGGGGCTGTTCACTGAAAGACACAGAGGGCAAATACCACCTCGGCTCTGCTCAAGTCCTTCAGCCTCTCATTTTTAGGGACAGTTTAGTGTGCTGAGAGACGGCTGTGGTACCAAACAGCTTTAAGGGCAACACTGATGCAACCTCTTCGTGACAGACAACCTTCAGGATAGACCTACCACTAACATCTTTCTGCACAGGGCTGGAATGATCCATGGATCAGCCCATGCCATTGCTACTCCCAGACTCCTTCAGAAATAACTGCTGCCCTTCACAGACATGTTGCTGGAAGGGACCTCCAAAGGGTCAGGGACCTCTAGGCCAGCCTTCTGCCTAAGGGCACCAGGCCCACGTCAGGACAGCCATGGATTTGGCTGCCTCAGTACCTCCAAGGATGCAGGGGTCACCGCCGCGCTCGTGTGAGCGGTCCCAGTGCCATTCCACTCTTCCAGCAAAGACCAATTTTCCCAATGGCCAATCTGAAACATCCAACCTTTAACGTGTGTCCACAACCTATGGCTATCTGAGGAGCACTGTGGAGCCCTTTTCTGTGTGAGTTGCCTTCACATGGCTGTAGGCTGCTATTAGGCCCGCAGGGAGCTCCCCTGTCCCCAGGCTAAACAAGACCAGATCCCTCAACCCCTCCTCATAGCCAGTATGCCTCGGAGCTCTGAGCATATTGGTAGCCTTACACTGGCCCCTCTCCAGCATCTCAGTGTCCCTCTAGACTTGGGGAAGGTCCCAAAACCAGATGCCATATTCCAGGTGCAGCACTGTGAGCAGCAAATAGGGCAGTTCTTATCTGCTGGCCCTATTCATCCTGAGGCAAACTGTCCAGGGTAGCCCACAGCGTGCAATGAGAGCACACTGTTGACAAAAAAAAACCCCATAACATCTCCTGAATAGGTGGTGTAGCACACAGTGGGGTCCTAGGCAACTTAGAGGTGGAGGCAATTTCCACCACAACACCCCACCACCCTGCTCTTCCTAATGAATAGCTGGAGCAGCATCACAGCTTCCTAAAATTGCAGGCAGGCTTCAGAGAGGTAGTTGAGAAGGTCTCAATCTAAGCGAATGATTAGACCAGTTCTAGTCACAGTGTTGATGGCTTGCCTCCCCTGGCAATTTGGCACAGCAAGAATTACACTTGAGAGCAATGCAATCATGCACTCCGTCAGCACGGAGGTCTAAGAAAGTCTCTATACCATGGCAAGAGGGCATCAGTTTCAAGAACTTCTTCATTCATGAGGGTAACCAGCACACAGACATGAGAGCCAGGAAGGCTCCTTGCACCACACGGAGGCAGAAGGGCCAATGGAAGCAAGTGGAAGCAAGGGGCACATGCACACACAGGGGTGACCCGTGTGTCATCCTTTGCAGGGCTGGAGGGCGGGAAGAGCCGGGTGGGATGTTCTAAAGAATCGCTAGCAAAGGCACACAAACCCAGAACCTTTTCTGCAGCTGCTCAGAAACTCCTGCTGATCCAAACCGCCAATCGAAACTCTCCCTGTTGGAGAGGTGGGGCCGAGAGGCGAGGAAAGGCCCCTTTTCCCTAGGTTCTGCCCTGGTTCGACAATCCCCCGAAACCTGTGACAGCTGAGGGCCGGGGGCGGAGAGGAGACAGGTAAACAAACGCAGCGCGGAGCTCAGGGGACACGGAAGCATCTGCCTCCCGACAGCGACACGGGGCTTTGCGCGCGAGCCCTGGGACATGCGATCGCTCGCGGATTCCTGCTGACACGCGCACGCAAGTGCTTGCTTTCCCAACGACGCTTACAGCTATGCCACATGCGGAAAATTTCCAGGCGGTAGAGCCCAATCTTACGCCTTGGCGCTCTCCAGGATGACAGTCAAACTTACCTCGCCAAATTAAACACATGTCAATTTAAAAAATATAGGTTAAACAAGAAAAAAAACGTTATTTTCCCTGTTTGAACAACAGGCCCTTTTCCCTGTTACTCAAAATGTCAATCTCCAAGAACGCTCGAGCTTCTGGAATGCAAGAATCAACGCGCGATCAATACCCCACTTCTGTTGCTTATGTTAGAAGCGTTTAGGCTTGAAAGTAGCCACCTATTCATGGAGGATAAATATAGAAAATATTTTTGCTCAATTATAAGTTGTTAAAAATACCCTTTCCTGACATTTTAAAAATGTTACTGACTTTGACATTGAAATTGGAGTCCCTTACATTTTTGACTAAACGCAGACCTGAGATAGTATTTCTTTAGCAGCATATATCCAACCCGTGTTTCAATAAATACCCAAGGTATTTTGGAAACATGAGACTTCGCACTTCATGTAACAGTATGTGACTTTGAAAATTTCATTCCAGTCAGAGGTTTTACTTAAAAAAAAAAAAAAGCAGCAAAGCACAATGCACCCTCACTAGTAAAAGTCAATCCAAAGGTTTATGACCTCATTTCTTTTTTTTTTTGACTAATAAATGAAGCTGTCAAGGTAACATGTAGTTGAATAATAACAGCTAATCCAGTAGGTTTCAGCTTATTCAGTAGTTTTAAAGCTAGATTTATACATCGGGAATTCATGGCTTTTTAGGCAGCAAAAGGTTTCCATGTCGTCAATAAATATTGGCAGTCAATGAAAAGCAACAACTTGCAACAGGCCCTTATTTCCTATAAAAGCTTCTGCAAAGAAAGGGTTTAAACATTGCCTAGGCTTTCGCTAGACAGACTTATCCTAGAAGACAACTATTTTCTAGCTAAAAAGGGGTTCAATTTTATCTCTAAAATAAAGATTTGCCTCATAAAAATGATTACTCCGGTAATGCAATCAATCAGTGCAAATCTTTTTTTTTTTTTTTAAATATGAAAAAAAGGTAGACGTAGAAAAAATGGCAAATGAGAAAATGCAGTGCAGCTATGGAAAGACAAACACTGTTTGCAGAAGGTTGCAGATAAATGTTGAGATGCCTATTCAAGAAAAACAAAACATTCTCCTTCCTGGGACTGTAGCTCTATGTGATTTATTAACAATTTGCCTTCAGTAATGTGGAAAGACATAACAATTCAGCTATTGTGTAGTAAGTATGCTGTGTACTTTGCTGTTTCATCATAAAAATGTTACTGGCGTATATATAATAAGATTTTATGTGCAGCATGTTTATACCGCAGATGCTTTTAAGCCTCTCTTTTTTCACTTAGGAAATTTTCAAAAAATTAGACAATTATTTTTTTTTAAAAAAATAAAGTATTGAAGTCAACAGGCAAGGATTAGAAGAAAGAACAGCAGAATGAAATTCGCATGAGAAATTAAGTCTGCCTAAGGAAATGGCATACAAGATGGAAGAAAGTTTAAGATGGAAAGTCTCTGCTGAAAGTTTTGGGAGTCTTGTCAGGAGACATTCAGCACTAAATTGGAGACACGTCTAAGGGCTGAGTGAAGTGACTGATTTGGCTTGCCTTTTGGTAGCGTGTTTCGGATTCCCGGACAAACCTTTGCCAGGGCTGTTGGAATGGCTTCCCAATCGCATCAGCGAGTAGCTGCGGGCTGCGGACCAGGGGCTCGGCTACTCCAGGTGTTAGTGCACAAGCTCCCTCACGGCTTCCAGGCCCACACTGTTGGTTTGTGCAGCGTCTGCATACAAGCCCCGTATTTCTTGCGAACGTACAGACGTGAGATGGAAAGCATTCAGACCAACACTAAATAAAATAATCACCTGCTTTGATGTCTAAGGTATTTTGTGCTAGTTCTTGACTTGTTCCCTGTAAAGCCATCGGGAACTGGGGGTCCTTCATGCCTTAAACCAGGATCGGGCCGTGCTCACCTGCCCTGCCGCGGGGACTCGTGATGGGCGCTACTGGTTAACCCCTCCTTTCTTCCCCAGTTTGAGTGCAAAGTAACCTGCTCAGTCGGAGGAGATTTCCAGCTGGAGGCAGGTATGCTAGCTTTCCCTCTGGCAGTGCATTTCAGCAGAGGAATTCAACCAGGTGTGTTCCTGCTT